>LPNX010698475.1:289268-344779 GCA_001517045.1 Pseudotsuga menziesii
TAGGATCCATACCAATCCGAATGGAATCTCCCCTACTATAAGCTCATGCTAGAAAATCACCCAAGATGTTGAAGGAAAAAACAAGACAACTCCAAATATTTGAAACCCCTTTTATATGTTTATTTGCCAACATGATCCGTTGGATAATCACATAATTCTTAAAATATTTTCCTTGAATCACCCAGTTCCAAAAACTATCCACAAAGAGTGCCCTCCATAAAAATCTGGCATATAAATATTTAGAAAATAGGAAAATAGTTTTCATCCCCCACCCCCTCCCCCCCCACAATTCCTTTGGTCTAGCCACCATGTCCCAATGAACCAGGTGAACTTTGACTTATCCCAAGAACTAGACCATAAGAAATTGAAAAATATGCATCTAATAGCACGTAGACGATATTTTGGAATCTAATATAAAGAGATCCAATAAACAAGGATATTTTCCAGAATAGATTTTACCAAAATGATCCTACCACCTAAATATAGACAACGAAGATACCAATGATTAATGTGTGTATCAAATTATTTCAATAGCCAAAACCAATTACTGACCAAATAGCTTTTTGGATTGAGGAAGAAGCCCAAGTATTTTGTTCCATCCTCTAAAGAATATATCCCATAAGGAAGAAAGTGATTGAATTGAGATGCTTCCTCCTCAGAAATCCCATATTTTAGCAATGTAAACTTTCAACCACTAATGAGCATCCCTAATTCTTGGTAGAAAGAATAAAGTACACCTTTTTATGCCAAATATTCATCAATTGACCCAACACCAAAAATCATGACATCATCCATGAAAAACAGGTGTGTTATCCTGACCAAAGAAGAAACCTTTATTCCATTGACATCTCTAAACTCATGTGGATTCTCAATAAGTCTGCTTAATCCTTCTATAATCAAGAGGAAAAAGAGAGGGGATAGAGGACACCCCTACCTCACCCCTCTAGTGTCCTTGAAAAATTGGGATGGGGAACCATTTATCAATACCACGTCATTGGTCAATACCACACATGCCATGATCCAATTTGTAGCATCTAAAATTAGACCAATCTATAAAAGGATGGGTCCAAGAAAGCCTCATTCCACCCGATCATAGGCCTTGACTAAATCAATCTTTAATACTAAAGCCTTTTGATTTTTGGTCTTAATGCTATGGAAGGATTCTTGTGCCACTCTAATGGCATCAATAATATGTTTGTTCTCTAGGAATCCAAACTATTCTCGATAAATATACCTTGAAAGAATGGGCTTCAAACGCAATGCAATAATATTAGATATCCCCTTATACATCAAATTGCATAATGAAATAGGCTTGAAGTTGTTGAAAGAGAGTGGATGAGGACATTTCAGAATCAATGCGATATAGGTGGAGTTGAGAACATCATAGACCTTGCATGTACTCCTAGACTCTTCCACCACCTCCAGAAGGTTTGGCCCCATAATATCAAAAATTCTTTGAAGAGTTCCAAATTTCACAAATCCCATTAAGACAGATTCAATCTCTTCAATAGGAACCGAAGAATAAGCGATGGCACCTTCTTGCTAAAAACGAATCTGGGAAATTTCTGCATAATGTTCAGTTGATCCAAAATAGAGGAAGTTCCAAGATCTGAGAAAAGTTGATGAAAATGGTGAACAACCTCAATTTCAATTAGTTTTTCCTTAGATACAATATGACCATCTGCACCTTGAATATCCCAAATAAATTCTTGGGCCCTTCTATAATTAGAAAAATTGATTAAAGAATTTTGTATTTCTATCCCCGTGTGAGAGCCAAGTGGCATATATTTTTAACTTCCACCTTTCCTCCTCCATCTAAAGACAATACAAATGAGAAGACTCTAGGGAGGTAAATCTATCCAAGATATGAAGAGGAAATGTTCCACCCCTATACTTGATATGAATGTGATCCAACTCCATTTCTCATTCAATTGATCCTCGCTTCAATTCCTCCCTCTGATCCCTTTCCCATTTAGTCACAACAAATTTTAATAGTCTCAAATTTGTTAGAATCCTTTTCATGGTGGATGGAATATTTAGAGAGTTCATCTGATGTCATTCCTTTCTAACCAAATCCCTAAAACCTTACTCTTTAATCCATGAATGGAAAAGTACTTTATGGTTTGAAGGATCAATTTGTAGAACAATCGGGGAATGGTATGATAAAGGCTTAGTATCGACCCAAGATCTATATCTAAATAAATACTCAACCAAATATTCTGAAAGAAAAAATCTATCCATACGCTTAGCAACACCATCTAAGCCCAAATGCTTATTCATCCAAGTTGGCATCAAAGGTTGCTGCCTAATATCGATTATTCTCATGGAAAGAAAAAAAAACTTTGAAATAATCCCTTAAGTGATCCAAACGGGCCATATCACCCCAAATCTCCCCAACACCAACGGTAAAATTCAAGTCCCCACTAATAACCAAAAAAGGATGCCAATATATTCAATTTATAAAGGTCTGAATTAAAAGGGATTTATATTATAGTAACGGAATTAAAATTTAATTCTTGTTAAGATAGTTATCAATTTTTAGGAAATAATATATATAATTTAAAAAAAAATACAAGTTATTAAAGTTCACCAAAAAACTAATATTAAAAGGTAGGTTGATGTTGAGAAAAAATGTTTGGTTGGTTCAATATATTATAATAATATACTAAGTACCAAGGGAAAATATATATGATATTACCTAGGACATATAAAGGGGTAAACCAAGGAGGATATTGAAGATATTTCTTTTAGTATGGAAATAGTCAAAGTTTTAAATCAAGATGATGTATTTCAATGTTGAAAAGAAGGAAAGGTTTCCGAACACCTCAAAAAAGTTGGCTTCAGTGCTATTTAGAATAAAATGGACACTTGCGGGATTTCTCTTACCAAAAAAAAAATAATTATATTAGTGTTGAATTCTCTAACCATTTATTGATCCCCGAGTCAAATATAATTGAAAGGATAGACTTTTGGGATGAGAAACATATGAAATAAGTGATTTACAACTAGATATGGGAAATTATACTTTTGTATCAAAACTCATTCTTAAATCCTTATGGAACGATGATGATGACATAATTTTTGGTTCACCTTGGATGGAAACAATAGGACTTCCATACTAAACACGAATACGAAATTTTTGTCTTTCTTCTATAAGATGAAGAAAACAACATTACAAGGTTTATCAATGGAATCATGTAAAAGAGTTTCCTCATTAGAAAATATAGACGATGAATCACCATATTAAATATATGAATATTTAGAAACGGAAGTAAGGCATTTGAACAAACTCCTTATTGACAAAGATAAAGAAATTATGCAAACCCAAAAGAATTTGGAATGTTGAGATTTAGAGTTCTACTAGCTTCAACGACAAATTAAAGAGTTGCAGCAACATAATAACAACATTAAAAACACTCACAAGTTATATATTGCAAATTTCAATAAAATGGTATCAAACAATAATGATGAGATCTTTTAGTTGACAAGTCATAATAAAAATCTACTAACAAACATCAAGAAATTAAAGAATAAGAATCTGAAGTGTCGGAATTTGGAACAAGCTAATCAAGGCATTAAGAAGAAATTATTAGAAAAGAATGAATAGATCTGCCACCTTAAGAATAATAATCTATATTTGATGGAACAAATTAAGAATTTAAATGATGACAATGATTTTCATTTAGAAATGTTAAATAAGCTCTCCAATAAAGAGTTAATTATCAACAATGAATCAAAGAAAAAACAATGGAAATAATGCAATTTTCAAACAAAAAATCCAAACTTCGGAGAAGGGGACAAACCCAGATCCAATTGAATTATTTTTAGTCTATAAATTACCAGAAGCAACAAAAATTCGAAGATCCCCAAAACAAGACAGGAGATAAACAGATGCCTTGTCAACATCCTAATCACTAAAGTTTATACTTCAATCAATCAATATATCAACATCATTCTGAATAGAAATGAATTATGTACATTCTAAAAGATATTAATGCTATTGTAGTTGGTTCTCAAAGTAGATGTCATTTAGGGAATCATAATACATCGGGTTCTTTCCAAAATCCCTATACGTGCACAAGTACACCTAAGATTGAAATGGGGTGGGGAGACCCTTTTACAATTCAATGGTTCTACTCGGCACTTAGAAGATCCCATTGTCTCATGACCTCAAAAATCACCAATTTGAGAATGAAGAATCAAGAAACAATATTACAAATCAATACAAGATCTAAGTATTTCAATCATTATGATTTGAGTACAAAGCATTTTTAAGGAGAAGGCAAAGTAACATACATAATGTATTATAATAATAATAAATAATAAAAATAAATATTTAACTAAGGGTCACAACCCTTCTTGAACAATCACAAAAGGTTCCTTTAGGAATTATATATATATATATATATATATATATATATATATATATATTTATNTCAATTATATTTTACTATCTTACATGGATTTTTTCTATCTATCTTGTCTATTTTGGATATTTCTTATCTGAGCAAGAATTGTTCAGTACATTAGTAACTAGCAAATTCTTGTTGTAGTATTCACCTCAATTATTCAATCTAATACACTTCAACTTATTCTCAACCAAATCTTTCCATTTCTTAAAAGTATCAAAGACATCAGATTTTTTTCATACAATAAATCCAATTTTTCCTTGTCATATCATCAATAAAAGTAACAAAATAATAAGAGACACCAAGAGATGATGCATGAGTCCATCTCTATACATCTATATGCACAAGATCTAAATTTTCACTCTTTCTTTCCTTCTCAACTCTAAGAAATATGACTCTCTTATGTTTTCCATAAACACAGTACCCACAAAAATACAGAGCAACCTGCTTCAAATCTGGCAACAAATTATTTGAATGGATAATCTACATTCCCTTCTAACTCATGTGCTTGATCGTATGTTACCACAATGTTGTATCCACTTCTGTAAAAGCTAACTAAATAGAAGAGTTAGCATTACCAATAGATAAATACAATGTGCCTACTTTCCACGATTTTTTTGTAAATGTGATTTTATACCCTTCACTTCCCAAATACCATGCTGAAATTAGATTTATTTTAAAATGAAGAACATGCCTTACCTATTTCAGGAACCATTAGTTTCCATTATGTAATTTTATTTGTATATTACCTTTTGCAACAATTTTACCTAGTTCATCATCACCCAAATAAACTTTCCCAAAATCACCTTGAGCATAGTCTTGAAAATATTTCCTATGGGGTGTGGCATGAAATGAATACCTTAAGTATAACACCCAAGAATCAATAATATTATCTAATGAAAGAATTAAAAAATATTGCAACACATCACCCTCTACATTTTCTTCCTAATTATTCACATGTTCATCTCCTTGTTTTCCTATTTTAGACCAACAATATTTATTCAAGCGTCCTTTCTTCCTGCAAAGACAGTAGTCCAATTTCCCTATGGATTTGCAACTACCCTTCTTATACTTCCCACAATACCCTAGGCCCTTTCCTCTCTCCATTTGTGTTCCCCTATTCTCCACATTCAAATAATTACCTGATGTGTCACATGTTATTTTCTGTCGCACTTAATCACTAAGAATAACACCAACAACATCACCAAATATACAGTGCTTGAACCAAAGACATAAATAGTCGTAGTCATGACCAAACCAATCCACATTTTTGGAAATGACTGAAAAATAAAAAGATCCCTAACCTCATCATCAAAGTTTACTCCTACAGAACTTAACTTACTAGTGATCTTGTTAAACTCATTTAAATGATCAACAACAGACCCATCTTCTAACATATTCATGTTAAATAAACGCTTCATATAAACTTCATTGTTCGAGGATGAGGGATTTTCATACAATTTATCCAATGCCTTCATCAAATCCTTCTTTGTCTTTTCTTTTCAAATGTTGAAATCCATCGATGCTACTAGACACAGTCGTATTGTTCCTAGTGCATCTTTGTTAAGAACTTCCCTTTCTTCTCCTTCATAGTTGCCAAATTCTTTGTTATTCCACCCAATGGAAGGATAATATCCTTTTGATATGTATAGTCCTCCGTTTACATATTCTGTAGCTGGGTTTTTTGGCTGATAAAATCTTTACTTGAACTTGCCTTCTTCCACCATTTCTCCCAGTAGAACTAGGAACCCTCCTTTCTTTCCAGTTTACAATCCAAATAGACCGTTGGCTCTTATACCAGTTGTTAGGAATAAGGAAAGGGAGACATTTTGATTGTGGACATGTAAAAATAAAAATGAATGTGGAAATAAAATACAATACAAGGAGACATTGATATACATGGCTCACCCATTATGGGATACATCCATAGAGAAACATCTAGTTCTTCCTTTATTCCATCCAACAAAATTAAGGGATATAACCAAAAGCACAACTATTTAAAACTCCTCTTCACTCTCTTATAGTACACAGTCTTAATAAAATTCTCTCACTAAAATGAGGGTTTTCTTATAGGGAAAAAAGGCACCAACATAACTTCTATAGTCAAATCTACGGCCTAATGATGAAACATGTCTCCAATAATTCATGAAAAATATTTTAAATTCCATTCTTTTATGCAAAAGGGTGGATATAAGGATGCACATTGTTGGTTGAATAAATGGAATCAATGGAAACCTATGATCATTCTCTCCTTGTGACGAGGGTAAATCGGTCGGTGTCTCAAATACTCGATGATTTTTTTTCAAAACTACTTGCCAGTTAGGGTGAATTTCTTGTTCGGAATTGTCCATAACATATATGGAATTGAATTAGGACATAATGCCATAGTGGAATTTCTTAAATAAATTCTCCATACTGTGAGAGATGATGATATTTTAGGATACCAACAAAATCTGTTTAAGGGTGTGTGTACGGTCCTCTTTAGTAAATATCTTGTATAATTATATGAAATCCATGGTGACTAGCCCCAATGTGCATATACAAGATTCTCCCATAACTATACCACAAACACCCATATATATCTTAAACATGTGATTTTTTAGCTATAATCCCCAAGATGGAGTTTCACATTTTTCACATCTACCTCCACATTTCATCATACGTCCATTGGCTATCATAATTTGAAACGTTTTCAATGGGTGGACATAGCAATGGGATTCTTTAGCCATCTTCCTATGAATAAAAATGTGGGTTTTGTTGTTTTCAACTAAAACAATCAATTTTTTGTGCTTGATGTAGCCCAACAATTTTAGGGTTTGAGGAGCAGAAATATTAGATAATGTGTGAAGGGAGATTAGAGGATATTCCTTATGAAGTTTGGGATTTTTTTTGTCACATGTTAGGGTCATTATCAGCTACCTTTAACTCAAGGGTATCTTCCATAGTGTTTTCTTTTGATTGGGGGGAAGAGGTGACATCAATATGAAATAATATAGCCTCATCAAATCTATGGTTGGGGTTATATTTCTCATCACAATTATAGTTGTGTCCACACTTTTCACTCTCATATTTTCCTATTGGATCCAATTTTAGCACTTTCAAGGGCTAAGAAGGAAAGGATTTTGGGAGAGTGGATTATGAAGGGAAAGTGTTGGGAATGCAAGAGTGTATCATGGCTTGTGCATTGATTATTGTCTCCACTTGCTGATCTCAACAAGAGGCCTCCAACCAAGTAGTGAGTTTATGTATCTTGACTTGTGCTCTAATATCTTCCCGCGGACCATTAATGAAGAATTATTTAAAAAAAAAGAATCAATTAATCCCTATGTATCTATTTCTAACTACTTAAAAGTTGTGATAAAGTCTATTATTGAGTTTGTTTGACATAACTTGGTCAACCATCTAAAATAGTGGTTTTATCTCTCAAAATGATGGCATAAATGGACTTAATAGATTAAATATGTGTTATGTATCCCCCATACAATTTTTTTATCCATTCCCACCATTGCCATTGTTTCAGGTCCTAGTATAACACCTTCAATCTAAGTTTATCATGTCATAAATAATGTTATGGAGGAAAAAGTAGTGCTCCATCTAGGTGACCCAACAAGAGGGGGCAGACCCATCAAACTTATGCATATCCACATTAAGAAATCAATTCTATTGATTATCAGTGAAGGTCAGTTTATGGATGTACAGACTCGTAAAGGGGTTGTTTGTGGTGCAAATATCTTGTCTTTAAATATTCTTCATTAGGTATATATATATTTATGTTCCAGTCCATTGGTCATTAGCAGTGAGGAAGAAAGCTACTATCTGACTAAGTTGGTCTTGCATCCTCACCAGAGGGGCCATCAGATTATTAGCTTTTTTACTAAGTATTGTATTGTGTCAATATCTTAGTCTCATTGGGTAGTAGTATAATCTAGGTTGTCAAGTCACTTATTAAACTACATGGTATTGGTGCAAGTCCTCATGGAAACCACATCCCACAAGGAGTATAATGAAGTAGGTCATCCACAATGGTGTGGTTGGGTACATAAAAAAGGTTTTATGAGAGAGTGGTACCACGATGATTATTATAAAATAAGAAAATTTTGAGATATCTCTATTATAAGGTGCAGTTTCGATCCACAACTATTTTTAGTACAATTCCCATGGGAGTATTACATATAATTAATACTATGGTAATACCTAATATTCCAAATTATGTGGAATTTTAGGGTTAGGTAGCAGAAGCTAGGCTTTGCAAGGTCCTCAGGACAAGGGAGTGTTAGGTGCTATAGCACTCTATTATAGTAACATGTTCCAACATTAGTACTCATCCCAATATATCAAGGAACTAAGGAGGATCAATCGTTCCCTTAGTTATACTAACCAACTACCCAAGTAGTAGAGAGTAATATTCCCAAGTGCTATGCTTCTTTCTACTATAGCAACAAAAGAGTTGATCAAATGATTTAAAGATGGTTTTAGGTATCCTAGGAGAATTTCAATATACCTGAGGGTACATGGAAGTGAAATTGTATATACAAGTGGTGTTTAATGCAATACTACTCTAAGTGGCACCAACAACGGGTTACAAGGTGATTATGTTTGTATTTCCTACATGTATTATTCCCCAACCATAGTTTTACCTATTGAACTCTATGTTATTTAAAGGCGTTGAAACATGTCTCTAACCTTCAAAGGAATTCTAAAATTTGGGTGTGCGCTTGGCCCAATAAGGTTCTATAATACCACTTGTAATGTACTTAACCCTATACTTATAGAGAAAAATAGCATAATATGATAGAACAACGTAGTTGAACATAAAATATAAGAGTAAAATAGATAGAATCTAAGAAAGAACCCTTATATTAGTGATTTCCAAAAGTGAGAGCAATGTTTAGTTTCTTCTTCAATAGGTTAACCTTCTATGAGCAAAGCTCTGCATATAATAACAATCCTTGATCACATTACACAACCTTATATTATATATATAATGCACAAATAGTAAAAATCCTAACTACCTATGGTCCCACTATTAAAGAGGAATGACCATGTAGTGGGTCTTAATTAATGAAGAGGCCCTTTTACATTCAATAACTATCAACCAACTATCTAACAAGGGTTTGGATAGGAACCTAACATGCACTATAGGGATGTAGGGAAAGGAAGGGAATAAGGCCAAGGCATAATATGCAGGATGCACCTATCCCATACCAATTTAGGCCTTCAAACAAATATTGAGCCATAAGCGGGATACCTTCAACTTCCTTATGTATAAATCCTAGTTTATCACCCCATGAAGATTGTGTTATACTTGTATAGGCTCAAGTGGTCTTATAGCAGTGAACATGGTGCTTATGTTTGTCTTTACCACTTGGTAGAAGATATGAAATTTATTTTGGGCTGAAAGGATGTAAACATAGGGAGAACACTTGATTCTCAAAGCATAAACTTAGTGTGGCGGGGGATCCTTATTCATATTTTTAAGATACATGTAAGATTGTGAATATATAGTGAATAAGAGAGATAAACATACATTCTTGTAAAACCTATTAATGAAGACAGAAAAATCAAATGGAAAATANGGTATCCTTATTCATATTTTGAAGATACATGTAAGATTGTGAATATATAGTGAATAAGAGAGATAAACATACATTCTTGTAAAACCTATTAATGAAGACAGAAAAATCAAATGGAAAATAAGAACATAGATCCATTGATTAAATAATAAAAAATGGAAGATAGAAAATTGGAAGGAAACCAACATACCATGCTTGACATTGTATTGATTCATCTAATGGAAAATTGTCTTAGTCCTTATTGCACAATAAAATGAATAGTGGTCCTTTTAGTTACAATGAGGGGCACCTGGAGGGACTATAGAATCTCTTTCCTATGCCTATTTATTTCCTTCCCAAAATTGGGCCTTCAAATAGTGTTTATAGAGAGAAAGGAGAATGAGATGAAGAAGAAAAACGACATTGATGTTGCATATCCCATTTGCATTAAGTTATGATTAAAATTTGGTACCCTCTTAGTATGAAAATTCTTTATCCTTTGTTCTTTTGTGGAGGTTGTATTTTATAGATCTTTCTCTCTTGAAGAAGTATATGGATTCATAAATACTTTGTCATAGATGTAATTCACCAATCAAGTTGATCCTTTAATGAGCATCACCAAAATAAGATGGCTCAAACTGAAGGAAAAAAATGGTTTTTTGTTACTTCCATCCATTTTTTCTTCAATTCTTCTACATGTTTTGCTAGTGGTAGTTCAAGTTATTTCTTTAATTGGTTCTACCATGATTTCTTCATTATTATGTGAAAGAACGATTGAGACTCACCACCCTGTTTCTTTAACTCCTCATCCTTCTCAATATTTCCCCTTTTTTGGGAAGAGGTTGTGAGGATCCTAACTGATCAAGATAGAATTGGACAAGTTGGGTAATGATTTGATGTTATCCATGATGATCCTAAAGTACTTCTAGGCTTATATTTTCATAGGATTATTGATTAGAATAATAAATTTAATCTAGCATTATTTTCCATGTACACTTGTCATCTTCAAGTGATTTATGTGATAAGATGCTCATATTAATTTTAGCTTAGGAGATAATGATGGAGAGGTCATTTAAACTCTCTTCTTCTCATGCGAGGTTGATTCGGTCCTTAGGCCTCACGTCAATAATGTAATTTCCTTTTCCTTGTTAATAAATTATGTGTTTAAGGACACTTATTATCATAGTGATATATGAGCTTGCTATGACGGAGAAATTGAAGAGGAGACTTCATTGTTTAATATCTTGGAATACTAAGATTGGTCAACAACAATGTTGTGGTGAGTTTGATATCAAATTGTTTTAAGGGAAGGAGTTTGGTTGAATTCCCAGTTTGATTTTGAAATTAAATCTATTTTTTTTTGTTATTATATCTAATCTAATACTATCATATATGAAATTTTCAATTTCTAGTTTTTTTTATTAGTGACTATCCATGTTATTAATAAAAAATAGATTTGTAGATTTATGCCATCAAATGTTATATATATATATATAAGTTGATCTCAGTGAATGTTCATAACCACTATCATCATCGTCATCAATAAAAAAAAACATATACTAAATATCAATTAATTATTATATAAATAAGAAACATAATTTATTTATTATTTTTTACATTATCATAAATATTATCTATATTAATATTTTTCCATCAGATTGAGGATGATAACATGAGCTATGATCGAGCTGAGTACCCAAACAAGAAAATAATCCAATCCAAACATTGCCAGTGAAAATGGGTTCCCTGTCACTTACTATAATATTTGGAGTACCAAGCCCGAAAATGATTTTGACTTTATGATTATGCAAAAACATGTGTAATTGTTCCATATTTGAATCAACCACACTCAACACTGATCCAGTGTTCTCTATCACACTTGGATACAATGCCTAGAAAGGACATGCAAAATCTTTCATAAAATAAATATATGGAAGCTTTGCTTGAATAGAGAGGCTAAGGAAATGTGTAGCTAAATGGTTTGCCTAATTCATAATCTATTCTAGTGAGTAGAGAAGCATAAAAACAGGTGGATGAATCAATTCGATTGTGAATTATAATGATTTTATTTCTCGAGCAATGAAGAATGGGTTTACTTAGGAAAACACCGGCCTTTTGGTATAAATGTATCCATGTTCTTCTCACTATGTTCAATTATTGACTTATAAATGCCATAGTAATGGAGATGGTCGGTCCTACACAAATATATGTTCAATTTATGTTCACATGCATAAATGTTGAATAAAATATTACAAAAAGAAGTATAACTTGTGAGATTATGCTAGAAATATTCCACATAAAGTAAAATTTCATGAGAGTTGTTATTGAATACCTCTCTCTATGTGTGTGTGTGTGTGTGTGGTGAAAACATGGGTATCTATGACATTACTACTGGGAAAAAGGGTTCAAGTCCCATGGGTGATACACACACATGCACACACACACACAGACATATATATATATATATATATATANGAAACAAAAGCAATAATAACGCAAAGCTATTGTCCTTGCTCCAAGGATCTAAAATTCTTATCAAGGATAGAATCAAGGAAGCTATTATCATTGGAGAGTCAATACTTATAACAAGTGCCTTAGTTTCAAATAGTCCTCTTAAGCACCTTAAAATGGAACACTTAATGGTCAGCATAAGGCAAAACTTAGTTTCATTAGAGGCAATCAACTTCTATCATGTCCTAAAAAGAAACAACGAATATGCAAACAAGTTAGCTAACCATGCAATGGTCCAACCAGAAGGTTCTCTATAATTACTCAAAGGTGGAATTGAATTTGAGCAAATTCCCTAAATCTCTTTTTCTAGCAAGGAATTTGACCAGTGGACAACTTAAGCCGGATGGGCCCAAAATCCAGAAAATAATAATAATAATAATAATAATAATAATAATAATAATAATAATTCTCCAATGGATCAAAAGGACTGGAAGAGGCACTCATGTCAGTGCATGGATTTTTAGCTTGTTTGCACGCAGGGGCTGGTGGTCATTCCATGGGGGTGGTGTCATGCAGCCTTAATGTTTGTTGCATTTATCCCCCTTCCAAAGTCATATCCTTCATTGATTGTGAAAGTGATTATTTTGGGTGGACATACATCTCGATCGAAATGATAGATCTAGTGAAAGAATTGGATGCTCTCCCCTCTCACAACATGAACATTATGAAGGACTTCATTAATTTGCATGCGCTATGGATTTTCAAAGGGGGTGAATCACAAAGCAAGGATGAGATGGGATATGATTTTAAGAACGATTTCTCTTCTATCTTATCCTCCTCGACTCCCTATCTTGATGGGTAGAGGGATTTAAATCAACACTCCTTTGGGTATAAAATTGGAAATTACAATATTTGTTTCATAGTTAGCTTCAAGGGAGTCTTTTCTTATCATTTTCTAGCACAAGAGCTTGGCAACGGTTTGTAGGTGGGATAATTCTCAATTCTTCTATCGCTCTCTTCCTTTTAGTATCAAAATGGATAGTACAACTGGACATATGAGGAATATTGCTATGCTAGTCATGGAATTCGAAGGATGTCGACAAGTCACAGGTGTCCCAAAAGAAAAGTTTGGTCCCTTCGGCAAGATCTGCAGAGTCGTGAACAACATTTGGAAGCATGGATAAAGGAATAAGATCAAGTTCGGGTGGCAAACCATCGAGATATCCAATGCCAAATTGCTATTATAGGTTCTAATTCCAAGCAACAACAAGCTATTAACATTGAATTTGAGGCTAGAATACTAGAGTTGGAAAGGATTGTGAAAGACTTTCAATTGAAGCTAAAGGAGAAAGATATTGTTGTTGAATCCTGCTCTCACTAACATCCCATGAAGATAGAAGACCAAGTTCCCTGGAATTTTTACTAGGACCTTTATGGTTTGTCTCAGTAGACATTTATTAGGCCAATATATTAGGATATATAATATTAACTTCGATCTTATGAAGTACATCAATAGTTAGGACTCAGGTAAGATAAGATAGTTTAAATCATGCTATGTATTGAAGTTGTGGGCAAGATGCCTAATTTTGACAAGAAGCCTAATTTTGATCTATAAACTTTGTATTGATGAAGGGTTTTCCCTCTTTTTTAATTTAAAAATTCCTACCTGTTTTTATAAAAAAAAAATAGATTATTATTTTTTATGATTATATGTTTTTAATGGGTATAAACTTTATGTTTTGAGACAAATCATAGCATTGATCTATATTTAGATATAACAATATTATTTGTAAAAATTACAACACATGATTGAACAACTATCTATGAAAATTACCACTACAACACGTGATTGACCAACTATATATAAAAATTACCAATACAATACATGATTGGCTAAAAGTCCCTCAATGATCTTCCATATGCTTGTAATCAACTATAAATGTGAGTCATCTCACCAACCTCCTACAACAATATATAAAATGATTATGAATTGTGATCTTCACACAACCACATTGCACAAGTAACCTACACCTATGACCTTCATGCCTACCAAACCATGAAAAAATTAAATCAGCCATTTTTTTGTTGTGGCAATAGTCCATTTCTAGGCAACGTGTGATCAAAATGGTAAAGACGATCACTATGATTTACCATATGGTAAAGGCCGCGTGAGCACCTTACACTCACTCTCAATTTAAGGGATTGCTATGTGCTTTATTCGCCGATTTACAAATCCCCAATGCCACATTTAGGAATATGATTATCCCACGCATACCCATATTATTTTTAATCATTAGGAGTTTCATATAGTGGATGGACTGATGTAAACAATGTTGGTTGGTTTGCATATCATTCATCTTTATTTAAAAGGACAAAGTGGAGGTTGAATATTGTTTTTAATCATGAGGAGTTTCAGTGCACACGTTTTCTAAAAGAAGTTCACATAACATATCTGAAAAGTTTTGAAAGCATTGGTTTAAAGACTTGAAATGGAATATTACAAGGAAAAATTTAAAAAAAAAATCAAGTATGTATTTTGAAATTTTTATTTGTTCATATTTATGATAAGAAAGTGGAGTTATAAGCATTGCATTGTCTACTTTAGGGGTAGCTTTGTAAAAAGAAAAATTGTTTCTTCATCTTATTGAGAAATAAAAAGATTTTAATTTATAAAGATATGTAAATATTGTAATTTAAAATGTTGTGTAATATTGAATTATAAAATAATTTATTAGAGTTAATGGTAAAGTTTAATCAATATTTTTTTATTAAAACTATAAATGAGTCAGAGGCCAAGCCATTTATGGTTAGATTTGTAGAGTAAAATAAAGTGTGTTGCATAGTGCTTTTGGTTTCTTTTATACGATGCATTTGATGATTGGATCATTGGCGTATTTGATGCAAAAAGTCACATAAAAGAGTTCAAGGCAAAATTTTGGAGTAATAGGGTAAAACACTCATCATAAAAAAATGTTTAAGCTTGTATATATCTTTTCAAAATTAAATAAATTGAAGTGCCCAAAAAATTGTAAAGCATGGAGTCAACATACAGAAATCACTCTCTTATATATAATGTATTGTGGAAAGATATATATAGTAGCACTTTTAGAATCTTAAGTAAATGAAGAAATGTACATTCACATTGAAAATGCTCCTAATGTATAGAATGCTTGGAATACATTGAAAGATTTGTTTGACACACAACAAAAAATAAAAAGGGTTGATCTACACTTAAAAATTGCTTCAACAAAAATTGAATGATGGCAATGATGTGTTGAAATATATTTCTAGATTAAAGGACATCAAACAAGAAATAACTAAGGGATGATTTCCTATAGTGGATGATAATTTAATAGTAACGATAAGGATTGCAAGCTTGTCACCTTTGTATAAGCATTTTCTAGAAACCTTACAATTGACTAATAAGTTGGAGAAGGCTACATTTGATAAGTTGAGTGAATTGTTAACCCAACATGATAAGAAGAAACAATAAAGAGAAGATGATTTTTATACAAGTTTGAGCTCAAGTAAGACATCAATTGAAATTTTAGAGGAAGAGGTGCTTCCATAATCCTAAAAACTTTGATGGAAATCAAAATTATTCCTTTTATCGAGGATGTGGTTGACGTCATATCCAAGGAAGAGGAAATAATAATTTCAGGTAATAAGGTTCGAGCTGTTATTTTAGACGAAATCAATAAAAAAGACCTACAAACAATAACTTCCAATCTAGAAGAGGTAGAGACATGAGTCAAATCTCATGTAGAATATATAATAGAGTTGTGCATTATGAAAAAAAATGTAGAACTCCTAATGTAAGTTTCCTAAGTTCAAGGAAAATTCAACTTCATTATAGTAAGCAAATGCCAAAGATACAAATGATTATCAAAAAAAGTTATGAGTTTGTGTTCACTTCTCTTCAAAAATCGGAGATAGTAGCTTTAGTGTTCTCTAAGTACTCATTTTGAAGTGAATATGAAGATGCATGGATAATGGATACAAGTGCAACTTGACATATGATATTTAGATAAGTTTACTTTTGGTCTTTTCGTGAATGTCAATTAAATTTAATATTTTGATTGATGACATGACACATATACAATGAGGAAAAGGTTATGTAAAGGTTTTTCTCCCATAAGTTGGAGAGAAAATGATTTCTCATTTTTGGTATGTACCAATATTCAAGAAAAATGTGGTGTCTTTAGTGTTAATTTAATAAGCAAGGCATCAAATTATCATGGAAAATAGATTTGTTGCACCAAGAGTAGTAAGGTGCTTACAACCCAGTATGGAGGAGATGTGTAACGTTACGTAACGTACATAACATTATGACCAAAAATAAAAATTAATAATTAATTTTTTTTATGTCGGCTCATAAAAAAAAATGAAAACCAAATAAAAAATAATTAAATCCATATCCGCTCATAAAATAAAATTTTAAAAACAAATAAAAAGTCATTGGAAAAATAAAGTGTCAAGTAATTGGATGCCTCTCGGTTCTTGATAGATCCATGTTTAGGATGGATCTATGTTAATTAAAATCAACTCAGTAAGGGACGGTTTGAAAATAATAATAGTGGGTTATTAACATGGAAAAATTCTAAGATGAAAGGCAGATTCATCCATAGGAAGTGGGTTTTCGCAAGAGTAGTTGAATATGGCATTTCACCCATCAGATTATGGCATGTTCGAAGTGGAATTTTGAACTTTGAAAGTCTTTCTCAACTTCAAAAACAAGGAATGGTAAGAGAGTTGCCAATTGTTAAAAAAGAAAATGCAATGTATTGTGCTTGTATTAATGGAAAACATAACGAAAAAGGACTCCCCAGTAGTCATGGAAAGCAAAGAAGTGTTTGTAACTTACTCAATGGCATTTGTGGACTTTTAGAAACATCTATTGAGAGATATACATATTTTCTTATTTTTATTTATTATTTTAGTCGAATGACTTGGGTATATTTTTTGAAAGAAAAATCAAATGCATTTGAGAAATTCAAGAGTTTTCATCACTTGATTGAAAAACAACCAAAAGAAAATGTCAAATTGAGGGCAAAGAATAGATGGGGATTCAATTTTTATGAATCCAAAATTATTGTAAAGATAAAGGAATCATTACACAATTCATTAATTCATACGCTTCATAGAAAAATGAAGTGATAGAAAGAATAATATAACTTTGATTGGTATGGTGAGATATATGTTGAAATTTAAAGGGTTAAGTTCATCTTATTGGGTAGAAGTAATCCATATTGTAATTTATTTAAGGAATCTATATCCCGTTGCTTATTTGGATGGTGTCACACGATTTGAAGCTCAATATGGCTTTAGACCAAAAGTTAAACATCTTTGTGTTTTTGGTTTGGTGTGATATGCTTTAGTTCCTAAGAAAAAGAGGACTAAGCTAGACTTTCACTATATGAAATGTATGATGATTGGATATTCGAGTGAGAAGAGGGGATTCCAACTTTAATCTAATGGTGAGTTTGTTGTGAGTTGGAATGTTATCATTGATGAAATAGAAAGTAAATATCTTGTTGTGACTGAAATGCTTCTCAATTAGTTGGAACAAAAAGTGGACACGGAAGAAAACAAAGTGAAAAGTAAACCAAGTAAGGAGCGTTGGTTTGAAATGGATTGAACTTCACTGGAAAATAGGAATGACGGAGAATTAAAATTTCCTCACGAGATGGTTCTAAAGGATGTAAAATAATATGAAAAAATAAATACAAGAACAAAAACTTCCCTAGTATGCAAGATAATTTTTCCTTAATGGCCAATACTTATGTTGAGCCTTCCTCTTTTAAAGAGGCAGTAGAATGTGTGGAATGGAAAAGGTGATGGTTGATCAAAATCAATAAGTGATTGAAAATAACACTTGGAAACCTGTTGATTGTCCTCCAAATGTGAAACCCATTGTATGCAAATGGGTTTGCATAATTATGTACAAGCTATATGGAACAATTGATAAGTATAAAGAAAAATTAGTAATGAAGGTTTTTCTCATAAATAATGAATTGATTATGAAGAAACTTTTGCACCTACAATGAAGTGGAATATTATAAATATGGTCATTTCTTTAACAACTCAAAATGGATGGAAGTTAAAATAGATGGATGTTAAAAGTACCTTCCTCAATGGTGATTTACTCAACCTCTAGGTTTTGAACTTGAAACACAAGAACATCAAGATTGAAAATTGTTTAAAGGATTGTATGGGTTAAAACAAGCTCCTAGAGCTTGGTATGCAAATATGGATGAATACCTTTGGAAAATGGATTTTCAAATAAGTGAATTTAATAGTACTTTGTATGTTCATCTACAAGGTAAAAACATGGTCATGTTAGTAATGTATGTTGGTGACTTGATTATCATTGGGAATAATGATGATCATATTGTATGAGTTAAGAAGGAACTACATACTAGATTTTAAATGACCAATTTGGGATTACTTCACTACTATCTTGGAGTTGAAGTATTTCAAAAACCTAAAAACATTTTCATTAGTCAATGCAAGTATGCATTTGAACTATTTAATAAATTAGGCATGGAATACTGTAAGTCTATTCTTACCCTAATGAAGCAAAATTTTAAACTTTCAAACTTTCAAGATTCATGCAAGAACAAAGGAAAAGTCACTAGAATGCAACAAACAAGGTTAGCATATACATCCAAGGAACAAAATATTATGGCCTTCCATATAGGAAAAATAAGAATTGTGTACTTATTAAATATTCAAATGCATATTGTGTTGGAAATGTTGATAATAGGGCATCAAGATCATGTTATTTAATGAATATGGGATTGGTGGTTGTGTCATGGAGTTTCAAAAAGTTTGATACATTTGCAAATTCACCAAAAAAAGCATAAAATATTGCAGCAAGGGAAGTAGCATGTGATATTGTCTAGTTATGCTGGTTGTGACAAGATCTTGGAGTTCTTCAAAAGGAGGGCACTTCTTTAGTGATTAAAATCTAGTCAACAAATAAACTTGTTAAAAATACAATGTTTCTTTCCAAAACAAGGCATGTTGACAACAAGTATCATTACATTAGGACACTCATCATAAAGTGCATCATCAAACCCAATTAGTGTCCTTTTGAATACTAGACTTCATACATCTTCACAAGACCCCTTGGCAGAAGAAAATTTACTAAGTTCAAATCTGAGCTTGGTTTTTTCCAAATGCAATTTAAAATCAAAGGGGTGATTATTAGTGATGATGATCCTAAACTAGTTCTAGGATTACTATTTTACTAGGATTATTAATTAGACACCTGGATGGGGGTGGTTACGTGTCTTCTCTGTGGGAGGGAGTGATCGTCAGGACACGTAGTTTTCCCCGACGTCACTACCCTGGAATCACCTCACCCATCCTCTTAAATGGCCCAGGTTGGCATCCACCTCAAGCGACACAAGATATTCAATCTCATAATGGGAAGTGACCACCCCTCCATCACTTGGTACTTCGCCTCCACATGCAGAGTTATGACGCCTCTAGATACACACCTCCCTCTTTTGGGCGGTCTATACATTGTTGTACACCTCTTTTTTTTCCCCTTGAGAAATTATGCAAAGGCCGAATATTCTACAATGTCTGGGGTGACTAAGGAGCACTCTAGTTTTCAGTCTCCTGCATTCGTATTCTCTGTAGATCCTCAGAATCCTCATCACTTAACATTTATGGCTAAGTTGATAACGTCATGCAGACTACATGCCATGCCAAAATGACGACGTGGTGCCCGAGGCACTTCAAATGAATGCACCAGAAATTTTACGGCTCAAGCCAACACAGATGGTTATGACATCGAAATCCTTGACGCTCTACACAAAATCTTAGATGATTGGGAGGATGAGCTTACTAGTGCACATTCTGCAGCAAACCAGACGTACTCCAATGACGGAATTTTTGGGTCATAAAAAATTTATTGGCTCATATCCTTATTCGCCTTCCTGGATCTCTAAATGAACCACTGAATCCTTCGGTGGTCCCCATGGACATTGAACAACCCCCCCCCCTCCAGTGAGACCTATTGCAAGCACTATGCAGGGAAAAGCAATTTCCAACATAGCGGCTGAGTACAGGAAAACTGAACCGCTCTCAGTCAAAAGGAACCCCTCCAGTAGTGAGGAAGACACCAGTAGTGAAGAAGACACCAGTAGCAAAGCTAATATTCCTGGGGATATGGATGGCCAAGCACCTGTCAAATCACCCGCTCCCCCAGCGGTTAGATGCCTAAATTCTCAACTTGGATTCGGATTTGGCATTCCTATCATAGAGAAGTCACCCTCCAAGCCTTAAGTCCAAGTTTATGGGTTTTATGTTTTCTTATGGTTATCTTAGACACACACTTTCTCGTTTGTTATAACAATTATTTTTAGTTTTTATGATTTTATACTGTCAATTTTGATATTACAGTGATATGTTTTCCCTGTCATAGGGAGGATCATTTTGATTGTAACATCATGAATTCCCCTGAGGGGCAGGTATTCACTCTCATTCTGCTACATTCTTCTTGTAGAGATGCCACTATGAAATGTTTTTTTAACTGTATTACTATTTTAATTCAATAGATTAGCATCTGAACTTACAAAAAAAAGGATTATTAATTAGAAGAATAAATTTATTCTATGATTATTGTACATGGACACTTTTTATCTTCATGTGATTATGTGATAATATGTCCACATTAATTTTAGTTTTGGAGATAAGGATCAAGAGACTATTTAAACTCTCATCTTCTCATGTCAGATTCATTTAGTTCTTAGCCCTCACATCAATAATGTAATTTCATTTTCTTATTAATAAAATTGTGTGTCTAGGGACACTTTGGTATCATTTAAGGTATATCCTCTTGATTTCCTTTGATAAAATAGTCAGGTACTATGTTGATTAGTCTTCACCTATGTTCACTTATTGTTTCCCCCCTTTCAAAATTATAAAGGATTTCTCTAGTTTTGTAAGAATGTGGTAGTTGATGGTTCCCAACAAATGGATTAATCTTAGCAAAAGGGCAGGGATGATTTTAAGGAACCATACTTATTTAAAAGTGTATACATGTTGGTGAATATTACCAATTCTTAAAAGGCCAACTAAAAATGATTGGCGATATTTTTCAAAAAGTATTTTAATTTCCAAGGATTTTATATCGTTTATATAATAATTTGGCGATTTTTAGGGTGAAAAATTTTTACCCCATCAAAATTGGGCGAAATGGGGCTTCAAATAATGCAAAATGGTGAATCTATTTTGGGAGAAAAACATGGAAAAATAGCCCACTGGGCTAAAATTCGCCCCTAAAATTATCCTTGCAAAAGGGTCCAAGTGGCAAAGTATGGATGTAGTTGATATATTTTTATAGGATTTCAAATAGTATTTTTATATGGTATTGAAACTATATGACAGACAATTGTATGCACAATTTAAGATATAAATAATTTGGGTGCAACTCTTATTGATAATTTCATAGGAATGGTAAGCCATGATTAATCATGGTGGTGATATCTATAAGGAAGGATTTGATGGGTTGTACAACTTATAATTCCTTATTGTTAATGATCCTCCAGCTAGTGTACTTACTCATACAAATTTCTATGTCCATGGAGCTAAGGTCCTGTCCCTTACACCCAATAAATCCAAGTCATCATTTGGGATTGTGTTTATGACCCCTTTCACCACTTAACAAACCATGTTCTTGATTTTCACTTCTTGTTTTGTATCACTCATATATTCATGTAGTTATTTGTGTAAGGTGTCGAATTATGGATAAAATTTTAGGTGGTTCCATATCTTGGGTAAGTCTTTGATTGCGAACCCCCTAACAATATTTTTGACACCTTTTAATTCTTTTACCATCTTTAATTCGGTTATAGCCTCATCATATATAAATTTCCATGTGTCATGTTATTTTTTCAAGGATGTCACCTACTTTTTCTCCTCATGCCATCTCTTTTCATTTTCATCTAGCTAATACCCTTGTTTTGTTAAGTCTTGTTTTCTTTTCTCTATAAATTTTTCATTTGAAAGGGACTTGAGGGAACTGTTCTAATATTTGGTATTTCATTCTAACAATTCTTTCATCAATGATCCACTTTATATTGGAGTTGAAACTCCATTCTTTTAGAGATATTTAGATTGTTATCAAGGGAGAACAACGATTTCTCATTTGGGGACTCACTAAGTTCATACTTGAGGGTATTTATCACTTCATTGCCTCATATATCTTGAAGGTAAGGTTGGGTTCTCTACTCCAGATAACCCCAAGGCCCTTAATCAATTGGTTCTAAGCTATTATTCAATTGGTTCTGAGCTATTATTGAGGCATTTTCTCCTCTCAAAATATTAACTTCTTCAATCAAATTTTGTTTCTCCTCTAATATATGATAAGTGACTGGGAAATTATTATATAGTACAATTATCCTTTCATATTTCTCCTTGAATAGGGAAAGTACCTCAGTGGTATCTTGCTTCCATATCCTAATTAAGGCTAAGTTAGCACGCAACCTATAATGTTTCTTTGACCCAAGTTATTTTACCTTGGCATTCATGAATTGTTTTCATAAGGATATCACATCCAATTGCTCTTCCACTTTATCGCTTGAATAAGAAATATTTATATACTTATCATTGACTATGCTTCTTTAGAATTGAGCCATCGATACATCATCCTCTAATGGAATTTCTATTATTACAAAATTCATTTGCAAAACCATTTGGTCTTTTGGTTGCATTTTTTACTAGGGATTTTGAACCAATGGTTCCAACATTGTCATGGTGCACTACCTTATCTCTACATTATATTGTACCATGGACTCAAGTGAACAGTTGATTTAGGGGAATCCATGGGGGTTGTTGCTCCTTTTCCTTCCACTTTTCTCTTTCTTTATCCTTTAAAAATATCCAAGGAGTCACAAGTTTCCATGGATTGAATGACATATGCCAATGGAGGTTGTTGTATTGTTTCCTATGAATACCAAGTGCCTTAGGAACCCCTTTCAAGGTTGTTATTGATAACATGAAATAATTTAGATGGAGATGGAGAAGGTGGTGTGTGTGATGAGATGAATTTCCCTTATAGAGACACACTTGGCTTTGATATGGTATATTCATCACCTCCTCCTACTTTTAATTGTGATTACCCAATTATGGCCTTCTTTGTCTCAAATTCTATCTAGTCCTTCCCATCTTCAACTTTCATATTGTCAGATTTCCTTTGTTCTTTCTGAGTTTCACTCAAAGTATTAGTTCCTCCAATTCTTTCTAAGTTAATCTACTTTGTTTATTTTTCCCTTGGGGGTCTCCAAGTTCTCCTCCTTTTATGCGATTGTTTCCCTAGCCACAATCTCTCTTTTTCCTAAGTGTTTCTTTATGACAGGTCTCTCCCAATTGGTATGATATCATGTTGATGTATCTAGAAGGAATCACGAGAGATATTATTGATGGGTTTGAGAGCTTCCATGAGGAAGGTGGGATTCATGGGGGATACCTTGTATCAACTATTGCATCCTTTGGCCAAATTTATCCAGAATATTAGTTATTTGAGTAAAAGTAGACTGGAAGTATACCTTTCTCACCTCAAGAGATTATGGATCTTCCC
Source organism: Pseudotsuga menziesii (assembly GCA_001517045.1). NCBI lineage: Eukaryota > Viridiplantae > Streptophyta > Pinopsida > Pinales > Pinaceae > Pseudotsuga > Pseudotsuga menziesii. The sequence goes on from LPNX010698475.1 coordinate 313,274, forward strand.
CTATTGCTAGTCCCTTTAATATTTTTGTGATCTCAATGGGCTTGGTAATGCCATGGTCTTCTTTCCTTGTCCCCTTTTCTCCTCTAAATCCCATATCCTACATGATGGTCATGGATTTTGGGTACGTTGGAATTTCTTGGGATTGAGATGTGTGGTCTCATTAGAGGGAACACATATCCCTTGCTTGGACGTATCCACAATCTATCTTAAAGTGATTTTTTCACCCATTACTTTGTATTCATATTCATCATTGTCTCAATCATCCTCATCATAATCATGTACCTCATCATATAGCCCAGATAATTCATTATCTTGGGGTATGCCTTGATACAAATCCTTTTCAAATTTTAAGATTTTTCTCATTTTCCACCAGGCCCCCATTTTGTGTTTACTGGAATTGTCTTGGTGGACTTTCTTCCTCCCTACCTTTGTAGGATTAGTGAACTTTAGCTCCTATTTAGGAACCATAGCACCCTTAGACCTATAAAAAGTGTAATAAACGGGTATCGTCGGTTTTGGTGGATATAGTGATAGGAAAACTTGAGTTAATGCCTCTGAGGGATTAGCATGTTTCCTTAAAATAACCTCCACTTATTCATAGGTGTATTTGTTTTCCATCATCTCAAGCAATGGTTTAGGCTCATATTCCTATGTATTAGGATGGTTCCTCCCTTTTCCAACTCCCAATAAGAGGTGAGGGTCATACCTCCATGGTTGATATGAAAAGAAGTTCCACTAATTGAGGATTTCAATGGCATCCTTTGTGCCTCTTTTATCATTTATAGCACATCCCCCGTCACTATGGAGAAGGACATCCTTTCTTTCTTCATGGATCTAAGGAAATGGATATCGTCGATCTCCACTAACTCCCTGATATATTCTAAGATTAATATCCTTGGGTTAAGTAGTTTTAAAAACCTATAAGGAGCATGCTTTATATGATTATGCATGATTAACTTTGTAATGAGTAGGATTGGTAGGGAACTTAGTCACTAGCTGACAACAATGATCAATTCCAAATGACCGGGAGGTCATGTACAAATTTAGGAAAAATGTTATTAAGTTAATTCATTGTGAATTGACACTCTTACTCTATGAAAACATGATGTGTGTGGGTCTAGGGAAAACAAGACCATCAAATGGGTATGAGCTCACAACTAGTACCTTGAGGGAAACATGGAGTTTCGAGGTAGAATAGAGGAGAAGCAATGGAGGTTAGGGTGTAGAGTCCTTAATCCATGGAATATCAAGAGGTGGTTTCTTGAATATATGAAAATATTAGGGCACGAAGTCCTAAATATTTGAAAGATAAAGGCATGGATTCTTGGATCTATGGAATAGATCAGGGAATAGAGTCTTGAGTCTACTAGAGCGTGGAGTCCTAAGTACAAGGCAGGGGCATGGAATCCTAATAAGTATGAATAAGTGCATAAGAGGGGCAAAAAATCCCTATTCTCTAGAAAAAAACACCACCCAAGGGCATAAATCAACCATGTAATCCCACCTACATTAACCCTTGAATTAATTGAATTGCAAAATTTACCCACTCTTGAGGGGATTTTAACTTTAATATCATTTTAATAAAAAACATGAAATCTGAAATTATGATAATGAAAATATGAAATTACCTAAAAATGACACATCGGGGTGGTGAATATTAGTATAATTAGTTATTAACAAAAAATGAAAAAAAAGTGGGATTGAGATTGTAGGAGAGGGTGGTGAATAATAGAAAATATTTCAATTAAAAAAAATTTCATGAGAGGGCGGTGAGGTGTCACCCCACTCAAGGATAATAAATATAGAAGGACCCCCATTGTATGGGGGAGCCTTGGAGAGAAACTAGATGTTGTTGAAATGGCTCTTGTTATAGCGGATTTCACCACTCCAGGTGAATCACACTTTGTATGGCCTTCCCTTGTCCCGCTACAGACTCCTTAGACCCCATGGACCACTTTTTTTCCTTTGATGTTTCCTTGATCATCCCTAAAAACATATGAAAAATGATACACGCGAATTTTAAACCTATAAGCATGTATATACACAGGTTTGACCACTAAAACCGCGTACATCAGGATGTGTGCATAATACAAATCCTTTTGGAGTTTTCCTTGACATGGATCCGACTCATTTGACTCCTGGCCTTCCCTATGCCTTGAGATCGCTCGGATTCGACCTTTCATTACCCCTTTGAAAATCTATATAAGGAACCCCTTGGTACATTGAAGGCATAAGAGAGAATTGAGAGAAAAGAAACTATAGTCCTGTTATCCCTAAAGTTGGACCTAGACTACAGGATCCAAGCTTAAGGAAATCTTTGATTGAAAGAGTTCAATCAGATGAAATCAAATAAAAAATAGAGGCTGGTATTGAACCAGGGCAAATAGAAACTTACAGACACTAGGCTTAAATCACTTATTGTACAGTTTATTCAGTTTTAGGTATGAGACCAAAATATTCACACACAATTTACAATGAACAAATCTGGTATATAACAGATGGGTAAATACAGGTATGTAACAAGATATCAAAGCATTTAAGCAATGGTTGGTATGAATTAGAGCTACAGGGAAATGAAACCAATTCTGTATAACATAAAAGCAATGACAAAGTCCAATATCTAGGTCTTATGATCCTAAATATGAAGTGAAACTATTACTGTTTATATTAATGAAAGATAACTGTCAACTTATAATAAGAATTATGCATTGGAATGTGAGTGACCAAGTACACAAAAAGTTTATCAAAGAAACAGTTCATACAGTACAGCAACAAATCAACATCAAATTCATTCAAAAAACTAAAACCTGTAATTTGAAGTTGCATAGATTTCATGAAATACAGAGGTATTTACAAATGCTCCAACATATCTCCCAAAACAGCCAACCTCGCAGTCCCTTGCGCGAGACCTCTGCTCTTGAGCCCCTAGCTGGGACCTCTCTGCTTCTCTTGTTACCTCCTTTCCTTTTACAATGCATTAAAACAGATCCAAAATAAAGGATCGAATCTACATGGAGATCTTTGATCCTACTAAATGGGCTATGCTGTTGGAGATTCGAACCTCAATCTTTGTTCATAAGATTTGGATAATATCAATGATATGGATTTTGAGTCTTAAAATCCTGACATCTATGCTATATTTTCCTTGAAAATATGGACCTGCTAAAATTACTCTGCCACCTGGTATTCATAATTACCCTGTCATCCTTTAAAATTCGGTGTGCAACAGAATCACGTCCTCTGGGGTGTCTTCGTGGCATTGAATAACACCTGTATTTGATGCTGTCCACTCAGCATCCACAAACTTCAATAATGTCATCATACTTGTATCGAGCTCGTTCCTCTGTTTCTCTAATTAAATCTTCTATCAATACAGGACCCTCCTGAATTATAGGAGAGAACACTGGTTCACCAGTTTCCAACATTGTCAAATTTTCTGCTGGATGTAGTACTCCAAGTCTAGGAACAAGCTCCCCTGTTTTAGTTTTTGCATATAATGCAGGAGCAATTGTATTCAGATTCTGTGCCCATATTCCATTGACAGGATAAGTCACCTGGTCTTCATTTTTCAGATGGTCTTCCACATTTCCTGAATCTAGCATTTTCAGAACTGCAAGATGTCGCTTTTTCCGGGCAATACAGCAGTTTATAACTTGAAGTCGTTGATGCAAAAAGGCAATATTGTAAGTCTGGACTGTCATCAATTGGCAACCATGGTATTGGCTGTCCTTCATTCCAAAGTCGCCTTAGCGCTTCAAACTCAACAAGAATCCTTTCCCACACAAGCAGCTGCATTCATTTGACGTCGGTAGCTACTCGCCTGGTCGAACAACATAACAAGTGCCATGAATTCAGAAGGCTAACTAGTTCAATCAACAACATTCGAATTCATAGAATAGTCCACTCGTTTTCAGATAAAGCCAATTTTTATCATGATCCATGGAAGCTGGTCTTGGTAGCTTTTTCCCAAACAATGATTTTTTTTCTTTTTTCTTTCAATGAATCGAGACAGAAAATTATGATGATTCTCATCTCTCTCTGTTTGCCTCTTTTGATTTCTACATATTTTACTTCAGTTGTCAACCCAGTAGGACCAAAGGTCACAACCATACCAGGCTTAATAATACCAGTTTCAACATGTCCCACTGGCACAGTTCCAATCCCACCAATCTTGTACACGTCTTGTAGTGGCAATCGAAGGGGTTTGTCAGATGGCCTCTTCGGCTCAGACACCTGGTCAAGGGCTTCTAATAGAGTTGGTCCCTTGTACCAATCCAGATTGGTGGACCTCTCAATCATGTTGTCTCCTTCAAATCCAGAAATGGGGACGAACGAAATTTTATCGGGATTGTACCCAACCTTCTTCAAGTATGATGACACTTCCTTTACAATTTCGTCATAACGTGCCTTGGAGTACTTGGGTGTGGTAGCATCCATCTTGTTACAACAACAGATCATTTGTCTCACTCCGAAAGTGAAAGCTAAGAGAAACGCCCCAATGGAGGATACTCAGAGAATGTCTCCACAACCATGGGTTTGGAGGGCAGCATCTTGATAAACCCAGTATCTCCATTCTTAAGAATTTTGGCTCTCTCTCAAGTTCTTTGCCAAATCGTCTATCGACCTTGGTCATGATTTCAGCGAACTTAATAGCAATGTGGGAAATGTGGCAGTCCAAAACGGGAGCATACCCATTCCCAATCTGTCCAGGATGGTTCATGATGATAACCTGAGCGGTAAAGTTAGCTGTTTCCTTCGCTGGATCATTCTTGGAGTCAGAGGAAACAAACCCTCGCTTCAAATCCTTGACTGCAACATTCTTCACGTTAAAACCAACATTGTCACCGGGTGATGCCTCCAGCAGAGCTTCATGATGCATCCCTGAGCACGTTTCCCAAATATATGCTTCTCAATTTTTGGCATATGAACACTGTGGATACCAAAATTTTCTAGAGGTCCCTTTGGTACTTCTGCAATTGGGTTTTCAGTATTTGTAGATTCACATCCCTTGGTCAAAATATTTTCATGCGGGTGGACTACAATGGCCTCCATTGTTTCATAAACCTGGCAAAGATCCTCAAGCGTTTCTTTATCCATACATTTACAACATGTAGAGATGACATATTCCTTGCACTCTATAAACCATTTCGATAGAATATCCTTTTTTTGTTGCAGGTGCAGCTTCTGCAATTATAAAGTCAGAACTCAAAGCTACAATAAACAGTTGCTCAAAGAAATCGGAAGGTGTAATTTCCTCCAAATAGTTTAGAGTGCTTTCACCAGCCAAATCTTCATCAAATAGTGGTGCCTGTTTAGCAGCAGGAATTAGTTTTGCTGATTTCCATAGTTCTTGCCATAAATTTAATGTGCCTTCGCCTTATATGGCCCTTAGTCACTGAAACCCTGCATGAAACTGCTTGTCACCAATGGAGATAGATAATGGACCAACAGGCCTGTGAATACCCTTCTTCCATTAACCAGTAGAATGATTATATGCTGCCAGTTTGTAAAAATTCACCCTGTAACACATACTCTGTTGCACATACATGGGTTCTTAGTTGATGAATGGAAATCCTGATGGCTTTAGGTAATCAAGGGAGTCATAAGGGAAAGCAATCAATCATAAAACATAAAGACAAAGTAAAATTAAAACAACAAAAACCAATCCAAATCAAAATTTCAAAAATAAGCACGAAGAACAACCCTAGAGATAACAAGTCCATTGTTGGCGGAACTTATGCTTGAGTCTGCATCCCTTTGTCCTTTGGAGCACTTTTGTGTTCTTCCCAAGCTTGCCTTTTGCTTGTGAGCTTGCTATCAAGAGATGGAGGATTGAAGTGGTGGAGGCCCAAGTGGGGGATTCAGTTTCTCCGATTCGCAGATGTGCCGTCAGAGGTTGTATCTTGTAATCTCTAATTTATATTAATAGAAATATCTTTTCCTGTCCAATGATGTGTGTTTGAATGTATATTTTATCCCTGGGATTATGTCAAATGCTTATACATTATTGATTATATATGCTAGAATAGATCTAACACCATGATATATAGAATGCTTGTATTGTTTACTTGTTGTTGAGGAAGTAATCTATCAATTCAAGCTGAAGTTGGAAAGCTCAACGGGGATCTACTTCAATCGTCTAGAATAAGGTACAAGGTCTGGTCCTTTAGTGTTAGACATTTAATTTCTATTGCATATTGGAAAGGATTGACTTCTGGAGTCAAGCTGTCTGTTGTGGTACCCCAATCCATAGGAATTTCTCTCTGTAACAGAATTGGCGACTCTGCTGGGGAGTTCCTAGTAGTTGTCCTTTGGGGGTTGTTTTCTCTTCATTCAATGAGTTTTAATTGCTCTTTCTCTCTTGTTTCTGCGTTGGGTCTGGGGGTATGTATGCCTGGTAGAGTTTGATTGGTGTGAAGTTTGTCTCAGCCTGTCTGTTTTCCTTGATTTTATGCACTTTTCTTCCTGTACGCAAGTTTTGGACTTACAGTCGCGTATACACGCGGTTTCTTCTGCGATTTCCGCGTATACACGCGGGTTTACTATGAAAATTCGTGTATACCCTTGATTTTTCCTTGTTGTGGAAGATAATTGGTTGCTGGGTGAATTATGATATTTGCTGAGTCTCCTTTGGCACTGCCTGAGTCTGTTTAGACCTCTGTTCCTGACCAGAAATGTTTTTTTTTTAGGCAAAATTTTTCTTTTTTAAGAAGGATGTTGTCATGGCATTTTTCGATTTTTTGTTTGAGATTAGTGCATTAGAGTTCTTTTACCTTAGTGCTTTGCTTGAGTGCTGTTTGGTGTGCTTGCAGAGTCTAGGGGTCGTAGAATCATTCTTTTGCTTTTTGCATCTCTTTTATTTTCAAAAAATCCAAAAACATTTGCTTATCATCATGCATTGCATTTTGCACTTTGCATTGTACTTGCACTAGATTTTCTTTGGAGTACTAGTTAGGACTTCATATAGGAAAATTTGCATTCATCATTTGAAGAAAAATTGTGCATTTCACGTAGTAGCATACCCTGTTTTCATGGACACAATGCATTTGCATTGATTGTTAGGTGTGCATTTTACTTCTTGTTACGTCATAACACCATTAGTTGCACGACCATATCCCGTTTTTGAGTAATAAAGCCAAATAAAATCAACGCTAAATTAAAATGAATTACACTCTTTTCTTTTCTAGGGTGCACCAACAATCTTAGGTTTTAGGATCTTGGAATAGTTCATTGTAAGTCAATTCTCCAAGATCACTAAACAACAACATGTATGTGTCTGTCCAGGTGAGTGTGTGAAATCCTTGATATAACCAGTGTTTCTCAGGATCCTCCTCTCAAAAGGGAGTTAAGCATGAGGCAGTGTGAGCGGTTATTGATTGGGATGACCCATAGTCATAACTGAGTAGCACCAGAGATATTTCCAGGATTGTATTCATATATGGGGGCTCTTTCGAGAGTTTCGGGCTTTGCTACCCTGCCCATACGGTCAATCCCGCCTGCGACTGTCCGCTTGAGCATTGATTTATTGAGGTGACCTTAGTGGCCTTACCTAGGATATCGAGGGGGTACTTTGCAGGGGTTATTCTGTGGGTGTCCCGACCAGGTTGGGTTCGAACAGCACAGTCGCTTTACGCGTTGAAGCTGGGGGCCACAATAATTGGTTACGTACCTCTGCTTGTTGTGTATGGGAGTCTCAAGCCTCTCCTAGGTGAGACATACCTGCTTCATTCGGGAGCTCACTTATCCAGCCCTTGGTTTCTTGCATTTGGATTTAGGTTTTATTAGTGATTACTCTATGCATGATAGTTGGCCTAGGGTTCACGTAAATAGAGAGTCTTTGCTATTTTTTGAGTCATTGTGGATTCAAGTAGGGTTCCTCGCCGTTCTTGTCATTTAGTAGGACTTCCTCCTTCTACTTATCCTCCTCCTTTGGAAGAGGGACCTAGACAGTCCAGGAGGACTATGTCACACATTGATTCACACACCATGGGAGACCATTTAGAGGATATTCCTGAACCACCTCCTCCCATTCGTGTAGACGATGGGGAATTTACTCCTACTTATGATCCTTCACCCGACTTAGCTGAGTTAGGTTCTGTGATTTCTGAGATAGGAGCCTTGCATGATAGACCTACTCACTCTAGGGTTGATTCCCCATTGATGCGTTACCAATATGGAATGCCGGAGGACACCGAGACTCATTTTGAACCTGCCAGCACTAGCTACGGTAGTTATGCTATGTCTGGTTTCCCTACACATGATTTGGAATTTCATGTCGAATTCGACTTCGAGCCTAACACTATGCCTGGGGGCACTCTCATTCCTTACCATGCGGAGAGGTTTGGGAGCACTAGTCACATTGCACCTTCCGTCCCAGTGGTGGAAGCTACATCATATATCCCTCCTAGGTCTAGAGTTAGCGATCCAATTAGGATACTAGACCTGAGACGAGTGACGATAGGTGGTAGTACTTACTTAATTACTCAGATCCCTTCATCCTCTATCCCTAGTTCTTCAAATGTTCACCCTCCACTGTATTCACGTGGTCCTTTGAGTCGACACATAGCTACGAGTCAGGTCCGTACTGTGGTTACTAGACCAATTGTCTCTCAAGTTTACATACTTCCCGTTGCTTCGGGAGGCTATGTTCATGCTTCTAGAGGTCATATTACTACTTCCGTGGCATATATCCCTACTTCCGATATGTATATTCCTACTTCTAGAGCGTATCTTCCTACCTACGGAGTGTCTCATGGGGCATCGCATGCGATGACCTATGGATGCTATTATGGGACGCAGTACAGACAGGGTTCTTCACCTTATGGAGGCGGGTATCAACAACCTACTTACTCTCCTAATTACGGCTTTGTAGCTCCTACTAGTCAAGGTCCACCTCACTATGGTGCTTCCACGCTGCCCTATACGGGTCATACAGGAGGAGGACACTATGGCCAAGGCCATGGTGGTAGTCAACCCTATATGAATCAGGGAGCGGTCCATTGACCTCATCATCCTAGGCTCCTTTTCCTCACAATGCTCAATCTTCCTGACTTATCGAGATTAACGAATGATCCTGTGGCTCATGACCCAGCTTGGTCGGCTGTTCCTACCAAGCTTCCTTCGGACATACCTAAGTTCAAGGGAAAACCAGGAGAGGATCCGAGCGAACACGTTACTATGTTTCACCTATGGTGCTCTTCGAATTCATTACATCAGGACTCAGTCCGTTTGAGACTATTTCAACGCACCCTCACAGGGCCTACTGCAAAATGGTATATAGAGTTACCTAGGGGTGCTTTCGCTTTGTTCGACGACCTTGCGATGAATTTTCTTAATCACTTCTAGCTACTAGTGCGCTATGACGTTGTTACTGAACTCTTGTCGACATTTCAGCAAGATAAAGCCACCCATATTTCTGATCATATTCAAGAGTGGCGTAGATGGAAGAGGTTAATTAAAGACTTTATACCACCGAAATTCCTCTTCGAGTGGTTCCTCAAATTTTTATTGCCGTATATAGCGAAGGATGTTTCCACATCTGAAGTGTAGAATGAGGAACAAGTGATTTTTAGGGCACAGAAACTGGACTTGATCTATGCTCAGTCCGGTTTGTTGTATGAGATTATTCCCAATGCTCCTCGTTCCAGTTTCGATCCCAAAGTCAAACCTGGACCACATGCCGATGGCATTGTGGGTTGTGCAAGTGCGAAACCTACAGATTCGGTTGCAAAACAAGTTGGTCAGTTGTAAATCAACCAATCTGTTTTGGGACAAGCTATGACTTTGTCTCAACCCGCCCAAACGGTGAATGTACTTTCTATGCAATCGTCGAACCAGAAGGGTAACCAGCAGCCCGGACGAAATAGAACAAAGGGTAAAAATAATCATAAGGGTGGGAATAAGAATGAGAATGCTAACAATAATGACAAGAACGGTCGAAATGCTGGGGGGGACAAGCAAGCTAAATGTAAGCTTAAATTCCCTTGCAAGTTGTGTAAGGACGATCACCTCACTTACTTGTGCCCTTGTATTGAGGAAGCTTCGAGATTCCTGGCACAGGGCCCAGCTATGCTAACTAACCCTTTACCGCATAATCAAAATATGAACTCGAAGTCCCATGACCAGTCTGATGATGACCATGATCCGCCAGAGACTAGTGGTCGTGGGTGCATGAATATGGTCCGCACTGCGAAAGTTGTGACGTGTGCGAAAGATTATGGTTCATCACAGCCCAGCCCAGGAAAAGAACCTGATCCACTAGGGTCCCCTTTGCGTATTGAGAAACCTGTGGATAAACCTGAGACTGCACCTCGCATTCCTAAGGGAGTCCTTAAGCATTCAGGGCATAATCCAAATGCCCGAGCCACCCAGAACTATTCAGTTGTCGAGGATTTGGGCCATACTCCTTGTGCGATGTCTGCATTGGAAGTTCTTTAGAGTTGTCCTTCGCAAAGGAAGGCGTTGCTTTCTACCCTTGATGTGAACGGTGATGATTCTTCCTCGGTGATCAAATTTGAAACCGTAGGACTTCAGCCTTGCTTGCCCTACTATGTGTCTCTTTTGGTTCATGTAGAATGTCTTAATATGATCATCAAGCGTACTGTAATTGATGAGGACGCTGCTGCTTCTGTGATGTCTTTGTCCTGTTGGAAGGGTCTAGTTTCTCCTGAGCTGTCTAAATCAGCGACCATGTTAACTGCATTTGATGGGAGATATTTTAGGCCGCATGGTATCCTTCCTTCCCTTAAAGTCCATTTGGGAGGGAAGACCATTGCAATAGAGGTCGAGGTGGTTGATGCGTCCCTTGACTACAATCTCTTGCTGGGTAGGAACTGGATGTACAGCATGCAAGCTGTTGCTTCTTCCTTGTTCCGCATTGTATGCTTTCCACTTAACGGGAATATTGTAATGATTGATCAAATGGCATTCAAGAATCCATCTGTTACCGCATCTTCGGGAGCTTCAATCCCGATCATTGAACATTCTCAGCCGTCAACTGGGAGTGTGGGTGTAGGCATGTACCCATCCCTCATGGGAAGCTTTAGTTGTCCTGCACCGATCCTCATGATAGGATCTAGTTTCTATGAGGCTTCGACATCTACGAGATCGGTGTCTTTTTTCACGAGTCGTATGGAAGATCCATGGGTTCTTCCTGCACCAATTACTTCGAGTGAGCCCGTTGTGATAGACATGCCGTTTCCTACAGCCATGATTGCTTATCAAGCTAATATGGAATCTGCTGCAGGGCCTAGTCCTTCCTCTTCATGGATAGAGGAGGAGGACCCTTATGTGCTGTCGGCATGGGTAGTACAGTCATCTCACGCACACGACTACCTTGATACAGTTTTCCCTTTGGATGAAGCGATTATTGAGGCTATATCGGGAGTCGAGCCACCATGGGAGGAACTCCATCATAGATCGTATTTTCTTCCAAAGCTTGACCGTTGGGAGCATGAGGATTTTAGGGCAGTTCTTAGTCAGAGAGTTGGTAGTCCTGTGGTTCCGTTAAGCTCTCCTAGTCCGATGGCTGACGAAAACATGGCGAACATATCTTCAACGATTCCTATCAACATCTCTCGCAATCCTGGCACCATAGAGAATGTCTATATTGGGGCGGAATGTTCCCATGCTGATATTCTGGAATAAACCGAGCTATTTAAGGAATTCCATGATATTTTTACTTGGTCTTACGACGAGATTCCAGGTATTGACCCTCGAATTGTAGAACACAAGATTAAGACTTACCCCAACGCTAAGCCTGTTCGACAGCGTTTACGCGTGGTGAATCCTAGGAAAGCACCCACCATTAAGGCAGAGATAGAGAAGATGTTGAAAGTCGGTTTCATCTATCCCGTTCCCTTGACGGAGTGGGTTTCAAACCCCGTTCCGGTGGATAAGAAGCAGGGAGCAATCCACATATGTACTAATTTCCACGATTTGAATCATGCTTGTCCTAAGGACAACTTCCCCACACCCTTTATTGATCAGATTTTGGATGAGTGTGCGGGTAGCGAGGTGTTCTCCTTCATGGACGGCTTTTCCGGGTATAATCAGATACAGATTAAACATGAGGACCAACATAAGACTGCATTTATTTGTCCTTGGGGAACGTTTGCATATCGAAAAATGCCTTTCGGCCTTAAAAATGCCGGAGCTACATTTCAGCGGGCAATGACCTTGATCTTCCACGATCTCAAGTCAATTAATGAAGTATTTTTGGATGACCTCACTGCTCATTCTCGTTTGAGAATGCGTCATCCCTATCACTTGAGATTGGTATTCGAAAGATGCCGACACTATTCGGTTAGATTAAATCCTCATAAGTACATCTTTTGCGTGAAGTCAGGTCATTTGTTAGGATTCATTGTTTCCAAAGAGGGTATAAGAGTCGACCCTTTGAAGGTTGAGGCAGTACTTCAGTTGTCTCGCCCGAAAAATATTCGTCATCTTCAGTGTTTGCAAGGCATGGAAAACTTCTTACGAAGATTTGTTGTCAACTTTGCCAATTTGACTAGAGACTTCACGCGTCTCTTGAAGAAGGATACTCCCTTTGATTGGGATGAGTGAGCCCAGGAGTCCTTCAATGCACTCAAGCGAGCCCTAGCATCGGACCTGGTGATTAGTCCCCCGGACTATAGCCTTGATTTCTTATTATATGTGGCCACGTATTTAGAGACGATTGGTATGGTCTTGGTTCAAGAGGATGAGGAGCTCCAAGAGCATGTCATCTATTATCTGAGCTGGAACCTTATTGATGCAGAGATTCGTTATTCTCATGTCGAGAAGCTTGCTTTAGCTACTGTACATGCGGTTCAGCGGTTGAGACATTATATTCTCCTTCGCCAGACCTTGGTTGTGGCCCATGTCAATCCGTTTCAATTCGTCCTCACCCGAAGGATGATTGGGGGAAATTATAATAAATGGATTGTCATCCTGCAAGAATTTGATCTTGAGTTTGTTTTGGCAAAATCGAATAAGTCTTTAATCTTTGCAGAGCTTATATTGGATTTTCCGAGTGAGGCCGAGGAGTTGGTTTGTGAAGATACATTTGTCGATGAACATATCTTCTTAATCTCAACGTTAGACCCATGGTATGGGGATATCATAATATATTTACAAACACTGAAGACCCCTACTCACCTTTCATGAGATGAACGACGACGATTACATCACGTCTCTAAGAACTACCTCATAGTGGACAGTGCTTTGTACCACCGTGGGGTAGATTCCATTTTACGATGTTGTTTAACTCATGAGGAGGCTGAGGTAGTGCTGAATGATTGCCACAGAGGGGCGTGTGGTAGTCATTTATCTAGGATTTCTACAGCTCAAAATATTTTAAGAGCAGGTTATTTATGGCCGTTGATCTTTAAAGATTGTATTGATGTGGTCAAGAGGTGCCACCCTTGCTAGGTGTTCACATGTACTATGCGCTCGAAACCTACCCCGTTACATCCCATTATCACCGCTAGTCCCTTCACGAAGTGGGGCTCAATTTTATGGATTGCAACCCAGCTTCGGCTGGGGGGCACCATCACATTATAGTGGCTGTTGATTACTTCACAAAATGGGCTGAGGCTATGCCTACAGTAAAATCCGACGGTGAGACAGCTGCTCACTTTGTATTCAACCAAATTATTACTCGGTTCGGGATTCCGAAAGAGCTTGTCACTGACCATGGCTTGCACTTTCAGAACCGTATGATGGAAGAGTTGGCATCGAAGTTAGGGTATAAGCAAGAGAAATCCTCTTCTTACTACCCCCAAGCGAATGGATAGGTAGAGGCAGTGAATAAATCACTCAAATCCATTCTCCATTGAACCATCGCACAAAACAAGACGAATTGGCACATTATGTTATACCCTGCTTTGTGGGCATATCAAACCACTGTTAAGACTGCCACTAGTTTTTCTCCATATCAGCTTGTACATGGAGTGGATTTGATCTTGCTGGTTGAATGCAAGATTCCTTTGTTGAAGCTAGCTGTGGAACTCTTACCAGACACTTCACCTTTGGAGGAGCATTTGGTTCACCTTGAGCAACTTGATGAGCAGCGTCGGGATGCCTTGGTGGCTCTAGAGGTTAATAAGCATCGCGTAAAGGCCCAATACGATAAGTTTGTCCGTCCAAGGGCATTTAGTGAAGGCGACTTGGTCCTTTTGTGGGATCAACCGAAAGAACCCTTGGGGGCAGGGAAATTTAATCCTATGTGGCGTGGTCCTTACGTGGTCAAGCGTGTGTTAGAGAAGGGTGCCTATGAGTTAGTGGATTATGAAGGGACGGCCTTGGCGAAGCCTAGAAATGGGCTCTATCTTAAGAAGTACTATGCATGATTTTTAGCCAAGGCTGCTTGTTGTATATTATTGTATAGCTTTGCATAGTTAGGTATTTTTCTTATCGTGATCGGGTTTGCGATTAGTTTCCGTTTCTTTTGGTAGATGTCAATGGAATCTTCCACCTACATAGGATTTGCGGATGGTGCAAGCCGTCACACTCATCACTCCGCCTCTGCTTCTTGGGTGATTTATACTCCTATGGGTCAGGTACTGCCTTTAGGAGGTGTATGTATACGTCCATCTTCCAACAATGTTGCCAAATACAGCGCCGTTATTGAGCTTCTACGGGATGCCATTCTACATGGCATTCTATCTCTTGAGGTACGTCTTGATTCAGAGTTAGTAGTGTCACAGCTCAATGGTTTGTACCATGTTAGGGATCCGACGTTATTGAGAAGGTTCTTGCGTGTTAGATTGTTAGAACGACAATTTGACAATATAACATATATAGACATTTCAAGAAATAATAATCAAGTTGTTGACTCATATGCTAATTACGTGTTAGATTGGCATTTGTTTAATTCACAATAAATTAATCACAAACACAATTTTTACACATGTAAATAAATAAATCGATCACCATAAAATTTTTTATATATACACCAAAAATGTGGTAATACATAGTGTCATGATACAAAATTGGGGCTTTTAAGCCACCATCATATAATACATGGTCATACAAAATGTATACACTCCCAGGTGTCTAATCCTGTGGAGGAGGAGGGTTGTGATCATGGAACATCACTACGACTCTAGCCAGCCGTCGAAATAAACACACCCATGCGTGTGGTACACCCACCACCTGCCGCTGCATGGCCTCAGGCAAGTCCTCAACTTGCGCCATGGGAACTCTATGAGTCAGTCTCACAAATTTGGTATGAATGCTCTGGAGCATTTGCTCCGCATCCACACCTGTGATGTCATCTCCTCTTCCCCTTCGTCTATGACGAGGGAAGCCCTCTGGCCACTGTGGTCCCACATTTGCACACAAATGGTAGATGTCACTATGTATTGTTGCGCAAAAACATGTCTTTTTGATTCCATATAATCAAGAAAACACAAAAAAATTAAATAACTCAATTTTTTTTTTTAAAGAGTGAGGGTCGAGATTCGTTACCTATATCGCCATATGCCGACCCTGGTGGTAGCGGCATGTCCGGGTCCCCCCGGAAATCTATCCTTGCATAGGGGTAGTCATTGATGGAAACTATCTATCATCGCCACCATGGAAAGAAGTCAACTGGATATGGGTTGGCCACCCTACCACCCCCCAGTCTGCGCATAGCATCTGCCCAACGTCGTTGGTCCGGATCTCAAACCCCGTGGAGAGGAATGTCCACTCTAGGGCTCAATCCTGGAACACGCTCAAAGAAAAATGTGCTCAGAATACTACTGAAACCGAATTTCTGTACCTTGCCTTCCTTACACTCACTGAGCTGGGGTTTCATGTTGCTCAGTAGTGTAGTACTTCAGTCGTAAATAGTGGGTCTCATACACTCCACTACATAGAACATCAGAGGCTGCGAGGCCTGGTGGAGTGATGCTAATCCGACTATCCTACCCAGTGTCAACAATATGGCCTTTAGGCCCAGCACCTGTATAGCATTAGTAGGGACCTGACTCCCCACCTTCTCGGTGTCTAGATAATAGTACACTGCAATGTACTCGTCGATAGTCAGGCCACCCCCTGGCCCACCACGGGAACGAAGGTTCACCACCTCCCCTCGTCTAGAAAGCACTGTGATAAAGTATATGTCCTCAACCTCTATGGTGAGGGACATCCCATCAATATGGAAGGACTCTGAGTCTGGATCCCAATAGTCTACCAGCATCTATAACAGTCTTGGTTTGGCCCTCAAACCACCAAGACACCAAAAATTGTAGAGTCCGCATGCACGTAAAGCTTGTTGAGCCATTAAGTCGGCCCTTACTGCTTCCTCTACTTCACCATGCTCACGCTCTCTCCACTCTAGGACCATCCTGCATAAAAAATGGAAATTTGCCCATTAGTTTATTGAAAAACCATATGCGCGGTCTCATACGTGACTGTTTTCAAAACAGCCGCGTATGTACGCGGGTTTGAGGCCATTTTCTGTGTATCTCTAGCCCTATATGCGGAAAAACCTCGGTTTCCGTGTGGGCCGCAGCTCTCATCTTGGGTTGGCCTAGATACCTGATTAGACCATGGAAATTCATAAAAATTATATCAAAATGCAAGAGGAGAGCATGAGTAAATACCTGGAAGAAACGGTAGTGAATTCCGTTGGCTGGATCTCCTGGAATTCGTTGTTGAAAATCAGAGCTCAAATGGGTAAAAGTTTCAAATGATTTATATTTTTTACTATTTATAGAAAATTTTCAAATATTTGAAAATTTTTACCCCCTTTTCTATAGTTTCGACTTTTCTATTCATTTTGGACCGTTTTTGACATAATTTGTGATGTAGAAGACCTTTTTCAGTATTGTTTCAGCCATTGGATTGACCCGTTCGTGCTGATCTCAAGTATCATGTCTAAACTGGCATATAGGTTAGGTTTCACCACCGTTTGCATTTTACAGGACCTTATGACCATCTCATCATGGCCTTAGGTACGAACCCACTCTATTATGTCATGAAACCTTCTTGCTGCTTTAGAAGTGGCATGATATGAGTGGTAGAGCTTCACCTTACATGGGTACCCTAGTTAGCACCTTATTTGCATTTGGTGCCCATGCCGATGTTTTCTCTTTTAGGGTGTGGGAGTCCATTGTATAGTATTGACATGACATTTCGCAAGAGCCTCATACTCCTCTTGATCTTATGCTGGCCATTTTCCCTCAGGACTCCCTCATGTCAAGTTGTGAATGCATTATCATGAGATTTTCCTGCCTTATTGAGCTTTATTCCGACTCCCCTGACATTGCGTTTCAGCCATATAGCCCGAGCTCGTCTCATGTCTAGCCATGCAGAGCCATTTTTTTATATCCTTCGCAGCTTGATTCCCTTTTTTACCGGGAGGGGATTTTCCCCCGAGTGTCGATATCCTACACATGTATCCTTGCATTGAGCATAGGTATGTTCCATTGCTTGGAACTAGTTTGTTTTCCCTTGTGACACTCGTCTCCTCCTAGTTTGTAACCATAAAGCTATTTTATTCTTTTTTCAAGCTTTTTAAATAACTGAAAAAGTCCAAAAAAATCAAAAAACCAAAAAGCTGAACAAGGAAAGATGTTATATTTGGCAGCTGTCGAGTTGTGTCACCTTCGAACAGAGCACTATATATCACATCCATTGCTTGGGTTATAGTTTGACTTTAGGAGCTGTACTCGTTTATCTGAGTTTATCTCCACCGACTGGTTAAGCTTCCAGTCCCTATGGAGCCTCTGTCGATGCCTCCTGTGTCGCAGAGATGTCCCAGTTTGTATATCGAGTCTATGCTGCCTTCATTCAGTCACCATACACCATTATGCTCTTGTTCGAAGGAATTTGAAACCTGAGTCGACCATTCCTCAGTTATCTTGACTTTGCATATTGGCCATTCCCGGTACAGTTACTGGTTTGTGCACCTATGATCGAGTTCTTCCACATTATACAGCTTTGTTGAGTACCTCGTGTTGGATGATGGGGGATGCCTTAATGCCCTCCTTCCAGCAGATTTCATCCCATCAACTTCAGATCATTTATTCTGGGATTGGAGTCTAGAGTCATTTTGAGTGCCTTGAGACTTGCAGTCATCAGTGGTAGGTTCTCTTGCCATCGACAGTTTCTTGGGAATACATCAATGTCCCCTGATCGATGGATCCTTTCAAGTGTTTGAACTCAACACATTTATTCACACTTGTTAGTTTGCACTCTAGTACCTTGATTCCCATTTTCATTATCGATGGGTAATCTTGCATCTGTTAACGGTATACATTAATGACCGGTAATCAGACGATGGACTACTATGTTTGACCTCGACACCTCTATTCGCATAGTAGGACATGTACTCGTAGCGGTTTGTGTAGAATAATTTCCAGATTGGTGGCATCTCTTATATGCTACCTCCTTGATCGTGCCAGTGTTCATGATATTTCAGCTCTCGTGACTTGATTCCAGTATATGTCAGACATTTCCAGCCACTATGGAGATCTTGATCTATTATATATCTTCAGCCATTTTGGAGATCATGGTCCTTTGTATATATTCATCATGGAGATTCTGATCTATGTATTTTGTACGTGGCGATGACCACATATGTGATATCATGTTTCATGCCTATTCATGGCCATTGTACTCTTATGTATCCGGGACTGCTATATGTATTTGTAGTTATATGCATAGTTGTATTATTGTACTATGCTGATTTGGGTGGCTGGTCTTCCATTTGGGATCCTTCATCACTCCACTTTTGGGATGGACTTATAATGTATTTTGGCCATCGTATGACCCCTCTGACCTCACACATTAGGGGGCATCTGTTATAGCGGATTTCACCACTCCAGGTGAATCATACTTTGTATGGCCTTCCCCTGTCCCATTGCAGATTCCTTAGACCCCATGGACCACTTTTTGTCCTTTGATGTTTCCTTGATCATCCCTAAAAACATATGAAAAATGATACACATGACTTTTAAACCTATAAGCACGTATATACGTGGGTTTGACCACTAAAACCGTGTACATCGGGATGTGTGCATAATCCAAATCCTTTTGGAGTTTTCCTTGACATGGATCCGACTCATTTGACTCCTGGCCTTCCCTATGCCTTGAGATCGCTCAGTTTTGACCTTTCATTACCCCTTTGAAAAGCTATATAAGGAACCCCTTGGTACATTGAAGGCATAAGAGAGAATTGAGAGCAAAGAAACTATAGTCCATTGTTTCCAGAACTTATGCTTGAGTCTGCATCCCTTTGTCCCTTGGAGCACTTTTGTGTTCTTCCCAAGCTTGCATTTTGCTTGTGAGCTTGCTATCGAGAGATGGAGGATTGAAGTGCTGGAGGCCCAAGTGGGGGATTCAGTTTCTCCGGTTCGCAGACGTGCCGTCAGAGGTTGTATCTTGTAATCTCTGATTTATATTAATAGAAATATCTTTTCCTGTCCAATGATGTGTGTTTGAATGTATATTTTATCCATGGGATTATGTCAAATGCTTATACATTATTGATTATATATGCTAGAATAGATATAACACCATGATATATAGAATGCTTGTATTTTTTACTTGTTGTTGAGGAAGTAATCTATCAATTCAAGCTGAAGTTGGAAAGCTCAACAGGGATCTACTTCAACCGTTCGGAATAAGGTACAAGGTCTGGTTCTTTAGTGTTAGACATTTAATTTCTATTGCATATTGGAAAGGATTGATTTCTGGAGTCAAGCTGTCTGTTGTGGTACCCCAAGCCATAGGAATTTCCCTCTGTAACATCTCTATAAATTCTAAAGTAGATATCTAGGTTAGCTTAGTTGGTTGACTTATATCTGAGTGGTGTTGAGAGGAAGGAAAAAAATATCTTCACAATATTGCATGTGATCTCTATATCGCTACATTTGGGTATTTTTTTGTGATCTAATACATATTTTTGGTTTCAGGGGGAGAATTTCTCTCTAGATAAATTTGGGTGGAAAACCAATTGGTCTTTGGAGTTGGCAAGTGGAGTTGTTCGAGAGAGAAAATCAGTTAGGTTTCAGGTATGATTTTCATTTTTTTCAATTTTGATATATTGTGGTATTTATCTATTTGAAATCATTTCTTATTTCCTTAATAATTACACTAAGTTACTAGCTTAAGACATTATAGATCTGTGTTTAATTATTGAGTATTTGGTACATCTCGTTTCAGCTAAAATTGGAAGTAACTGGACAATTCGTATGGGTATTTGTGGAAGTAATTTTTTTATGCAATGCTTAAAGGAAAAGAATATGTTATTGAAGCTAAAAATATTATTTGTTTCTTCTTATATTATTTACATCATTCTACATATTTATCCTTGAAAAAAGCAAAAGTATTCAATGAGGGCATTCAAGAAGTTCTATTAAATTGTTAATTTCTTGTTTTTAATTTATGCTTATGAAGGGAGTTATGAACATAGTACGTAGTTTCATTATTTGTTGCATTTGAGAATATTTCTGGATAGTATTATTTTATTTGTGGGTGTAATGGCCACCTTGCATGACAAATGTTTAACAGAATGTGCAAACGGACTTTAGAAGTTCTAAATTTTATTGGGTTTCAAATAATTTAGTCTTAAGACCACTTTGTTGTGTTTTAGAGAAAATTTAGGAGGTATCCATACCATATCAACCTAACATCCTTGATTTGAGTTAAAAAAATAGTTTCATAATCAAATTTTGTGATCTTGACGGTTTCCAAATTTCCCAAGCACCCTATGGGGATTGTCATGTGACTTGACTGTGCAATTTTGCAAATTATTACCAAAACCCATACTAGATTATCGTAGTAGAAAAATATGTAACTTTAATGTCTGCAAATTTTTTGTTTTATGTCCTCAATGGATTGTATTAGTTTTCCATCAAAGTGTTTGATTAAATGCCTTAGTGGTTGTAGCTTTCATGCATGCAAAGTATTTGATTAAAATCGTTAATGGTCGTATTTTTCATGCATGCAAATTGTTTTATTAAATGTCTCAATGGTTGTAGCTTTCATGCATGCAAAGTGTTTAATTAAAGGCCTCAATGGCCAAATATTTCATGTTTTCCACTTTCCTTTTTATTTAGAAATATGGCCATTTGTCTAAGTATGGCTATAAACAACAGTGTTACATTGCATATATGATTTCCATGCTTGTCGTTCATAATCTTGGCTGCATACAATATAAAGTAATTAAAATTAATTCATTCCAAGCACAAAGGGAATGATTCCTTATGTTTGTCCCTTATTTCATGCGTTAATATCTAGTTAGGGAATTGTTGGAATGTGTAAGTCTTTTTAACAAACTAGGTTCAAGGTATTATATTTATCTTAACATATTCAATGATTATAATTACACATGATATCTGAATTTGATCATACTTAAAAAATTAATTGGGTCTTTATGTCCAATGTGGCCTTTTCTTCTTATATTTTGTTAAGTTGGTAAGGTGGGACCTTACTCTGGAGGAACCCCAATTATACCCTGGTAATAGGACAACCTTGGAATATTGTTCCCTTCTAGGCCTAATTCAATCCTATGAATATTTGAGTTTGTTTTTCATGTGACAATACCATCATACCCAAGGAGGTGTTGAGAATTTGGGATATTGTCTGGGTATATTAATTAGAAAGATTATTTTTGCCCATCTTCTAAATTTGGATAAATTTGAGTTTGAAAGCCACTTATATGGTAACTATGTGAGGTAAATGGAGTTTGTAATTTGGTGGCAAAGGTGATAGCATTGTATTCTAAAATAAGGCTTGGAAATAACTTGAAAAATATTAAAAATGCTTCTCCTTTAAGCACAACAATAAAATTGAGTGATGAGCAGTATGGAGGAAGTTGTTCAAATATTTCAAAAGGGGATATCATTACCTGTATGCAAATATTTATTACTCATCCATTATATTTTGGAGTGTAGTCACATGAGTGATGTTTGTATGAGTTGTTTGGAAACATGGAAAGAACTCATTATTGGTTGTCTTTTTCTTAGCTAGTTAGGTCATGCCAATGGGATTGGAGCTACGATGGATATCATGATCTTAATCTAAGATGAGATTATGTGAAGCGTCACAAAATTTCATTATTGAAAGAGTGAAAGTTGTGAATATATATAAGCCTTATATCTCCAAACTCAATTAAATATCAACCATTTTCATTGTCTTTCACTTTTTGGGATCCCAACAAGACCTATCATCATGAATGATCCTAAGCTATTGATCTGGAGGGCCTAACTAGATACTAACCATTTAGATTCTTTCTTCTTTTATGGGAACCTAATGAGACCTCCCAATGTGAAGAATATTGAGTTGTTAATCTTGAGAACCTAAAACAATATCAACCATTTATGTTGTCACCCCTTTTGTGGGACTTGAAAATAAATCCTAGTGCGAAGGATAATGTGTCGTTAATATTTGAGAACTTGACTAAATATCAACCATTCACGTTGCCACTCCTTTTGCAAGGCCTTGATAAGACCCCTGATACAAAAGGATATGGATCCATTGATATTAAGAGCTCAACTTAATCTCAGCCATTCATGTGAATTCTCCTTCTTTAGGACCCCAAGGAGACCTAACAGCATGAAGGATACGGAGTCACCAATCTTGAGAGTCCCACTAAATGTCATTCGTTCTTTCTACCACTCCTTTTATGGGACCCCAATAAGAACTCCTAGTGTGAAGGATTTTAAATCAGAGATTTCTATTTAGAAGTTAATATCTTGATCATTGATTATTCTTTAGATAAGTTGGTGATCCTTCAATGGAGGAATACCTAAAGGGACAATATAGAGTATATTGAGCTATTGTGGCGTGTGTACTTTCTTGCTACGATTATCTTTTTTTGTTGCAATTGTTAAGAATCCCTATTGATTAGTTGGCTTGTGTTGGTTATAATTGATCCTAGTTCTCACCACATAGCCTATAAGAGATCTTAATGAATCGACCAAATGTCAAGGATATTTTAGTTAATATTATTTTTACTCATTTATTCACAATAAATTAGTGTCTTGTGAATAACCAGCATAATTTGGTACACCCTAAGAAACCCAAACATTTATTACCAAAGTTGTATTTTGAATTAATGAGAATGAGCCTAATGAAATTCGTATTCATATTTCTATGTCAATATATGAGGTTATTTGTTCTCACTATAAGTAGCACACATTTATAGGATACTTTGTTGGTCACATTCCTTGGACGCCATCAATCAATCTTGAATGAAGGAGGTGTGGGAGCAAGACTGTTTTCATTGATACAATGATATAAGGAGCTTAGATAAAATTTATTTTGTTTTTTTTCCCTTACCTAAATGGTTTGCATGTGAAGATATTCCTTCATTTGTCCCTCGAGTAAGTAATATTTTCCTTATTATGTTTTCTCATTAGTTCAAGGATATCTTTGGTTGATGATAGTACACAATTATTTTCTCCGATGTGAGTAGAGTTACTCAACTTCATAATGTAATTGCTGTCATCCTTAGATGCATCTCCAAGCCTCTAGGAAATTCTATATACCATAAACTTGAAATACTATTTAACCCTATCCCTTATAAGAAGGTATTCTTCATAAATTCAACTTGTTCAAAGATCCTAAAGAGTTTATATCAATCCATGTGGGGGATAATATCTTTAAAAAACCTATTAGGTACATTAGCCTATACAATATTTGTTTTAGGTGGTAAGCCTAAAACCATAATATTTGAGATTGTTCATTGATTTGCAAACCTGAACCAACTTATCCCTAAGCTAAATAGTCATCTTGACATTTTCATAGTCCAACAACTCCTTAGGATAAAAAGATGTCATGTTTAATGGAATGGAATAAATTCACAAGCCAATAAGATTACAAGAAAGGTCATGACCTTTGTATTTTAAACTACAAGTAAGTCAATGAACTCAAAATTATAGTCAATGAGCATGTGCAAACCTCTCAAAATGTCATTCCTCAAAGTGGTAATAGGAGGATGTACTGTCTACCACCAATAGTGTAAAACTCTAAAGATTTATTTTACCCCAAAGAGGCCTAGAGGATACCAACAATTTTCATTATTCCTTATTATTTTGTTCTTGTATTCCAAGGCTCGTTAATACCAAACTTCTACAATATTTTGGTTGGATATGAAAATGATGTCCTAGTTAGTATGAATTTTATTTCTACTCTAAACAATCTAAGTAAGACAATGAAATTGTTAGCCTATTTTTTTACTTGGAGAGTGTTTTGTTGTGATGAACGTGTCAGTGGGAGAGAATATCAAGAGAGTGAGTTTTCTCATGTCCTCTTTTCACCAAATTTGTTAACACTTGGAGTTACTTGGACTAGGAGGGCACACTGCTTAAGTGGTGTTGCATAAAAATGTGTGGAGTATTTGCTTGAAACATGTAAAAATATACCTACTATGACACATGTGAGGTGCAATACTTGAGTTAGTTACTTGTTAAAGCAAGCTTAAAACCATTTTTAATGTAATCACCTACCCCTATCACATGTGAGAAACATGATTTGGTACGAGTTAAAGTGGACCTTGTCTAGGGGTAGTTCTCCACTTGTCAACCATTCTCAAATGTGGATTGTAATCTAGGGTTTTTACTTATAACCCATATTTCTTATTCTATAATATTAAAGGAGGATTACATTTAATAAGTTATATATGGTGTCTGAGTTAAAGTGTTTTGCTTTATGAGCTTGTGAGAAGTTGGTTGGTTTCACATTGTAATATCAAGAGAAGTTGTTTTTCTTTGTGCAATCTTATTTTTGTTGTAACATAAGCATATGTGATTTTTGGTGCATATTGACTATGTTGGTCTAATTTTTCCACATATTATTTCTATTTACATTTGATATAGTGCTAAGTTGATTTAGCATGCCATTATTATTTTCAAGTTTGATTTATAATTGACTTAATAATAATTTAGTGCTAACTTGATTTGATGTTAACATCTAAATATCAGACTTATTTTTTCTTAAATATATCATTTGTTTACTACTACAATGATATAACCTCTTGATATTCAATGTATACACTCACAATGGGCACATCACAAAACACTCCTTCCTTACCATCCTTAAATATAAAGAATCAATGAACAATATTATGGAATTCCTTCAAACATTTTGTACAAAGTATAGATCCAAAATTCAATGAACTAAAACCCAATGTTATGAGTATAGTCCCATGACATTCCTGATTAGCTAATAGACCAAGGTTTTTCATTGTTTTACTTATTTTTAACACAAACATATGTTTTTTATATAAAAAAATAAAGGTCTTCGGCTAATCAGAAGACCTATTGTTACAAAATTGCTCCATACAAATTGAGTAAAGTAGTTCATATGTATTTCTGGAGCTATAATAAAAAACAATTTCAAAGGAGTTACATTCTTCCATATTCCACCTGTACCTAAAATCTTGATTGGTATATATTCTAATAAAAGTACTAGATAACAAAAATGCATTTACACTTCATTGATTAACAAAACACTTATGAAAGTTCTGGAATTCTGAAAACATTGGAAATTATTTAATATTTGGTGATAGTTGAGGAGAGAGTACATCCTCAACATCATTCTTCTCAACTGAAATTAACACATCTTCATCTGAGCTCATAGTAAAAACCTTCCATGCTTCATTCTTTATCTTCCAAGGATTCAGGTATGAAGACTGACCTTGCCCATTATTTTTCAATTCTTTGAGTTCTTGTTCAAAAGTTATGAATTTACCTTTCCAAAATTCAATATCAATTTATGCATTTAACAATACCTTTCTCATATGGTTGACATGCACTTCCAGATAATCACATCTAATATGTTTAAACAGTCAGTATTTAACGCTATAATCCTCCCAAACCTTACGTATTTTCACAAGACCTTGAATATCAATATATCTATCTCTCTTTTAACTTTCCTAACTTGTATCAAACAATTGCTCAAACTTATCATTGTTATCATTTTATGGGTTCATTGCAATATTGGTTACAGACTGATAATGATGAGAATTGCTAATATAAAGGAACTAATGGCTAATTCCAATGTTAAAAAGGAGGAAAGACAACAAACCTAGACCAAATATATCTCAGAGAAATTTGTGCAATAGAGTCACAATACACTAATGTAATACAATTACGATCTTAATGCTGCGAACAATATGACCAATTTCTACTTTCCACGCAGACTCTACAATCCTGAACTTGGTAGTATTGCAGATAAAAATTACTCAAAGTGAAAACTATGAGCACGATTTAGAAGTCCAGTGAATAAACTCGATCCAATTTTCACAAATATAGAGATTCAACAAAACAAACCCTAAGGAGTAACATATATTACTACCATCATAAACCTTGAAATTCCAAACATTCTCTACAGTTCAGGAAGGAATACAAATCTCAAAAGAAGACAACATCTTGATAGTCATTCAAACAACTATGTTATTTTCAAAGGACAACAAAAAACTAAAGAACTCAGTTGAGGAAACTTGAAATAGAATCATTACCTCTTGTGCTCCAATCCCCTGCTTGGACAATCTACTACTTGACAATAAAAAAGTTGAACTACTACTAGGCTTCTCACGAACACCTCTCCTTGACTTACTACCATTCCATTCCTCTTGTAGATGATAGAGAGAGAAACAATTCCAAGAAGAATCATACCATAACATGAAGTCACTAAGACAAACAAGATTAATAGAGCATCTAGAGCTTTCTATTTTGTCCACATTGATTTGTAATTGATGACCTCGAACCATAAAAATCAAGATTCCTATATGGAACACATGGGAGGAGAATTTTCCATACATGTTCTCATGCTCAAACGTTCTATCAAGTATGCTATCACTTGAATTCATTAATACATAATATTGATTATAAATCAATTGCATGCTAATATTCATACACCTAGAGTCTAAATCTTGAGATCCATAGGGATTCCTTTATCTCAATTTTATCCACAGTATTAATCATTTTATGGAATTTGACAACAACCTTATACCTCTCCATAGATCATCAACTTACCTTGGGAAAGATTACAAGAAAAGTTAGGATTTCTATCAATTATAAGGTTTAGATTTCATAAATCATGATCTATATTTACATCTTCAATCTTTAACATCAAGTGTAATATTCTCTTTATTATTCAATTCAAAGGGCAATCTATTGCAGCTTACTTAGTGATTAGATACCGAATGAATATCATAGAGTCACCCACTATGATCAATTAACTTATGTTCCTCTATAATGCTTGCATGAGGCCTTGCAAAAGATAAATATCTTCCACTTGATTATTGTAAATTTCTCCCAGTCCCCACGAACAATTATGCTTCAGTTTTCCTCCGAGGTCAAAAATCACCCTCTCGCACTTGCCACCCCTCAATTATTGTTTGAAGTTCGATCAAAGAACAATATTATATCTATGGTTATCAATCCAATCATCTATATTTGTCAGATTGAATCTCAAAATCCAAGTTACCTTTTCCTTTTCCCTTGACATAACCTCATGACTAGTTTGCTCTAAATGGGATTAAAGATTATGGAGCCACAACCTTTCTTCAATGTCTAAATTTGTGTTTCTTTGTTTGAATTTCCCTTCGATTTTAATATCTTTTTGCGTCATATCCCATGAATGTCTTGTGACTTGTCCCATTTTTTTCTTTCATTTTTTAAATATACAATCATTCCTAATTAGTCAAATATTCCAAATAATATTGTAAGATAGATATTTCCATACATGCTTTAGGAGGGGCTTATTAAATATATGTTTTTGATATTTTTTATGTCGGGTTACAAAATCGGCTCACCAAGTACTTGAAATAGATAAATCTATGTTTGATATCTCAAAAGCATGTTTCCATACTTCTACAGTAAATTCATAATTTAGGAAAAGATGAAACACACTTTCTTCTACTTGCTTGCATAAGGGGAAATAAATGAATGTTGAAAGCCTCTACAATGCATATTGTCATATGTTAATATTTTCCCATGACATAGCACCCAAGTGAAAATTTTTATTTTTTGGAGGGAATCGCTCTTCCATATGATATTCCAGAGGGAATTCCTCAGAGAGTCATATCTATCAATATTATGATGCAGATACCCTTCCTTGACTATATAGTTATGGAATTTTGGATCCCAAACCATGCTATCTCTATCAATATTTTCAATTGGATCCAGATCGCTTAATTTTTTTGCATTGTTGTCTACTGATGTCGTAGATCCTTCGAGAATTTAAATTTTTTCCATTGTTTCTATCTTCCTTTAATATCCCACTCGGAAATGTCTTCTAGACAACGTATATGATTATCCACCATCTAATTCTATAGAGGCTATAACTCACCATTTTTTCCAAGTTCTCCCTAGAATTCTATTCTCTCAAATTTTTATTCTACTACCATTGCTAAGCAACCATGAAACGTCAGTTTTGATAATGCTTGCAGGATCCTTACAAAAGCTCCAAATTGTTGAGCACTTACAGGTTGTCATAGTTTTTAACTAAAGCCTCTTTTTTAGATTTAGGAATAACTTATGCATTTAAGGAATCACCTATAGATTTATGGAGATGGTAATTCAAAGAGTGAAAAAATATATTTAAAATGGCTAAATAAACCCCTAACCTTGTCCCTCAAGTTTTAAATACATACACAAATATCAGTTGTAACCCATGTTTACTAATCTTTATAGGTTCCCTCAATGAGTTCTTAAAGTAGACTAGAGAAGTTTATTGGAATATTTTTTTCAAGGAAATAAGGGTTTTCGTAGAATTATTTAAAATCTTTGTTGAAATTTTAGGGACTAAAGTGGGATGTGGATATTATTATGATCCTCCCTAGAAATGTAATAGGGTGGGAAAAGGGGCCATTAGAATAATAATAATAATAATAGTTGAGGTCATTTAATGCAAGGTGTACTAGGTCCACAATGTTTGTTAGTATTGAACAAGGCTCGGTATGGTAGTTAGTATTGAATAAATGTAAGGGGGCCTCATTAAAGAAGGCCAACTAGGTAGTTAGTAGGTTGTTATCATTAGAGTTCTCTTGATATCTATAAATAAGGGTGGATTATTTATTATGAAGGTTGTATGGAAGAATATTGTAATTGAATCTTGACTCTACAAAGGCTACCCAACCTTAATAGGCAAGTTGACATGAGTGGATTCCTTTCATAAAATGATCAATTATAATTCATTGCCCTACCTCAAGGGTTTTAATAAAAATACAGTGTGGATAATTTATGTTTTCTCTTTTTTAATCACATATTCATATCTAAGGCACTAACATTTGGTATCAACACCCTTTCTTGGGCCCAAAAGACAAAGAGAAAAATTATTTTATTTTGAAGGTTTTCAAAGAGAAAAAGAGGATTGTGACACTATGGTCAGTTTTAAAATATATTTTGATATAATTTCCATAAACTATATGTATATATGTATTTTCCATGCAAAAATACATTATTTAAAACAATTGTTCAAATTTGAGTCCAAACAAAGGCGATATTACAGTTTGAATTTCATTTTTTAGGGATTCTGATGACTACCAATAATCTTGAAAATAAAGTAACTTTGATAGACTATTCATATTGCTACTAGAATAGTGCCATTGGACATAGAATTATTAGGGATTTTATATGACGTATTCTATGATATATGTCTTATCAATATTGAGTGCATTACAACTATTACAACTTTTTTCCCTTAATACCCTAGCTCTCATACTTCTAGCGGCTTGTGGAATTTTATAGGGATATATTAGTCACCCTCATTAAGGAATATCCATATATGAAGAATGCATGGAAATTGAAATTTATGTTATATTTTTATCATTTAAGCAATATGATATTAGGATCTTATCTAATAGAATAACATGCACAACAATAAACACAAGAGACAAGAGACACAAAGAGTTTTCCTCGGGGAAACCATAAAGGATAAAACCCCGCAACTTCCTCAGAGATTGAATGAGCACCAATAGAAGCAGTAAAACCCGAAAACATAAAGATGATCTCCAATATATTTTTCTCTCTCTCTCACTTGAGAGAGATTCTCCTCTCTCACTCATGCACCCCAGTGAGTGAGTGTGTATATGATAAATAGAAAGTCTCACTCTCTATTTATATTCTTTCATTCACTTAATGTCTAGTTCAACTTGTCGGCCCCACTTAACAATTACTTACTAGGGCTGACATCTCTAGGAGAGTCTAATAACCCTAGTGCCCGACAACTGTGGGGACTTTGCCCTCTGATCAACAAGGAGGGTTAACCTTGACACAATTGTGGGGACTATTGCCCCGACTTACAATGGAGGGTTAACCTCAATGAATTTACATGACTTGTTTACTTAATGAATCTCAATTGTGGGGACTTTGCCCTCTGATCAACAAGTAGAGTTAACCTTGACACAATTGTGGGGACTATTTCCCCGACTTACAATGGAGGGTTAACCTCAATGAATTTACATGACTTGTTTACTTATTGAATCTCCCGATCGAAACATCAGGGCATGACATGACTCAATTACATTATAGATACTTCGCGGAATAAAAATTGGGGTACAATACATAATATATATAAGTGAATACATTCCAAAGTTACAAATACATCAACAAATTATGTGGAAGAATCTCCACTTATAAGTTTTCTTGAGGAGGTTATGGATTATGAAGAACATATCAAACAATGGTTACTCAATGCAGAAGAATTTCGAACCCATGAAGGAGTTTTGATAGCGAAACTCCATATGGAGCAAGGGATACAAAATTTACATGAATACTACGAAGAAATACAAAGGACGGAAATTTGGAGTGATATTGAAGTTGAATATACAAGTGGCATATGTTATAATAGGTATGAACTAGAGAGGGATTGTGAGGAATGACATGTGTAATTTATGTGAAAACAATTACTTCCATCATCTTTTTTATCACTCTTATCCACCATATGAATAGAACCTAGTAGAGGAAAGGCAATAATAGATGGTACCTACTTGTTTCCAGTATGATTCTTCTATAATAGTAGATTTCCTTTTAGAGCCATATTTTTACTACTATATGGAGAATTTTTCTTTTTTGGATGGTTATACTTAGTTGGATCCACATGATCATTGTGGGAATTTGAAGTATATCACTCAATGATTCATGGAGCTTAGGTGTCCTCAATTGGCTATCATATTGAGAACCCAGACATGGGAACCAAGTTAATGGATGAGTCCCTTGGATTATTCTAGCATTGTAATTATTATTTGAACATGGGATATTGGCTACTTTAGCATTGTTAAATTTTCATATTCTAAGATAGATCATTAGTATTTCATTTCGATTTCATAACAAAATCATATAAATAGGATCACTGAAAGATAGACAAGCACAACCATACAAAAGAGAACACAAAGATTTATCCTGGGAAAACCCTAAAGGGAAAAACCCAGCAAAAGATTCCTCAATATAGATGCCCCAAAAAGATAAAAGATAAAACAAACAAGGAGATCAAAGCCTGATCCTCCTCCTTCTCCAACTACTTCTCTCTCCTCCACTAATGCGCTATACAAGTGAGAGTGTGTGTCTCAAATGAGGAGCA
>LPNX010698475.1:346841-483381 GCA_001517045.1 Pseudotsuga menziesii
AGATCGAGGTCTCCGGATCACTTTAGGGCAAGTGCCCAGGGATGATAGAATCCCACTGCAACATCACTACTCCCCCTTTCGGGGAAGATCTTTTCGAACCACACCNATCATCTCTATATTCAGTATAGAAATATGAAATCGCCATCATCTATATCTACAGTATGTAAATACTGAAATATCATCTATATCTTCAGTATGGGAATACTGAAATCATCATCATCTCTATATTCAGTATAGAAATACCGAATCACCATCATCTGCATCTATAGTATCATCATCTGCATCTTATCTTGTATGTAGAAATACCGGATTTCTACATGTTACGTCGAAACACAGGGTTCTTTGTCATCACAACTATGGTTATCACATAGAATCATTGTAGTGTCCATCTTCAGGTCAAAGAGACCTGATATTAGCTTCTGAAGCCATATGGCTTCACAACTTAGTAGAGCAATCTGCTATGAATTCTGCTTCAACTGTGCTAAGAGAAACACTGGACTGTTTCCTGCTAAACCATGTACTCATAGTAGACCTCAAACAAAAGCATCTACCTGATGTGATTTTCCTGTTTGAGATACTTCTAGCCCAATCTGCATCTGTGTATCCATACAATCTATACTCATGGCTACCATCATAGTATAGACCAAAGTATATAGTCCCTTTCAGATATCTCATCACATGTTTTGCAGCTATTAGGTGAACCCGTCTTGGTTGAACAAGATATTGACTTAAGGTGTTCACAACAAAACAAATGTCTGGTTTGGTATTTGTTAAGTACATCAATGACCTAATGATCTGTCTGTAGTGAGTCACATCCACTAACTCTAACGAGTCATCAGCTAACAGCTTCAGGTTGGAGTCCATGGGTGTGGCCATTACTTTGCATTCCAACATATTGAATCTCTTCAATATCTCTACTACATACTTTCCCTAGTTGAGAAATATTCCTTCTGAACTTTTCCATACTTCCAGACCTAGGAAATAATGCATTAACCCAAGGTCTTTCATCTCAAATTCTTCTGCTAGTTTCTTCTTGATTTCCATGATCTGTTTCTCATTCCCTGTCAAGAATAAGTCATCCACATATAGTCATTGAATGACAGGTTCATCTTCTACAACCTTGTAGGAATGGTTAGTATCGACTTTACTCTTGGCAAAGCCCATGCTCATCAGGAAACTATCTATTCTTCCATACCAAGCTCTGGGAGCTTGCTTCAGGCCATAGAGGGCCTTCTTCAACTTGCATACTTGATTCCATCTATCTTCAACTTCAAATCCTCGTGGATATTCGATGTAAAACTCTTCCTCAATCATACCATTAAGGAAGGGTTGTCTTTACTTCATCATGGAAGAAACTACCATGATAATTTTGAAGGAAGTGTACCTTGCTTCCTAGAGTAAGTGTCTCTTTAGAATTAATTCCCTCTTTCTAATAGAAACGTCTAGCCACAAGTATTACCTTACTTCTATCAGCAACATATCTTATCTTGCAAATCCATTTGGAAGATACCACATTCTTGCTTTATGGTTTGAGTACTATATCCCAAACATCATTCTAGTATCATAACATCTTCTATGAGTTTGTTTTCTCAGGTCATCAACATATCCTAGTCTTTTGCATTCAACCTTGAAGGTTGGAACCCACTTTACTCTTGGTAAAGTCTCGATCCATCATGAATCTATCCATCATGTCGTACCATGTCGAAATCAGATATAATTTTCTGTAGTCACTCCCCCTGAAGTGAAATATCATCTTCCCTCTTCATTCTGTACAGGTGGTTCTATGCTTGATATATACTGGTCAATAGAGTATGTCATGTCATAGTCTATTCTTTTTGAGGAAAATCATGAACCTTGCTTTGTACACTTGTTCTTGTAGATCCATGTGGAAGATACTATGTACTTCCATTTATGTCTCAAAATCATATCGTATACATCATTCCCCATGATCAACTGTTAGTCTTTGATCATAGCTTCTTTCATAGCATTCTTTTCTTCATCTTGAGTTATCTCTTGTACCCATGGTGGTCTTCATCCTTCAAGGTAGATCTACCACTCTCTGAAGATCTTTCTTCCGTCATTGTGTCTCTGACCCTGGGAGCTTCAGATTCATGTTTATTGGAGTGAATATTGAATTGTCATCACTTGTTCTTCGGAACAAGTCTCATCCTTCTTTTCTTGTAGGAGGTTGTACAGGACCTTTCCCATCACATGCATATTAGTAGTATACAGCCATTAATGCAAACAATCTATCATGCATAAAACATCAACTGAATATAATCAAGTGTATAACAAAACAATATCATGAAATGACAATTGAATACTTATATTTTATTTGTTTCATGGGTAGAATCCATCCTGATCATTCTGGTTTATCATCTTCTTCATTGATGAAATCATCATTTCTTATCCAAATGATAATATGAATAAGAGATTCTTCAAGAATTGAGTTCTTCATATTCCTCATCGCTTGAGGGATCTTCTTTGAATGGTGAGAGCTTGATCTTCAATTGCTCCCATCTTCTTCTTCTCTTCTTATGAGTCGAGCTGAAAGCAATTACTTCCTTCTGGAATACATTATTTGCATGAATGAATCCCATGATCCTGGGAGGCCATTCAAAGTGGCTATCACCACTTCTGCATTCTTCACTTCTTCTTCTACCGCTTCAAGTTGTTCTACATTCTGGATCTTCACATTCTTCAACTGTTTTCTCAAAGCCATCTTCTGATTTAAGTTTTTATCTTCAAATAGATTGATCAAGGAATCAAACATCTTTGGTGTCCTTAGGGAAGACACTTGTGGTACAATTGGATCTGTGATTGAATCAACAATGATCTTTTTGGCCTTGATCAAGTTCTTCTTGTGTAAGGCTTTGAGCCTCATCTCCGTATG
This sequence comes from Pseudotsuga menziesii, assembly GCA_001517045.1. Taxonomy (NCBI): domain Eukaryota; kingdom Viridiplantae; phylum Streptophyta; class Pinopsida; order Pinales; family Pinaceae; genus Pseudotsuga; species Pseudotsuga menziesii. The sequence goes on from LPNX010698475.1 coordinate 349,735, forward strand.
GAATTGGAACCTCTCTACTCATGTAGGTGTCCAATTCATTTTCTTCAGAGAGATCAAATACTTCCATGCTTGGAAGTTGTCAACTTTACCAAGATTATCATCAAGATGATGTGATAGATCACTTTGAAATGATAACCTCAAATGCAAATAGCAAAAGATTAGATCTTACCGATTTGAGGTGTCCGTCCTGCTTCCAGAGCTAGCTGATATAGGGTTTGTCAGAGAAACCCTAATTTTCAAAAATTGGAATATTTAAGATCTTATTGGATAGAAAGATATATCTATTCAAATGGAGCTGTCCAATGTACTCCTTTTCTGAAAAAACTGGAGGGAAGCTCCCGGAACAGGAAGCCCTAGTTTTCCAATTTCTTCTGCAGAAATTCCTGTCACTGTTTCTATGATATCTCTGAAATTAATGCTCCTCTATGTATGAAATTTCTCACTGGGGTAACCTAACATATCCTTGATCCAAAACCACATGTTTCATCATAATTAGTTTCACCAATTGGGATTTATGATCCTTTTTCCAAGGTGACCTATTACAAGACTGTTCAGAACAACGAAGTTGTACAACCTGCCATGTGTCACTATTTCATCTTCTGATTCTGAAATTTGGACCACAAAACTTATAGTCCGTGATATTTCTGGAACATCTTTAGGAATTCCATTTGGACCTCTATAGCCCAATATATAGCAATTCACCCCAGGTGTCCTTTTTAGGGATGAATTCTGGAAGAGGCTGGAACCCTAACTTGGAGGGATCATATCTACCAGAATATAGCGAATATGAGGCTGAATTTTGAAAAACGTGTACATAAGGATTTTAGCTTCGGCCTCTAAAAGTTTCAGCTCTTGAGCCTTCTCCAATATCGGAATATAGCGAAATTACCAAAACTTAGCAGTTTTAGTATTTAGGGTTTTTCTAGCTCGAGGTCAAACTAGGGTTTGACTTTCCTGGAGTTTCACCCAACCAAAAATATTGATCTAGGTCTGTAAACTTATATTTTTATGAGGAGATAAATCCTATGCCGAGCTCACTCATTCCTCTTCTGCAAGAATCCCTAATTTCCCGCACAGAAAACTGAAAATGCTCGGAATCGAATTCCGCTTCGATAGAAAGATGCACCCTTCAATGGAGAGTCATCCTAGCCTTATTTTGCTGATAGATTGTGGAGAGAGAACCAAAAATTAAGAAGCCCTAGCTTCTTTAGCTGCACAATGTCTTCTTTCAGGGTGGCTCTCATACCAAGTTAAATTTTCATATGCTAAGCTAGATCATTAGTATTTCATTTCGATTTCATAACAAAACATATAAACAGGATCACTGAAAGATAGACAAGCACAACCATACAAAAGAGAACAAAAATATTTATCCTTGGAAAACCCTAAAGGGAAAAACCCAACAAAAGCTTCCTAAATATAGATGCCCCAAAAATATAAAAGATAAAACCAACAAGGATATCAAAGCCTGATCCTCCTCCTTCTCCAGCTACTTCTCTCTCCTCCACTAATGCGCTATACAAGTGAGAGTGTGTGTCTCAAATGAGGAGCACTACACCTCTATTTATATTCATCTGTTCACTTAAGTTAACTCATTCGACATGTAGGCTCGAGTTAAATCATGTAGGCTTGAGTTACACATGTAGGGTCAAGTAACCACACTGGGGTGCCGATGACCCACCTTTACAATTAGAGGGGACTACCTCATGACTCTTATTAGTTATTCCGATTAGGAGCATTGAGGTACAATGTAATACAAGTGGTTTTCCCGGTAGGACCATCGGAGACCACAAAAAGATACATATAGAATATTCTTCGAAGTTACAATATTTCAACAAGCATGGTGCTCAACACTCATACATTCCAACTAGGATTAGGATGGAGCTTGTTGGGCTACATTGGAATGGTGACTAACACTTGTAAATGGAACCTTGGTTCCTTGGTCTACTTCATCATTGAGGTCAATACTCATCCATACAAACCTAGTTTATGGTTGTACCTCCTCACACCAAGCATTGGAGCCAACACTTTTATAAGGGAGGTGGAGTATTATTATCCTCTATAGCGATGTAATGATCGAGGGGAGGGAAGGGCATGTTGGAGGAGCTAGTCGACTAATTATAGATTAGGTCAACCTCATAGGTTGTGTCAGTTGGTTGAACCGACAGGTAGTTTCTGTAAATGTTTTGTAAACATATATATAGGTTGTTGAGCCAGATAGATACTCGGTTCGTTTTATTATATGAACCCACATGTGTACTTGAGTAATATAATATATTATTATGTCTACCATTCTTGTCTCTTGTTCTGTTATCATTATATGATTATATATGTGTATCATTGGTAACCTTGCAATCTGATTGATTACAACATTGGTTCTGTTGTCGGTGGTACATATACTAGATGAAATGACTATGACTAGATGATCTCAGAGCAGGAGATTAAGAATTGGTGGGAATGTAAAATTGTGAATTATTTATAGAATTACACCAGAAGAAACATACTAACTATTGCACAAGAAAAATATAAGTTTTTCTCAGAAACACATGAAAAGTTTGTCAAGTCTGTACCTTAGTCTTTGAAAAAATACTAGATGAAACAACAGGTAGGAGATAAAGAACAACAACTACTCCAGAAGTTAACAAGGGGAGGCCGCACAAATTTGTCGGAGTGGTTAAAAAGAATCACTAACGAGTTATGTGAGGAGCGAGTAGTCAACGAAATATTCGTTGTTGATAGTATCAAAAAGATTCTATATGGAGACTCACCAAAGAGTTCATGTTTTCATTGTCGACACTTTTGTTTAAGTTCTTGATCGACAAGGGTGTTGGTCACATTGTCGAACCTCGTCCACTGCTGATAACTCTTCCATCTAACACAAACTAGGAAGCCAAGCAAGAGTGGGTGAAATTTGTTCAAGAAAGAGAGTGGGAGTACTTCTTAAAAAAATAGACAGTTCCACCCTGGCTTTCTAAAAGTGTTCAGGTCGGATATGGGGGGATAGTTGGTCATTTTTTGTAGTAGAGTAGATAAATTCTAGTCAATTTATAAATAAAACACTGACGCCAATGATGAAAAGTCGAGTCAAAAAGGAGAAAAATAGAATAGTTACTCACAAAAGCACTCTGGTTATATAGAAAATAGAACAGGAGAAGAGGAGAAAGAGAAGGCAATATATTAGAGAGAAAGTTGTTATGCATCAACAAGGGAGAATGATGAATATAGTGACAAAGCAAGAAGGAAATCCTCCATATTCAGGTCATGACTGACAAGAAGAGGGTGTCAATGAAGAATTGTCACCAATGGATGAAGACTTGTGGATAGAGCGTGGTATATCTCTCCAAGTGGACACACCCTAGATTATCGCGCCTCATTCCCCATTAAATTCTAGTCAAAGTTCCCAAGTGCAGGATATTGTTCAAGAAGATTTAGGACTACGAGTTGGTGAATTAGGTGTATGGAGTCGACTAGATGGTGAAGGGAATGATGTCGATCATCTTGTAATTCATCAACCGCAAGAACAAAATTGGGTTACTTTTCAACCCTATCCATCTAATCATGGTATTCACCTACTCTACTCAAATCATGAAGGAGCACCCCCCCAACCAATCACAGTTTTAGATAACACACCGGACCAGTCAAAGTCACAAGTGAGGATACCCTAGTCTCAACAATTTACTTGGGTATCTCTAGAAGGAGTCGACATAAATCAACCTCTATTCAAAAGTGGACCGACTGTTACAGAAAAATATTCCGACAAAAACGAAAGTTATGTCGAAAATAGCTGTGGAGAAAAAGTAGTTACAGAAAGTAACCCACCACCACCACCACCCCCTCCATCACCTAAAGGAGATATAGACGTCGAAGATATGGAACACATGTCTACACACATTCCCCTTTATGTGGGTGATGAAGATCCCAAACGACATTGGTTCGTGTGTGAGTCGATTTTGGATACAAATGCCGTTCATAGTGAAGATCAACAAATCGCCCAGTTTGTTGGTGATTTGCATAAGCGATCACTAACATGGTACATTATGTTTATGGAGAAAACGTTGAATGCCACTAAAATGAAAATAAAACAATAGTTCATGTCATTCTTCAAAACACTAGATGCAAAACACCTTGTAGTAAAGAAGTTGAAAACTACGGCCCATAAACCCACCGAAACAGTTCGAGAGTATGATAAGAGATTCAAAGACTTACGAAGCTAGTTGGAGTATAACATAGATGAACAATTACTAATACAATGGTTTTTTGTGGGACTCTTACAAAAAATATAAATGCATATATGACTGGAAAAGTTCAAAAATTATGTAGATGCATTAACTAAGGTGTTACAAATAGATATGGACGAGGATTACCCAGTAAATCCTATCGATAGTCGTATTGATGAACAATTGGATATTATGTAGAAATCAATACAAGAGATAAGCCTCAAGGGACATGCATTCTAGTGTACTAAATGCTCGACAGTCAAGCATACAAAAGACTACTATCGACAAGAACGTCAACAATATATCTGGTTCGTTCAGTCAAAATGATTTTGCGACATATTCCAGGAGCACGACATACATGTGACAAAAGGCTGTCAATATAATATGAAAAATGAAAAATCTCACTGGTGTGTTATATGTGAAGTCAAAATCCACTCGATAGCGGAGTGTTAGCTAAACTTGAAAAACCGACAGAATTACCGGGCAGTTTACCAGACGAACGCTATAGCACAAAACAAAAATATTAAAGAAAATAATACAAGGAATAATAATGACTAGAATGATAAAAACACTCAAAGGTATGACGGTCGAAGATATGAGCTCCAGTATGACAACAATCGACGTGGAGGATTTGCAGGTCGAGGCCGATACTTTGGGAATCGGGAGAACAAACCATGTCTACCTATCCGGTGTTATACGTGTTTAAATGAAGGACATTGACATGCTGAGTGTCCATCCAAGGATCAAACTGATATTAAATTGCATACAAGTTGTGGTGTCGGTGATCACTCCTTGGAGGATTTCCCCACCATGCTTGAAAAAATTAATAATAAAAAAAATATTAATGTCTTGTCTAGTGTTAAAAAATGTGTTATTGTTCGAACTAAGAACTTACAAATCGTTACTCGACAAGGCACACAAACTTGCATGGATAACAAAAAAATAACAAAAATAAAGAATAAGGAATATCATCCTAACCCCCTTATACAAAAATAACTGTATAATGATGCATTGAATATATTTCAAGAAATAGTTGCATAAGAAGAAATTGATGATGCTCGATAGAAGATGTCTCAATAATTAATTAATTTGATAAAAATGGATAATTCTATTGCAAATTTAATCGACTTAACGTACAATCTTAAGAATAAATATGGTGTAGAAAAGCAAGCTAAAAGCATATGTATCTTGAATAAAAAAGATAAAAGCAATGCTTAGTCGACCTGGAAATTGACGATTACCACATCCAACAAGTCGTTCTCGACTTTGGATCACAGGTAAACATTATTACCAGGGACACATGGGAACAATTGGGTAAACCCAAACTTAATGAATCTGGCATATACTTAAAGTGAGTAGACCAAGGATCAATTGAACCCATTGGTGTCTGGAAGAATGTCGACACGACGATCAAAGGTATCACTACAAAATTTGACTTTGAAATAATCAATCCTAAGGAAGGATCCAATTCCTTCCCATCTTTGGTAGGTTGGCCATGGGGTCGAAAGATGAAGGTATCAATTTCACTAGACAACGAAAGGATAAAACTCAAATGAAATGGGAAAAAATTTATTGTTCCAATTCACCCATCTCACAGAGAACCATGGACATAACCTATAGATGAAGAGTTCGACGTTCGACGGTTATACCAAGTATAGAATAATGAGGATTATGCTTAACCGAACGTATAGGGAGAAATTGACTTGGGAAATCCAAATTCTATTGGGTATAATTCAAATGCATAATTATATGATTGGGAGATGGAAAATTATGAATTGCAAGAAAGGGAATGTTGGACCATCCAAGCCATTCCTAAAAAGAAAACTTGACAATTTTTTTTTTGTGTCTATAATTCCTAAAATATTTGAAGAAAAAATTAGAGAGTATTCATCCCTAATGCCAATGAAAAAGGAAACATCAAGTTGACCATCACTTAGGTATAAAGAACGAGAATCACCAGTCCTTCATGTAGAACAAGTTTCTAAAAATATTGGTGAACAAGGCCGACTTCAAATTCTAGTTGAAACATTTACGGGACAAGCTGCTCGGTGGTGGGATACCCACCAGTCAAGAATTCAAACATGTTCGACAACTTCAACATATTTTGTTGAAATATTTGGAGGAAAGAAGCTAACAAATCAGTCACAAATACTAGTGTTATAGCTGATTTTACCACACATGGTTGTTCACACTTTTATGGCCTTCCCTGTCCCTCTACAGACTCTTTGGACCCCATGAACTATTTTTGTACCTTTGATGTTTCCAATATCATCCCTAAAAACACTCATTATTTGTTGTACGTAACTTTTAATCCCTTTCTTGTGGATATTACCCCTAAACCCGCGTACATCGGGATGTGTGCAAAAGGCCAAATGTTTTTGTAGTTTTCTTTGATGTCGATCCGAGTCACTTGTCTCTTGGCCTTTCATATGATTCAAGATCACTCGGATTTGACCTTCCATTATCCCATTGAAGCACTATATATGGAACCCTTTGGATACATTGAAGAGGAGGAATTGAAGAGCAAGAAAACTATAGTCCATTGTTGTCGTAGCTTGCTTATACTTGAGTATGCATCCCTTTGTCCCTTGGAGAACTTTGTGTTCTTCTCAAGCTTGCCTTTGCTTGTGAGCTTGATATCGAGAGATGGAGGATTAAGGTGGTGGAGTCCCAGGTGGAGGACTTCGTTTCTCCAGTTCGAGACGTGCCGACAGAGGTTGTCACTTGTGTAATCTCTGATTTATTTAATAGAAATATCTTTTCTTGTCCAATGATGTGCATTTAAATGAATATTGAATCCATGGATGTGTTTAATTGCTTATGTATCATTGATTATATATGCTAGAGTAGGCATAACACTATATCATATAGCATGCTTGCCTTATTTACTGTTGTTGAGAAGTGAATTGCTAATGCAAGTGGGATTGGAAAAAGCTCAACGGGGATCTACTACAACTGTCCAGAATAAGGTATGTTTCAAGATCCTTTAGTGTTAGATGTCATATTTCTCTTTCATATGGGGAAGGGATTGATTTTTACAGTTTCTATGTCTGTTGTGGTACACCCCAAGCCATAGGAAGTTTTCTCCGTAACAGAATTGGCAACCATATTGGGGAAGTTCCTAGTTGTTTTTATTTGGGGGTTTTCGGCATTCAATGTACTTATATTGCTCTGATTTTTTTGTTTCTGTTTTGGGTCTGGGGGCATGATTACCCAGTAGTATCCTATAGAATTAAATTCTGTCTCAGTTTTTCCATTTACCTTATTTTTCTATCTTTTTCTTCTTATACGCGGTTTTTGCCTTCACAGTCGCGTATACACGCGGGTTTTCCTGGAAAAATCGCGTATGTACGCAGGTTTACTGAGAGCAGTCGTGTATGCCCCAATTTGTTTCTTTTTTGGGAAGATTAGGTTTTATTGGGTGAGTTTGGGTGATTGCTGAGTCTTCTTTGTTGCTTTTGGAGTCTGTATCTCCCCTCTATTTCTGACCAGAGACTTTTTTTGAGTTAATTTTTGAAAAATGTTCTTGTCATTTCATTTTCTATTTTTTGTTTTGGGATTAGTGCATTAGGTCTCTTTTACCTTGGTGCTTTGCTTGGCTATTATTTGTGAGTGCTTGCAGAGTATGAGGGTTGTAGAGTCATACTTTTGCTTTTTATCTCATTTAATTCAAAAATACAAAAAACATTTTTCTTTTTTGCATTGTTATGCATTGTTTGCATTTTGCATTTAGAATGGTACTTGCATTAGGTTTTCTTGGTGAACATTAGTCAAATTTTCATATAGGAAATGATTGCGTATACATTTGAAGGAAAATTTTGCACTTCATGTAGTAGCATACCCTGTTTTTCATTCGACACAGTGCATTTGCATTGATTGTTAGGTGTGCATTTTACTTCTTTTTGCATCATAACATCATTAGTTGCACGATCATTTACCCTTTGAGTAATAAATCCAATTAAAATCAATGCATAATAAAATGAATTACACTCTTTTATTTTTTAGGGTGCACCAATAAGACTAGGTTTTAGGGTCTTGGAATAGTTCATTGTGAGTCAATTCTCCAAGACCACTAAACAAAACAATTAGGTGTCTTTCTACGTGAGAGTGTGAAATCCTTTATATAATTAGTGTTCTCAAGATCCTCCTCTTACAAGGGAGTTAAGCACGAGTCAGTGTGAGCAGTTATGATTATTGGGATGACCCTTGTTGTAACTGAGTAGCACTGGAGATATTTCCAAGATTGTATTTGTATCTGGGGGCTCTTTCGAGAGTTTTGAGCTTTGCTACCCTGCCCATACGGTCAATCTTGCCTATGATTTTCCACCTAAGAATTGATTATATCAAGGTGAACTTAGTTTCCTTTCCTAGGTTATTGAGGGGGTATTTGCAGAGGTTATTCTGTAGGTGTCCTAGCTATGTAGGGGTCAGACAACACATTCTCTATATGCGTTGAAGCTGAGGGCCACTATAATTGGTTATGAACCTCCACTTGTTGTGTATGGGAGTCTCAAGCCTATACTAGGTGAGACATACCTGCTTCATTCAGGAGCTCACATATCCTACCCTTTTTTGCTTGCAATTTGGATTTATATTTTATAGGTGTATTCTCTATGCATGCTAGTTTTCCTACGGTTTGTAATTAGATCGAGTCTTTTTATTTTTTGAGTCATTGTGGATTCAAGCATGGCACCCTGCCGTTCTCGTCATTTAGCAGGACTTTCTCCTTCCACGTCTCCTCGTCCTTTGGGAGAGAGAACCAGACAATCCAGGTGGACTAATTCTCACTTTGATTCACATACCATGGGAGATCATGAGGATGAGATTCCAGAGATGTCTTCTCTTCCTCACAAGGTTGGGGAGGAAGATCCTATTAGCACATATTATGCTTCACATGAAAAACCTTCACAATTTGGTTATGATCCCTCATTCACAGGTCACCGGTATTGGTTTCCGAGCGACGAGACTCACCATGAACCCGTAAGCACTAGCCATGTTAGATATGGCATGTCTGATATCCCTGCACCCGGTTTGGCACATCGTGTTGAGTCAGACGTTGATCCTAACACTATGCCTGGGGGCACTCCCATCCCTTTCCATGCGAAGATATTTGGGGGCACTATTCAGATTGTACCCTCCATCCCTACGGTGGAGACAACTTCACATGTTCTTCCTAGACCTAGTGTTAGTAATCCTATGCGGATACCAGAACCAAGACGAGTGAACATTGGGAACACCACTTACATTCATTCACATGTTTCTTTGTCTTCAAACCCTGTTCCTTTGAATGCATTTTTAACGACTCATCCTCCCCCTAGTTCACGTGGGCCTTCAGGCCGGAATGTCGGTACTAGCCATGTTCATTCTATGACTATTCGCATGGTAGTATATCAAAGTCAAGTACCTCCTATTGTGTCAGCAGGTCATGTACCTGTTTCTGGATTGTCTCATGTTCCAACTTCTGGAGCTTCCCATACCCTTAACTATGGAAATTCTCATGGTACATCCCATGGAATACCTTATGGAGCTTATCATGTACATTCATATGGACCGCACTATGGACAAAACTATCAACTGTATGGGTACAGGTATCAACAACCCACTTACTCTTCCAATTATGGCTTTGTAGCGCCTCATAATCAAGGCACCCCACATCATAATGATTCCATGCAACCCTACATGGTTCAAATGGGAGGAGGTTATTATGGCCAAGGCCATGGTATTTATAGCAATCAACCTTACATGAATCAAAACTACCAGGGAGCATGGAATCGATCGACTCAACCTAGGTTCCCTTTCCTTGCAACTTTGAACTTTCCTGACTTGTCGAGATTGATGAATGATCCTGTGTCTCATAACCTGGCATGGCTGGCTGTCCCTAACAAGCTTCCTTCGGACATTCCCAAGTTCGAAGGTAAGGCTGGTGAAGATCCTGATGAGCATGTAACCACTTTCCACCTTTGGTGCTCTTCCAATTCCTTACATGATGATTCCATTCATTTGAGTCTATTTCAAAGCACCCTAACAGGTCCTGCAGAGAAATGGTATATAGAGTTACAGGGGGGCTTATGTTACATTTGATGATCTTGCGTTGACTTTCCATAATCATTTCTAGCTACCCGTACGTTACGACGTCGGTACCGAACTCTTTTTGACCTTCTGGAAAGATAAAGCCACACAAATTTTGGATCATATTCAAGAGTGGCGTAGACATAAATGGTTAATCAAAGCTTTTATACCACCAGAGTTTCTTCTTGAGTGGTTCCTCAAATCTTTATTACCTTATATAGCAAAGGATGTTTCGACATCCGGAGTTCAAAATGAGGAACATGCTATTTTTAGGGCACAAGAGTTGGATTTAATCTATGCTCAATCTGGAATTTTGTATGAGATTATACCCAATGCTCCTAGATCCAATTTCGACCCCAAGGTCAATCCTGGACCACATGCCGATGGTATTGTGGGCTGTACAAGTACCAAACCTGTGGACTTGGTTGTAAAACAAGTGAGCCAATTGTCAATTAACCAGTCTGCGTCGAGACAAGCTACGAATTCGTCTCAACTTACCCAATCATGAATGTACTTTATGTGCAAACATCAAACCTGAAAGGCAACCAATACCCTGGAAGGAATAAGAAAAAAGGAAAAAATAATCATAAGGGTGGGAACAAGAATGAAAATGCTAATAATAATAGCAAGAACACTAATGATGGGGGGGACAAGCAGTCTAAATGTAAGGTGAAGTTTCCTTGCAAATTGTGTAAGGAGGACCATTTCACTCGCTTGTTCCCTCATATGGAATATTCCTCGAGGTTCATAGCATAGGGCCCAACTGTGTTAAGTAATCCTTTACCCAAAAATCAAAATATGAAATCAAGGACCATTGATCCTGGTTGTGCATCGGGTGGAAATCAAAACCTGTTGGAGTCCGATAGTGGTCATGGATGCATCAACATGATGAGTGGTGCTAAGGTTGTGACCTATATGAAAGACTATGGTTCATCACAACCGGACCTTGGGAAAGAACCTTCCCCACCCGAGAGCCCTTTGCGAATTGAAAAGCCTATGGATAAACCTAAAGCTCCACCTCACATTCCTAAGGGAGTCTTAAAGCATTTAGGGTGCAATCCTAATGCTCGAGCCACCCAAAACTATTCAGTTGTCGAGGATTTGGGCCAGACTCCTTGTGCGATGTCCACGTTAGAAGTGCTTCAGATTTGTCCTCCGCAAAGGAAATCTTTGTTATTTGCTCTTGGGGTCAGTGATGATAACTCTTCCACTATGATCAAATTCGAAACCATGAGAGTACAACCTCACTTGCCTTACTACGTGTCTCTTTTGATTCATGTAGAGTGTCTTAAAAACACCATCAAGCGCATTGTCATTGATGAAGGCGTTGCCGCTTCCGTGATGTCTTTGTCTTGTTGGAAGGGCTTAGGTTCTCTCGAGTTGTCTCAATCCGCTACTATGTTGACAAATTTTGATGTTAGATCGTTTCGTCCAAATGGAATTCTTCCTTCCTTAAAATTCCAATTGGGAGGGAAGACCATCACGATCGAGGCCGAGGTGGTTGATGCGCCCCTTGACTACAATATTTTGCCGGGTCGAAATTGGATGTATAGTATGCAAGACATAGCTTCTTCCCTATTTCGAGTGATATGATTTTCATTTAATGGGAATATTGTTACGATTGATCAAACGTCATTCCAAAATTCGAGTGTCAATGCATCATCACTTCTATCCCGATTATCGATCATTCTCAGCCAACAACTGGGTGTGTGGGTGTAGGTATGTATCCTTCTCTTATGGGAACCTTTAATTGTCCTGCACCCATTTTTATGATGGGGTCTAGCTTTGGTGGGGCTTCATCCTCGTTGAATTCAGTTTCTTTTTCGCACTACCCATATGGAAGATCCTTGGATTCTTCCTTCATTGAGTACTTCGAGTGTGCCAACTGAGACTGACGTGTTGTTGCCTGCAACGATGGTGGCTTATCAAGAAAATATTGATAAGGTTGCAGAGCCTAGTCCTTCCTCTTCACGGAAAGAGGAGGAGGACCCATATGTGCTTTCAGCATGGGAAGTAGAGTCATCTCACTCACATTATTGCCTCGATGATGTTTTTCCATCGGATGAAGCTATCCTTGAGGCCATGTCGGGATTTGAGCAACCTTGGGAGGAATTGCATCATCGATCATATTTTCTTCCTAAGATTGATCGTATGGAGTGTGATGAATTTAGGGATATTCTTAGGAAGAATATTGGTAGTCCCGTGGTTCCATTAAGCTCTCCTGGTCCGATGGCTAATGTATCACCAACTATTCCTATCAATATTTCTCATGATCTTGGAAATGTTGAGAATGTCTACATTGGGGTGGACTGTTTCCCTGATGAGATCAAGGAGTATACCGCATTGTTTAAAGAGTTTCGTGACATATTTGCATGGTCATACAATGAAATTCTAGGTATCGACCCTCGTATTGTCGAACATGAGATCAAAACCTATTCGGATGCGAAGCCGGTTTGACAACGTTTGCGTGCGGTGAATCCTAGAAAAGCACCCGCCATTAAGGATGAGATAGAAAAAATTTTGAAAGATGGTTTTATCTATCTCGTTCCCTTGACAGAGTGGGTTTTAAGCCTGATTCTGGTGGATAAGAAGTAGGGAGCGATCCGTATATGTACTGATTTCTATGACCTAAATCGTGCATGTCCTAAGGATAATTTCCCCACACCATTTATTGATCATATTTTGGATGAGTGTGTTGGGAGTGAGGTATTTTCCTTTATGGATGATTGTTTTCGATATAATCAAATTCAGATTAAGCCCGAGGATCAACATAAGACCACTTTTATTTGTCCTTAGGGTACTTTTGCATATCAGAAGATTCTTTTCGGCCTTAAAAATGCCGGAGCTACATTTCAGCGGTCTATGACCTTAATTTTTCACGATCTCAAAACTATTATCGAAGTATATTTGGATGATCTCACTACTCACTCTTGTTTGAGAGTGCATCATCCATATCATTTGAGATTAGTATTCGAAAGATGTCATCATTACCAGGTTCATTTAAATCCTCATAAGTGCATCTTTTGTGTGACTGTTGGTCGCTTGCTAGGGTTCATCGTGTCCAAGGAGGGTATAAGAGTCGATCCCTTAAAGGTTGAGGCAATAATTCAATTTTCTTCCCTGCGTAATATTATACATCTTCAATGTTTGCAAGGCATGGAAAAATTCTTGTGGAGATTCGTGGTTAATTTTTCCAATTTGTCTAAAGGATTTATGCATCTTTTGAAGAAGGACACTCCTTTTTACTGGGATGAGCGAGCCCAGGAGTCTTGTGATGCTCTTAAGCGAGCCTTAGCAATGGCCCCTGTGCTTAGTCCACCTGACTATAGCCGTGATTTCTTGATTTATGTGGTCGCATCCATGGAGACAATTGGTATGGTTTTGGTTCAAGAGGATGAGGAGCTCTATGAGTATGTCATATATTATTTGAGTTGAAACCTTATAGATGCAGAACTTCGCTATTCCCATGTGGAGAAGCTAGCATTGGCTACCGTTCATGCGGTTCAGTGTTTGAGACACTACATTCTCCTTCGCTAAACCTTGGTCGTAGCTCATATCAATCCATTTTAGTTCATCCTCACTAGAAGGATGATTGGGGGAAAATACAATAAATGGATTGTCATTTTTCAAGAGTTTGATCTCGATTTCGTTTCGGCAAAATCGAAGAAATATTTGATCTTTGTGGAGCTCATATCTGATTTTCCAAGTTTGGGGGAGGAGGAAGTTTATCAGGATACATTTGTCGATGAGAATATTATCCTTATCTCAACTTTGGACCCATGGTATGGGTATATCATTGTATATTTGCAAACATTGAAGGTCCCTACTCACCTTTCATGGGATGAGTGACGACGATTACGTCATGTAGCTAAGAACTACCTTATATTGGATAACAATTTGTACCACCATGGGGTAGATTCCATTTTGCATTGTTGTTTAACCCATGATGAGGCTGAAGTTGTGCTGAATGATTTCCACAGAGGGGCATGTGGTGGTCATTTATCTGGGCTTTCTACAACCCAAAAAATATTGAGAGCAAGATATTTTTGGTCGTCCATCTTCAAAGATTGCATTAATGTGGTCAAGAAGTGTCACCCTTTCTAGGTGTTTACACGCAATATGCACTCGCATCCAGTCCCGTTACATCCTATTGTCATCGCCAGACCCTTCACCAAGTGGGGGATTTATTTTATGGATTGCAACCCAGATTTGGCTGGGGTGCATCATCACATTATTGTGGCTGTCGATTATTTCACAAAATGGGTAGAGGCTATGCCCACAATTAAATCCGACGATGAGACAGCCGCGCATTTCATGTTCAACCAGATTATCACCCAGTTTGGCATTTCGAAAGAGCTTGTCACTGACCATGGTAGGCACTTTCAGAATAAAATGATGGAAGAGTTGGCTTCCAAGTTAGGTTATAAGCAAGAACATTCATCTTCTTATTACGCTAAGGTGAATGGACAAGTTGAAGCAGTGAATAAATCACTTAAGTCTATTCTCCAATGAACCATCACATGAAGCAAGACCAATTGGCATATTATGTTGTATCCTACTTTGTGGGCCTATAGAACCGTAGTTAAGACTGCCACCGGTTTCTCTCCATATCATCTTGTGCATGGGGTGGAGTCAGTTTTACCGGTTGAATGTGAAATCCCTTCTCTAAAGCTAGATATAGAGCTTTTACCGGACACTTCCACATTGGAAGAACGTTTGGTCCACTTAGAGCAGTGTCGAGATGCCTTACTGGATCTAGAGGTTAACAAGCATCGCGTCAAGGTCCAGTATGATAAGTCTATCCATCCAAGGAGTTTTAATGAAGGTGACTTGGTCCTTTTGTGGCATCAAGCTAAGGAACCCTTGGGAGCAGGGAAATTTAATCCCATGTGGCATGGTCCTCACGTGGTTAAACGAGTCTTAGATAAAGGCGCTTATGAGCTGGTTGATTATGAAGGGACAGCCTTGGAAGAGCCTAGAAATGGGCTCTATCTCAAAAAATACTATGCATGATCTTCAGCCAAGGATGATTGTTGTATATTATTGTACATTTTTTTCATTGCATAGTTAGGTTTTCTTATGGTGATCGGGTTTGTTGATTAGCTTTCGTTTTTGATGGCAGATGTCGATGGAGTCTTCCGTTTACATAGGATTCACCGATGGTGCTAGCTTCCACACTCAAAAATCAGCTTCAGCTGCTTGGGTGATTTATGCTCCTATGGGTCAAGTATTTTCTTCAAGAGGTGTATTTTTATGGCCTTCTTCGAACAATGTTGTTGAATATACTATCGTTATTGATTTATTGCGTGATTCCATTTCACATGGTGTTCATTCTCTTGAGGTATGTCTTGATTTGCATTTAGTGGTTTCACATCTTAATGGCTTGTATCGTATTAGGGATCCGACATTATTACAAAGATTCTTACATGTGAGATTTCTAGAACGACAATTTGAGAATATAACATACATTCATGTTCCAAGAGTTTTTAATCAAGTTGCTGACTCATATGCTAACTATGTGTTAGATTGGAATTTATTTCATAGACCATAAGCATATCACAAGCATAACATTTACACACATGTAAATATAAATAAATCGATCATCATAAAAGTTTTTCATTAATATCCAAAAAGTGACGTCATAATACATAAGTGTCATATACACACTTAGGGCTTTCGAGCCACCAAAATATAATACACGGTCATACAAAAATGAATACACTCAGGTCTCTAAGCCTGAGGAGGAGGGGGGTTCTAATCATGATATAGCACTACGGATCTAGATAGCCATTGAAAGAGTCAAACCCATGCTTGTGGTACACCAACCACCTAACGCTGCATGGCCTCAGGAAAGTCCTCGACTTGCGCCATGGGTACCCTGTGTGTCAAGTGAATGAAGTTCGTGTGAATTCTTTGGAGCATCCGCTCCGCATCCGCACCCATGATATCATCTCCTCTTCCCCTTCGTCGATGACGAGGGAAGCCTTCTGGCCGCCATGATCCTACATCTGCATACACATGACAGATTGTCACTATGTGTCGTCACACCAAAAATATGTCTTTTTAGTTAATATATCAAAAAAAAAATACAAAAAAAATTAAATAATTCAAAACTTAAAAAGAGGGTTTGGGATTCTTTACCTATGTCACCATAAGCTGCTCATGGTGGTAGAAGCATATCCATATCTCCACGGAAGTCTATCCCTGCATAGGGGTAGTCATCTATGGCAACGATCTGTCTCTGCCACCATGGAAATAAGTCATCTGGGTAGGGGTTAGCCACCCTACCTCCGCCCAGTCTACGCATAACATTTTCCCAATGTCATTGGGCTAGATCCCGAACTCCATGTGGAACAATGTCCACTCTAGGGCTTAGCCATGGTACCTGCTCAAAGAAGAACGTGCTCAGTATGCTTCCGAACCCAAAGTTCCGCACCCTGCCCATCTTGCAGTCACTGAGCTGTTGTTTCATGTTTCTCAATAGCGTCATGCTCCAGTCATACACTATAGGTATCATACACTCCACCGCATAGAACATCATTAGCCACGAGGCCTAGTGGAGTGAAGCTAACCCGACAATCATGCCTAATGCCAAAAGTATGGCCTTCAGTCCCAGAATCTGGATAGAGTTTGTCGGCATTTGACTCCCAACCTTTTTTGTCTCCAAAAAGCATTACACATCTATGTAGTCATCAATAGTCAACCCACCTCCTGGCCCACGAGATCTGAGATTCACCATCTCTCCTCGTTGGGACAAACCAATGATAAAGTATATGTCCTGAACCTCAATGCTAAGTGACATCCCGTCAATCTGAAATGTCTCATATTCTGGATTCCATTAATCCACCAGCAGTTAGAGTAGTATTGGTTTGGCCCTCAAGTTTCCAAGACACCAAAACTTGTATAAACCACATGCTCGTAATGCTTGTTGGGCCATAAGATCAACTTGCACAGCCTCCTCCACATCACCCTGCTCTCTTTCCCTCCACTCTAACACCATCCTACACAAAAAACAGAGTTTTGATTAGTCATTGCCTTTGAAAACCTTGTTTGCGTCCCTATACGTGACTATTCTCAAAACAACTGCGTATGTACATAGGTTTGGGTGCTTTTTCCGTGTATGGTGAGCCCTATACACAGAAAAAACCCCGATTTCCACGTGGGCCGAAACGCACAATTATGGATGGCTTAAAAAATTAATTGGACCATGAAAATTCAAAAAATTTGCATGAAATAGGAAGAGGAGGGCATGAGAATCTACCTTGATCAAACAGGGAGAGATTCCACCAAACGATGCTCTCAAAATTCGCTTCTGAAGTTCTGAGGTCAAATACACTATGTTGGGTAAAATTTTCAAATGATATGAAAATTTTGAAATTTTTTACTGTTTATAGAAAAAATTTGAAATTTTTACCCACTTTCTATAGTTTTTGACCATTTTGGACCGTTTGAACTAATTTGATGATGTAGGAGTCTGTTTTGAGTGCGGTTTGACCGTGTCTTTGATCTGTTCATGCCTATTGCAGGTATGATGTCTAAACTGGCATATAGGTTAGGTTTCACATCCGTTTGCATTTTGCATGAACTTATGACCATTTCATTTTAACCTTAGGTATGAACCCATTCCATCTTGTCACGAAACCTTCTTGTTGCTTTTAGAAGTGACATGGTGTGAATGGTAGAGCTTTACCATACATGGGTACCCTAGTTAGATCATGTTTTGCATTTGGTGCCCATGCCAACATTTTTCCTTTAGGGTGTGGGAGTCCTTTGTATAGTACCACCATGACTTTGAGCAAGAGCTTCATACTCCTCTTGACCTTTATGCTGGCCTTTTCCCCAGAAATCCCTTGTATATGTCAAGTTGTAATTGCATTATCGTGAGTTTTGCTTGCCTTTTTTAGCTTTATGTAGGCTTCCCTGACTTTGATTATCAGTCATATAGCCTGAACTTGTCTCATGTATAGCCAAGTAGAGCTTTTTTATATATCTTTTGCAGCTTGATTCCCCATTTTTTTTTACCGAGAGGGGACTTTCCCCTGAGTGTCATTAGCCTGCACATGTTTCCTTGCATTGAGCATAGGTATGTTCCACTGCTTGGAACTAGTTTTTTTTCCCATTGACACTCGTCTCCTCCTAGATTTGTAACTATAAATCACTTTTATTCCTTTTCAAGATTTTCAAAATATCTGAAAAAGTCCAAAAAAATAAAAAAAAAACCAAAAATCCGGACAGTAAAATATGTTACCTTTGGCAGCAGTCGAGTCATGTCACCTTCGAATAGAGCACTGTATATCACATCTGTTGGTTGGGTTAGTAGTTTGACTTTAGAATGTGTACTCGTATCTCTGATTTTAACTCCACTGACTGGTTAACCTTCCAGTCCCCATGGAGCGTCTGTCGATGCCTCATGGGTCGCATAGATGTCCCAGTTTTGTATATTGATTCTATGCTACCTACATTCAGTCACCATTCACCTTTATGCTCTTGTTTGAAGGAAGTTGAATCCTGAGTCGGCCATTCCTTAGTTGTCTTGACTTTGCATCTTGGCCATTCCTGACACATCTTGTTTGAGGCCTTCCACATTATACAACGTTGTTGAGTACCTCATGTTGGTTGATGGGGGATGCCTTAATTCCCTCCTTCCAATGGATTCCATCCCATCGAATTTAGATCATTTATTCTGGGATAGGAGTCTAGATTCATTTGAGTTCCTTGAGACTTACAGTCATCAGTGGTAGGTTCTCTTGCCATCAACGGTTTTGGGAATACATCAATGTCCCTTGATTGATGGATTCTTCCAAGTGTTCGACCTCAACACATTTATTCGCACTTGTTAGATTGCACTCTAGTACCTTGATTCCCATTTTCATTATCGGTGGGTGATCTCACATCTATTAATAGTATACATCAATGACCAGTAATCAGACGATGGACTACTATGTTTGACCTTGACACCTCTATTCACATAGTAGGACATGTACTCGTAGCGGTTTGTGTAGAATACTTTCTAGATTGGTGGCATTTCTTATATGCTACCTCCTTGATCGTGCCAGCGTTCATGAGATTTCAACTCTTGTGACTTGATTCCAGTGTATGTTAGATATCTTTAGCCATTATGGAGATCTTGATCCATGGTATATCTGCATCTTTCATGGAGATCTTGGTCCTTTGTATATCTTCATCATGAATATTCTGATCTATTGTATATTGTACGTGGTGATGACCAAACATGTCACGGTTCATTTATCATGTCTATTCATGGCCACTGTACTCTTATGTATCCAGGACTCCTATATGTATTTGCAGTCATTTCCAGAGTTGGATTATTGTATTATACTATTGGATGGTTGGTTCTTCCACTTGCTTCTTCATCACTCCACTTCTGGGATGGATTTATAATGTATTTTGGCCATCATGTTACCCCACTGACCTCACACATTATGGGGCATCTGTTATAGTTGATTTTACCACACATGGTTAATCACACTTTTATGGCCTTCCCTGTCCCTCTGTAGAATATTTGGATCCCATGGACTATTTTTGTACATTTTATGTTTCCAAGATCATCCCTAAAAACACTCATTATTTTTTGTACGCGCCTTTTAATCCCTTTCTCGCGTATATACATGGATATTACCCCTAAACCCGCGTACAAAGGGTTGTGTGCAAAAGCCAAATGTTTTTGGAGTTTTCCTTGATGTGGATCTGAGTCACTTGTCTCTTGGCCTTCCATATGCTTCGAGATCTCTCAGATTTGACATTCCATTACCCCATTGAAGCACTATATAAGGAACCCTTTGGATACATTGAAGAGGAGGAATTGAAGAGAAAGAAAACTATAGTCCATTGTTGCCGTAGCTTGCTTATACTTGAGTCTGCATCCCTTTGTCCTTTGGAGCACTTTGTGTTCTTCCCAATATTTCCTTTTATTGTGAGCTTGCTATCAAGCGATGGAGGATTGAGGTGGTGGAGGCCCAGGTGGAGGACTCAGTTTCTCCGATTCGTAGACGTGCCGACAGAGGTTGTCACTTATGTAATCTCTGATTTATTTAATAGAAATATATTTTCCTGTCCAATGACGTGCATTTAAATGAATATTGAATGCATGGATGTGTTTAATTGCTTATGTATCATTGATTATATATTCTAGAGTAGGCCTAACACTATATCATATAGCATGATTGCCTTGTTTACTGTTGTTGAGAAGTGAATTGCTAACGCAAGCGAGATTGGAAAAATCTCAACGGGGATCTACTACAACCATCTAGAATAAGGTACGTTTCAAGATCCTTTAGTGTTAGATGTCGTATTTCTCCTGCATATGGGGAAGGGATTGATTTCTATGGTTTCTCTGTCTGTTGTGGTACACCCCAAGCCATAGGAAGTTTTCTTTGTAACATAATTTTTTTTCTGTGTCTATAATTCCTAAAATATTTGAACAAAAAATTAGAGAGTATTCATCACTGATGCCAATGAAAAAGGAAAAATCAAGTCAATTGTCACTTAGGTATAAATAACAAGAATCACCAGTCCTTCATGTAGAACAAGTTTCTAAAAATAAAGGTGAACAGGGCTGACTTCAAATTCTAGTCGAAACATTTACAGGACAAGCTGCTCGGTGGTGGGATACCCACCAGTCAAGAATACAAACATGTTCAACAACTTCAACGTATTTTGTCAAAATATTTGGAGGAAAGAAGCTAACAAATCAGTCATAAGTACCAGTCTTTACCCAAGGGAGGGACCCTGAAAAACACATCATTATATGCGAAAAAGAATTGAAAATACTAGGATATAAAGATGAACGAATCTGGCCACACCTATTCCTGTCGACATTAGATTATTTTCCAAATAAATGGTACAAAATGGAAGAAGCATGAGGAGAAACATTCATGTGGAATGCATTAAGAGAAAATTACGGTAAGGACTTCAAATTTATACCTGAAGATGACTTACTAGTCGAAGCATCGAAGCAAATCAAAACATTTTTAAAACCAACTGATAACAATACTTCGACAGAAACTCATAATCGACCGAATGCCTCGTGTCATAATATTTGGTCAACCAAAATGCCACAATCAACAAGACTTCGACTAGAAACAAAATATACAATTGGAAAAATATTTCAATGGAAATTCAACCATCCTGAAACAACAAGACCAACCAAAACAATATTTAAAGTTCAAACAATTGAAAAAAATAGATTCTGAAAGGTTAACAGTAAAAGATTTCCCACCGGAATTTTCACAATTTAAAGAAGGGAGTCGAAAAATTAATGAAAGTAAGGAACTAGAGTGGATGGATGTGAAAATAAAGACAAAAGAAGTCGACATATCCAACGATGACAGATCAAAAATTGCAAAGATTGGTGACTACTGGAATGAAGCACAAACAACATAAATCGTCAACTTACTAAAATAATTTCAAGATGTTTTTGCTCAGGATTATAAGGATCTAAAAGGACTTGTAGAAGAGACGGGTGCAATGAAAATTGACATAAAACCTGAGGCAAAACATGTAAAGAAAAGACCATAAAAACTAGCACATAAATATAAGGAAATTGTTAAAAAAAAATTGATTGCATGCTAGCATTCGGAATCATCTATCCTATTGACCAGCCAGAATGGGAAAGCCCAATGGTTGTTCAACCGAAGAAACATGACCTGACATGACAGAGAATTTGTTTTGACTTTTTAGAATTGAACAAAGTAACACTTACAGACCCATTTTCGACTCCTTTTGCAGACTAAATTCTTAACGAAGTTGCAAGACATGAATGTTACTCATTCACAGACGATTTCTCAGGATACAATCAAGTACCTATCTCCAAGGAAGACCAAAAGAAAACAATGTTTGTATGTGAAGTTGATTCATTTTCCTACAAAGTTATGTCATTTGGTCTGAATAATGCATCATTTGTTTTCTCATGAATAGTTGTTAAATCATTTCAAGAATATATATACAAAACAATGGTTGTGTATTTTGACGACTGGACAATTTATTCTATGTTGAAAAATCATTATAAATGGCTACAACTCATGCTAGAAAGATGCCGACAGATACAGTTATCCCTTAATATTAAAAAGTGTATCTTTGCAATGCTGATAGTAATTTTATTAGGACACATTGCATGTAAATAAGGTCTTAAAGTCAACTTCGCTAAAATTAAAATAATTATCGAAGTAAAACCACCAGTAAATCTGAAGCAAGTAAGAATGTTACTTGGGCATACAGGGTATTACAGAAAATTCATTTGACATTATTCAAATATGGCATATCCATTAGAATAATTATAAAAAGAAAATCAAGAATATGAATGGACCGAAGAATGTGAGATATCCTTCGACATTTTAAAGAAAAAACTAGTCGAAGCACCTATTCTACGATTTCTGAATTGGTCGGTAAATTTCATGTACATATTGATTCATCTGGCATAGCAATCAGAGTGATATTAACACAACCAGGTAATGATGGAATGGACTATCCAATTGAATATAGTAGCAGAAAACTTAATAAAGCCGAAGGAAATTATTCGACAACAGAAAGGGAAGCATTAGGAATGGTATTCGCGCTTCAAAAGTATCGACATTACTTGTTAGATAACCCCTTTGTGTTTTAAACTGTCCAACAAGAATTACAATATTTAATTAATAAACCATTACATCATGTTTGAATATGTCGTTGGTTACTATTATTTCAACAATTTGAGTTTGAATTCATATTTCGATTGGGGAAAGAAAATGTTGGACCCGATCACTTGTCGAGAATCGACACAGGAGAAGAACTGGATGGAATTGAGTATGACTTACCAGATGCACATATGTTTCGAATCAAATTTGTACCTTCTGAATTAGCAAAATTTTCCCAATTCTTAGAAGACGAGCAAGCACCAGAAGGGATGAGCAATAAAAAGAAGAAAATCCTAGCAATGAAAGTTGCACCTTATAGTATAGTAAACGGATTCCTTTATAAACTAGGTTTATATGAGGTACTTCGTCAGTGTGTTCTTGACCATGAAAGAGAAAGTATAATGCATGAAGCACATTATGGTCCAGCTGGAGGAAATTTTCAGTCAGACACAACTTCCAAGAAAATCCAACAATCGGGATTATGGTGGACAACATTATACCGATATTGTCAAAGATTTGTAGTCAAATGCAATCGCTACCAATGACTAGGTCGGCCTCTACCAAGTACCGAATTTCCTTTAATATCAATAATCCCAAGTCTAACATTCGGAATTTGGGCAATCGACTTTATAGGATCATTTCCAATACCAGATAGAAAGACAGGAGGGCAATATATTATTGCAACAATCGAATATGTCACTAAGTAGGCAGAAGCAGAACCTGTCAAAACCTGCTCAAGTGAGGTAGCCGCGAAATTTATATATGAGAATATTATTACTAGATTTGGTTGTCCACTGACCTTGATCAATGATCAAGGGTCACATTTCATAAACAAAACAATTGTAGCATTGACGGAACAATTTAAAATTGAACATCGAAAGAGTACAACATATCATCCTCAATCCAATGGTGCAATCGATGCTTTTAATAAATCATTGACTGGAGGCCTAACAAAAAAATGTAATACCTACAAAGATGGTTGGGATGAAAAAATTTATGTTGTCTTATGGGCATACAGAATAGCGTACAAAATATCGACAGATAAGACACGATTCTGACTTGTTTATGGACAGGAAGTAGTCATTCCTATCAACTTTCAACAACAAACACCTATAATCGTCCACATATTACACATTGATGTCGAAGATGCTAGGAAAGAATGATTAACACAATTATCTAAGATAGAAGAACATTGACTGATTACAATGTGGCACCAAGAGATCCAAAAATGACAGCAAAAATATTGACATGATCGAAATATTAAAACTAAAAACCTGTTGGTTGGAGACCTTTCGTTGTTGTATAATAGTCGAGTAAAAGGGAAACCTAAGAAATTACATACAAAATGGATGGGACCATAAATTGTTGAATAAATCAACAAGAATGGATAAGTTAAACTAAAAAATTTACAAGGCAGTGTGTTTTGGAAACTTGTTAATGGTTCTCGACTAAAATTTTACGAATTTTTTTAAAAAAATGGTTATATAACTGGAAACAAAAATTTAAAAAAAAAAATACTATAAAACCCAAGTTCAAACAAAAAGAAAAATATAGAAAATAATTATGATGGGACCTTGGATGAATTCTCAGGAAGGAAGCAACAGATTACCATTTGAAATATAATACCAGTCACATAATATACACAACAAATACTGACCATTCCATCGACATCACCACAATCTCGACATGCACCGATATAAAGAAGGACCAACGGTCCAATCAAGTAATAATGATCATCGACATATGGAACACAAAATCTAGGATGTATTAAAAAAACCCTCGACAGACTGTCCTTCATAGTCAAATCCGCCATTAACACAACAATTAATACCTCCATCTAGTACGCCTCTTCCCACTCCAATTATTTCCACTATAAATATCCCACCAGATGAGGCTCATACATCATTTTGTGAAGAGCTAAAAAGTTAGAGCAACCTAAACCATGAGACTAAGTTACATGTTTGTGAACCAGAGAATTCAGCCGACATAATGGCACCCAAGAAGACAACTACAAGGTCTGCAACAAACAAAATTAAAGAGATAGAAAAAGCTAGCACTCCTTTGGTATAATGACTGCATAACATTCACAGTGTGAAAGTCATAGAAACATAATGGACAAGAATATGGAAGGAAATCAAGGATTGCGCATACGAAAATGTCAAACTGACGGAGGAAGCTCAAAAGTTAAGTGAGAGCACAATCCTCATTTATATGAATGCACATCTAATGGATATCTTTGCGGGAACAAAAGACATAATTGCAAAGTTCATTGTTAGCAGATATCACAATGGTAAGTTCTATTTCGATAGACCTATTGAAATCTCTGGTGATATGATCTACAAGATTACCGAATTGTCAAACAAAGGTGAACCAGAACCTATTAGGTTAAACCCAGGCCTAGTGGAAAAATTAACAATACCAATGGTAGAAAATAATTCACAGGGCTTAATAATCATCCAAATCCAATATATCACACCAAATATAGTTTTGAATATTATTTATGTAGGTCTAACAAGCACAAGAATAGGTTATGACTTAAAACTCGACATGTTAGAAGTAGTTCAGAACGTATTAGAAAGAGGAAAACTCTACCAGTGGGCGGAACACCTAGTAGAAATAATCAAGCACACTTGTGCAAAATTCCAGGAGGAGGGCACCCCAATCAGATATCCTTCATTAATCATTTGGATTGCAATGTACCATCTTTGACCAATCGGATATCAGGAGTTCAATGAACCAAAAATAATCGCCATGTGGAATTTCAAGTCTTTTGCGACAACTAGTTGTCAACTAGGATCAAATACAGCCAACTTTTGGTTGGATACTTGGTTCTGGGATTTAAAAATTAAAATAGTCAGATGGAGGGTACCAAAAAATATACGACGATTTCTGCCACCGAATTCACACGCTTAGTTTGAATTGGACCATACATCGATCTAGTATCTACAGGGGGCTGGAGGAAATGTTAAACCACTTGACTTATATCCTTCAGTCGAAGAAATATTCGCTAAGATCAATCGACAATCTAACACTAAGTTAGATATACCACCAATAGAGAAGAAAGTTGACCAACCCATAGTTAAACCTCTGACCGATCAATAAAAAGAAGAGGATTATGAAGTTTGAATTCATATTAGCATTTTTACTCTTGATAATAATAGAACTAGTGAGATCATCCCTCTATGGGTCACCATAACAACAACAACACAACATCCAGAGGAGGAATTAGTACCAACAAATGAAGGTACACAATTTGACACCCCTCTTCCTGAGTATGCAATGACAAAGGAAAATATCCATCAGCTAGATGACGAGCTATTTAAGGCTCGACAAAAAAGGAAGAACCCGGTGAGGGGAAAGGGAAAGCGCAAGATTATACTTCAAGAACCATCAGAAGATGACAACAATGAGTTATATGCTAGCGCGGCACAGATTCTGGAGGATGTTGCCAAAAACAAGATACCAGTCGATGAACAGTTCCGGAAGTTCATCACATAAGAGGAGAAGCAAGCACAATCAAAATCAAAGAAATAAAAAATTGTTACCCCACCTTTTATCAATCCAGTTGACCTCATTCACACCCTAGCACCTCCATCCCCGACTCAAATTGTCAAAGAAGTTAAAACGACTTCGATAGCCACTACACCGACAACCACCATGAATCCATACTTACAGTCATTACCCACACCCCTCCGTGCCTGACTGGACAAAGACAATGACCTTCAGGACTTTATAAACCAAATTTCGTCTATTTTCCCTAATGTTCAACAAATAATGATAATGAAACCAGTTATCACCTCAAACACCCGACAACATATTTTAGTTGTTCCACCAAATCACAACCAACCACAAACTTCTATACCAGAAACACAACTCATGGGACATATTCAATCCACTTTCTAGAGAAACTCAGATAGAACCAACAAAATCATGGAAAAGCAAATTTCTTCATTCATTCCACACCCCATTGAAAACCCACCACTTCTTAACCCTACCGATGAAGTAGCCGAACCTACCATTTCTGAAGAGTTTGTCGAAGTTGTTAACTGAGTCGAACCAGCAGAAATGAGGGACGAAATGGTCAAAAATGTTGAATTTGTCGAAGTCGATGAAATTTTTGAATCACCTTAAACGTTTGAAAATACCTTACCAAAAGATTCCATCCCGACTTCTCTACCATCAACATTTGAACATCCACCACTACCCTTTCCCTCACCCACACCACCCCCCATACAATCACCACCTATCAATCCTCCACCATAAATTCATTCACCAAACCCAGTTTCACCTATTTTACCTACAAAGCAAATTCATGTTACACATCCACCAACAGAAATATTAGAAAACAAGAACGGAGGAGAATAAAAGAAAGAAAATAAAATAAGAAGCAAGATAAAGAGCACCAGAAACAACTACAACAGACTCAACAGCAGATACCCTCAGTAATCCACCTAGCTTAATTAGGTTTGACAACATCAATCAACACACAAAAGGCAAGAGGAGAAGAGTTATATCTATTGGTAGATGCAATCAATAAAGAGTCTAGAATTAGAAGAGAGAAAAATAAAGAACAACTAAAGAAAATAAAGACAAAGCATATCGAATTCCTAAACAAGTGTGAAAATCTGGCGAAGCAATTCATCACAATCCTAGATGAGGTTGACACAAACAAATCGTTGGACAAATCATACCAATTGTTTGAAAGTGTTGTGTCGAAACCTCAAGCGCAGTTACAAGAAAGGCGACAAGAGCAGGCATAAGACACTATTGTTCTACTAAGAAGTCAGTATACACTGTTTTTGAAAGCCTACAACTTGTTGAAATAGTACATTGTAGAATTTACTGTAACATCATAGGTCTTGAGAAACTGGTACACACACTATGGCCAAGTGTTTGAATAAATATGGAAGACTAGTGAACTCATTAGTTCACTTCAGAATCGTCAAGCAAGAACTCAAGCACTTGTCGACACTAACTCTTTGACCATATACATTCAGAAGGCACTTCACACTTGGGAAGACTTCCAACATCAATTAGCAATCACAGCAGAAGTTATTATGGAAGTCTGCATACAAAAACAATCATCTATTAGGAAACATAGTCCATAAAAGAGCATTACAGGCCTACTCAAGATAGAAACTATCACCTCCTTTTTTCTTCGAGACGAAGAAATATTTTGTGTTGGGGGAGAGGTTGTAGGAGCTAGTCGGCTAAGCTGACTAGACTCACTAGTCGACTAATTGTAGATTAGGTCGACCTCATAGATCATGTCGGTTGGTTGAACTGACAGGTACTTTCTGTAATTATTTTGTAAACATATATATAGGTTGTTGATCCATATAAATACTCGGTTTGGTTTATTATATGAACCCACGTGTGTATTTGAGTAATATCATATGCTATTTTTTCTACCATTCTTGTCTCTTTTTCTTTTATCGTTATATGATTCTATATGTGTATCATTGGTAACCATGCAATCTGATTGATTACAACATGGCCATTAGAACAATAAAGGTGGAGGCCATTTAATGTAAGGTCAAATGGGTCCAGTGTGTTTGTTATTTTAAATAATTCCCACTATGGTAGTTAGTATTGAATAAATGTGAAGAGTCTTCATAAGTAAGGTCCACCAAATAATTAGGAGTTTTCTATAGTTAGAGTTCTCTTCTTATTTGTAAATAGGGATGGACTCCACCTTATGAAGGATGTGTGGAAGAATATTGTATATGTATTTTAGCTCTAGAGATGTTACCCAACCTTAAGACGCAAGTGAACATGACTGATTCCTTTCATAAAATTATCAATTGTAATATTTTTCTATACTTATAGGTTCCCTCAACAAGTGCCTACCATAGACTAGAGAAGTCTATTTTAATATTTTTGGGGAAAGATATTGAAGGAAATAACGGTTTTCATAGAATAAATTAAAATCATTGTTGAACTGTTAGGAAATGTAGTGGGATTATTTGTAACAATCCAATTAACACCCTAAATAGAGTTTGTATGGAACCATTACACCCCCAAGAAGTTGACATATCAACTAGCATCCTTGTAGCCCACATTAATTTTGTCGTGACATCTCTTAGGGTTAATAATTTGGATCTTTATGGTTTTTTCCTCCTAGAAATTCATATTCTATGTTCAAAAGCTGATGTTATCCTCTTGTAATTTATTCTTGCGATTAATCAAAACCAACAAATCTCTCTTGAAAGATAATCTACCAACATTCTAGCTACATTTTATTGCTTTGCATTTTATAATATTTTATGTTTCATCCATTCATAGAATTTGAGTATCACTATATTATTGTGTTCTTTGTGATATTGTTGTTTGTTTCCATTTGTATTCTTGCTTTAATTTCACTCTCTATATAATACATATAAGTGGTATGAGAGCAATTTATTCTTCGTTATTTTCCATTGCATGTCTTTGAAGAAGTTGGGTATAAGGAGTTGGGTCTCAAAGTAAATGATCTTGGTGAGGACCCATCTCACCATCTCAAATGGCCTCCCTTGGTGGAAGAAATAGGAGAAATGTTTCAAACTGTTAGAGGCTCATTACTATGTTCATTTTTTTAAATTAGAAAAAACGTCACCTTTATACTCCTTAAGTCCCTTCCACAATTCAAATATTTTTGGGACATTTGCTAAGCATATTCAAATTAAAACTGAGTTCGCAACATTTAGGACATAACCCACATAGTCAACTTTTGTTAATTCCCTCGAGGAGGAATTTTACCTTGTTGGAAACTATGATGACCAATATAAAACATGGACAAATTTGGGCCAAGAGAGAGACAAAAAGGTGTTAGAGTACAACAATGTCTTCAATACCTTGCACTCAGTGTTGGGTATCTAAGACTCTGAGTGGAACTTAGCTCTAAATTATAGCAATGTCCTACACAGGTATATCGAAACTTTAAATGGAAGAACTATAAATAGTTTGGGTCTACAAGTTTTCCTTTGCAAAAGCATGGTAAAGGTGGACCCAACTCACAAAATAAATGATAGAGAAAATATAGCTAACCTTATGACAACCAATCCAATCCATAGGTGAAAAAGGGTAATGAGAATTTGAAGGAGGTCACTCGAAAGTGGTGTGAGTTCCACAAAATCCTATGACATGACACTAAGGAATGTCACTCAAAGAAGTCATTGTTTCCTGACTTGAGAGCCTCAAAATTGGGCTCTAAATAAAATATAAATAAGGGAAAGTGTATCATTGATGTAGAACCTAATTTTACCATCATCGCCACAAATATCCAGCCAAAGGAGCCTAAGGAAGGTGAGTTCCTCTTCCACTCATCGATGTGAATGAAGGAGAATATACTACATTCAATGTTGACAATGATAGCCAAAAGTACTTGATATTAATATAGGTCATCAATAAATTGGCATTACCATCAATGAAACACCCGTATCCATACACCATTAGTTGGCTAAGCCAAGGATGAGACAGCCATGTGAGCAAGAGAAGTTTATTTGGGAGGTGCGTTATATTTGGGTGGAAGGGAACTTTGGCGTCAAGAATATAATGGGAATATTGTAAAAGTACTTCTATTTTCCAAATCTATGATAGGACGTTGACATATATATTAGATCATGCATTATCTATTCCACCTCCAAACTTGTCATCACTAAGTAGATGTTGTAGATCCCTCTACCTACCTTGAAAAATCCTTCAGATTCCATCTCCATCTCAATGACTGTGTATTTGTGGTGGTTTATTAGTTCCCTGAGATGGCCGTTTTGATACCCTATAAAAATAGTATCACAAAAATGACCACTACTAATTTCTTCTTTGAGCATGTTTGGGTTCATTCCAGACTTCCACATACAATTATTTCATTTAGATACGATAACATCTGAAGTACTTTGTAGTCTAGCTTGTGTTTAATTATCGACACCAAGCTATCCAAATCAACCACTTTATGCCCCCAACACAATGGGAAAATAGAAAAAACAATAGGATGATCATGCATATCATGAATGTACAACTCTAAACATCCACAAATATGCGATGAGATCCTTATTTATGTTCAACATAGCCACAACAAATCCCTTCTTAGATTTATTGGACATATACCATTTTAGGTGTGCTTAGTGTTCTAACCATCAAAAGAAATAGATGTTTCTCTACCCATTGCATCTACACTTGAAGAACCCTCCCATGCATAGTCTGAGGTTAGTATAGAAACAAATTCTATCGAATGCATCCAACAAATCTAAGAACTTTGTGAAATTTTGTGGAAATTCGCTACCAAGTAGAAGTAATAGCGTGATCAACATCAAGTTCCATATAAGTTTCAAGTGGGAGATAAAGTTGTTAGGTTTTTATCATTCTAAGCAATATGATCTTAGGATCTTATCCGAGAGAATAACATGCATAGAAATAATCACAAGAGACGAGAGACACAAAGAATTTTCCTCAGGGAAACCATAAAGGAGAAAACCTTGCAACTTCCTCAGAGATAGAATGAGCACCAGTAGAAAAAGTGAAACCTGAAAAAATAAAGATGATCTCCGACAACTGATCTCTCTCACTTGTGCCAACACTTCCTCTCTCACTCATGTGCCTCAGTTGAGTGACTGAATGTGACAAATAGAGAGTCTCACTCTCAGCTTCTGACTTGACAATTACTTACTAGGGTCGACATCTCTAGGAGAGTCTAATAACCCTAGTGCCCCTCAACTGTGGGGACTTTCCCCCCCTGATCAACAAGGAGGGTTAACCTCAAATCAATTGTGGGGACTATTTCCCCAACTTACAATGGAAGGTTAACCTCATTGACTTTACATGACTTTATTATATAAATGAATCTCCTGATAGGAACATCGGGGTATAATGAAATACAATATATAAAATATGCAAGTGAATACATTCTGAAGTTACAAATACATAAATACTCCCTCTTAACTAGGAAGGTATTCTCTTGAAACAATTCATCAGCACAAGCCTTCTTCTTTGGATCATCATCAAATATGGATCATCACTAGATCATCATCAAAGCTAGATCATCACTCGATCATCATCACTAGAACATCATCAAATCTTTTTCCATCTCGATCAAATGGTGATATCTCTCAATTCTTCCCATCATAGGAATTTCTATAGAGCCAACCCTTTTTCATGTTGGTTGTAGGCCTAGCCTCCATGTAGGTCTTCATATTCTTCAGCACTTATATCTGACCCAGTTAGAAAGGCCCACCCAACACTTACATCTGAGCATGGGAGGAACACATCCACCACCATGTCAAAAAGGCATGCCCAGCACTCACATCTGACCATGGGAGGAACACATCCACCACCATGTCACAAGGCCCAGCACTCACATCTTGCCATGGGAGGCCCAGCTTGCCACCATGTTAGAAAGGCTCATCCAACACTTATATTTTACCATGGGATTCATATCCTGCCACCATGTCAGAAAGGCCCAGCAATCACATCTGACCATGGGAGGTCCAGCCTACCACCATGTCGGAAAGGCTCAGCACTTATATCCAACCATGGGAGGCCTAGCATGCCACTGTGTTGGAAAGGCTCAGCACTTATATCCAACCATGGGAGGCCTAGCATGCCACTGTGTTGGAAAGGCTCAGCACTTATATTTGACCATGGGAGGCCCATCCTGCCACCATGTCAGAAAGGCTCTTCACTTACATCTGAACATGGGAGACCCAGCCTACCACCATGTCAGAAAGGCTCTGTACTTACATCTGACCATGGGAGGACCAGCCTGCCACCATGTCATAAAGGCTCAACACTTATATCTAACCATGGGTGTCCCACCCTACCACCATGTCAGAAAGGATCTGCACTTACATCTGACCATGGGAGGACCTGCCTACCACCATGTCAGAAGAGCTCACAAACTCATCACTTCCTCTTGGAAGGAACCTCAATCTAGAGAACACCAAGATTCTCCTTGAAGTACTCAAACTTCACTCTAGACATTTCTAGCATAGAATAACATTAGGGCTAATTACGTCCAAGGATAACCTGCAACCTTCTCCAGGACTGATTACATCCAAGGATAACCTACAGGTTTGTTTACGTCTGAGTAACCTACGAGCTTCACCGGGATTTATGTTCAGACAACCTGTCTCGTCGGCTATGCTAGAACTCCCTCTTTTGAGAGATATCAATCTGGATCAAATACTGGAGCTTAACTGCTCCTCTCTACATCTTACAAAAATGCAAGTCAAATCAATCAAATCAAATAGTAGTTTTCAAAAGACATGTACTACCTCCCAAATAGTCGAGCAAGTGCCAACATATTTTTCCACGGCTGTTCTTAGCGCCATGCAGGATTTCTTCTTGCTAAACTAAAAGATCACTTCTGATCCCATACTGAAGTAGCACCCCGAAGTGTTATTCCTATCAATGGCACTGCCTGCCCAATCTGAATCCACATAACCCTCCAGGTTAGTCTTCTTATCTACTTCATACTTGAGCCCATAATCAACTGTACCCTTCAGGTACCTCACTGCATTCTTTGTAACTATCAGGTGAACATGTCTCAATTTTTTCACATCAAAGCAAATATTTGGCCTCGTATTCATCAAGTACATCAAGGAACAAATAATCTGACGATACATCGTGGCATCAACCGACTCTGATGAAGCAACACTCAATAGCTTCAAGTTCGATGCCATAGGTGTGGTCATGGCCTTGTAGTCCATCATCCTGAACCTCTTCAGGATCTATATTGCATACTTCCCTTGTCCCAGGGAGATTCCATCTGCATTCTACCACACTTCCATGCCTAGAAGGTAGTGCATCATATCCAAGTCCTTCATCTCGAACTCGACAGCAAGTCTCCTTCTTGCAAATTTAAAGAGTTCCTCTTTTTCTGTCAGGAACAAGTCATCGACATATAACAAGAGCATCACTGGTCTTCTACCTTCAACCTTGAAGTAAATTTTGGAACCCGCTTTACTCTCAGTAAATCCTAGATTCATCAGTAAGTTGTCCATCCTATCGTATTATGTCAAAACTCAATATCTTCTGCAGTCACTCCCTCTAAAGCAGAGCATCATTCTCCCTCTACCTTTTGCACTCTATGCATTGAAACATTCTGTACCGGAGTGACAAGTATATTCTTATGCTACTAATATTCTATGTATCCATCTATGGTCACTGGATACCAAGATCCTCTATCTTGAACCTTTACAAAAGTTCTTCTCGCACCCATCTGTGAGTTTTTCATCCTCTATAGGATTTTATCTTCAACCTTGTAGCAAAGGTTAAGATCTTCATCACTCTAGGTGATCTTCAAGCTCCTCATGTATGTGTTATCCCATGGGTGTCTTCTGAGCTCGTACAAGGCCTTCTTTCATTTGCACACATGATTCTTCCTGTCATGCGTCTTAACTTCTAGTGGCTACAAATGTCTCTTCATGTTCTGTACCTTCTTTATGCGAGAATCCTCGTGCTACGAATCTTTCCTTGTATCCCACAATGTTGCCATCTACTACATGTTGGATCGTGTAGATCCATATGGAAGACATTATGTGCTTCCCTTCAATTCTTAATACTGCATCCTAGACATAATTATTCTTGAACTGGTATTCTCCTTCCCTTTCTTCTTGGCTACTTCTTCATCACTAGAAGGATCTGCATCAATGATGTCGCTCAATAGTGTCTAATAACTAGAGTGTCTCTGAGGCCTCTTTATTTCTTTGAAAGTATCTTCATATTAGTCTTCATCATGGATTCTTTCTTGAATTGTCGTCACTTTTTCTTTTGAACAAGTCTCATCCTTCTTTCCTTGTAGGTGATTGTACGCAATATTTCCTACAATTCAAATGCACCAGTTGTATGGTTAGAAACATTTCATAAGGCATATTCATAATGGTAAATTATTATGCATAAATCTATAATCATGCAACTATTTTATCCAATACAACTTTCATCAATATCTCACGGAAACTTTCTAGATGCCTTCCATCTCTACCAAGACATCATTGAGATTGTGCACTAATCCATTATGTCAGCAAAGAGGTTTCATTCTAGATAAGTAGCAATGGAGAGTTGTATAGCGCCATGAGCTACTTACCCATCACATGCATATTAGTAGTATACTGTCATTAATGCAAAAAATCTATCATCCATAATACATCAACTGAATATAAACAAATGCATAACAAAACAATATCATGAAATGACAATTGAATACTTATATTTTATTTGTTTCATAAGTAGACTCCTTCTTGAGCCTTCATCTTCATCATATTATCCATTCATAACATCATCATTTCTTATCCAAATGTGAAGACGGATAAGAGGTTCTTCAAGAATAGAGTTCTTCACATTCCTCATCGCTTGAGGGATCTTCTTTGAATCGTGAGCGCTTGATCTTCAGTTTCTCCCATATTCTCTTCTCTTATTATGAGTCAATCTTCTTCTTGTGTGCACTCTTCCCAGAGTCTGCTGAAGGTAATCACTTCCTTATAGCATACATTCCTCAAATGAATGAATCCCATGATCCTGGGAGGCCATACAATTTCTGCATTCTCCACTTCTTCTT
This sequence comes from Pseudotsuga menziesii, assembly GCA_001517045.1. Taxonomy (NCBI): domain Eukaryota; kingdom Viridiplantae; phylum Streptophyta; class Pinopsida; order Pinales; family Pinaceae; genus Pseudotsuga; species Pseudotsuga menziesii. Next base: position 385,182 of record LPNX010698475.1, read on the forward strand.
CTACTACTTCAAGTTGTTCTTTGATTTTAGAGACCCTTGTAAAGTGTGACTGTATGGTCTCTCCATTCTAGATATTCACATTCTTCAACTGGTTTCTCAAAGTCATCTTCTAAATTATGTTCTTCCCTACAAATAGCTTGGTCAAGGAATCAAACATCTCTTTAGGTGTCTTTAGTGAAGACACTTGTGGTATAAGGTGATCCTTTATTGAATCAGCAATGATCTTCTTGGCCTTGACCAAGTTCTTCTTGTGTAAGGATTTAGCCTCATATCCCTCTGGAACTGGAACCTCTCCACTTATGTAGGTGTCCAATTCATTTTCTTCAAGAACCAGTGAAATCCTATACTTCCATTCTTGGAATTTTTCAGTTGAAATGAGAACCTCAAATGTAAATAGCAAAAGATTAGATCTTACTGATTTGAGGTGTCCGTCCTGGTTTCAGATCTCCCTGACCTAGGGTTTGTCAAAGAAACCCTAATTTTCAAAACATGGAATTTCAAACTTCTGATTGGATAGAAATATGGGCCTCTTCAAGGCAAGTTTTCCAATGTACTTCTTTTCTAAAAATAGTGGAGAGAATCTCCCGGAATAGTAAGCCCTAGTTTTCCCAATTCCTCAACAGAAATGCCTGATATATGCGGTATCTCTGAAAGTACTGCTCCTCTATTTCTGAAATTTTGTACTGAGGTAGAATAATTTTTCTTATTTCCAACACCACATGTTTGAGAATATTTGGTTTCACCAATTGGGACTTATTAAATTTTTACCAAGGTGACTTCTTTCAGGACTATTTAGCATAGCGAACTTATATGGACTTCCACGTGTGACTGTTTCACCTTTGGGGTCTGAAAATTTTAACACAGAAAGTGCAGTCTATTCCCTATCTAGAACATCTTCCAAAATTTCATTTGGACCTTCGTATCTCGAGATATAGCAATTCTCACTAGGTGTCATGTTTAGGGATGAATCCTAGAAGAGGCTAGAACCTTGAGTTGGAGGAATCATATCTCCCAGAATATAGCGAATATGAGGCTGAAATTTTTACAAAGGGTACATCAGGATTTTATCTTCGGCTTGTGAAACTTTTGGCTCCTGATCCTTCTTCAATCTCAAGATATATTTAATGTACCAAAACTACTAGTTTTAGTATTTTAGGGTTTTTTAGGCCCGGGATCAAATTAGGGTTTAACTTTCCCGGAGTTTTACCCAACCAAAAATATCGACCTTGGTCTCTAAATTTTGATTTTGAGGAGGAGAGAAATCCTATGCTGGCCTCACTCAAAAATTCCACTTCTGTGAAAAGCCCTAATTTCCCGCAGCAAAAACTGAAAATGCCAGGAACCAAATTCTTCTTCGACAGAAAGATGCGCCCTTCAATGGAGAGTTATCCTAGCATCCTTTTGTTGATGGATTATGGAGAGAGACCCAAAAAGTAAGAAGCCCTAGCTTTTACAGCTGCACAGTGTCTTCTTCTCATGTTAGCTCTGATACCATGTTATATTTTTATCATTTTAAGCAATATGATCTTAGGATCTTATCTGAGAGAATAACATGCACAACAATAATCACAAGAGACCAAAGACACAAATAATTTTCCTTAGGGAAACCATAAAGGATAAATCCCCACAACTTCCTCAGAGATAGAATGAGCACCAGTAGCAAAATTAAAACCTGAAAACATAAAGATGATCTCCGACAGCTGATCTCTCTCTCTTGTGCCAGCACTTCCTCTCTCACTCATGCGCCTCAGTTGAGTGAGTGAATGTGAAAAATAGAGAGTCTCACTCTCTATTTATACTAGTTTATGACTTGACAATTACTTACCAGGGTCGAAATCTCTAGGAGAGTCTAATAACCCTAGTGCCCCTCAACTGTGGGGACTTTGCCCCCCCTGATGAACAAGGAGGGTTAACCTCAACTCAATTGTGGGGACTATTTCCCTGACTTACAACGGAGGGTTAACCTCATTGACTTTACATGAATTTATTTTATTAATGACTCTCCTGATAGGAACATCAGGGTATAATGAAATACAATATATAAAATATACAAGTGAATACATTCCGAAGTTACAAATACATCAACAAAAGTATGGTTACATTTGCAGAAAGAGCACCTCATAGGACCACATCAAAAACTCTACCCACTCTGATATGCATCTTACACCATCTCCAAGGACATGGGTGAGAATGATTTTAAATTAAGTATTTATCCTTTCCTTGGACTACACATTGTGTTTGATGTTGAGTTGCTTCAACCTTGTTTTCTACCTCTATTAAATACCTTAAAGGTGGTCGAGCACTTGGCCCCTAGAGAAACAAATCTTGACTACATTCAATAGGTTACAGCCAAGCATATTATGGACACCAAGTCATAGAACTTCCAAATATATTGGGTTGTCAAAGCAGGGTAACTCTTTCATTAGGGAAAATGATTCAATATAAGTTCCCCATTTTGATGGAAGAAACTTGATGTAATGGGAAACATTACTTCCACAAGGTGGACAATTAATCCAAGTTATTATATTGGCCACCCACATGTTCCAATATTTCAAAATGGTTGCACATATTGGTTGTTATAATAAAACTTTTCATGTCTTGGAGTTTTGGTGTGTTTTGGGGATTTCTCTTATGTTTGTGTCAATTGATGTAGTCAACACAATCTACAACAAGGATTAATATTTTATCATTCCAAGAAACACCTTAAATAGAGTTTGTATGCAAAATTTGCATCCTTGGGGAATTGAAATATAAACTGGCCTCCTCAAGGCTCACATTCTTTTTCCCACATCATCTCCTAGGGTTAGGGTTTTGTATATTTAGGGGGGTTCCTATTTGGGGTAAATATTATTTATTACAAATGATTTTTTTTCCTCTTGTAATTTTTTTCTAGTGAATAGGTGTAGATGAGACATCTCTCTTCAAATATAATCTACCACCATTCTAGCTAGTTCGTACTACTTTGCATTCTAATTTCTTTTCAATTCACTTTCATTCATTAATAGAAATTGAGTTTCATTGTATTATTGTGATCTCTTCAATATCTATGTGTATTTCCATTTGTATTTTTACCTTCATTTCATTCTCTATATAATCCAAATCACCCAACCTCTATGTTCCATGTGGATTTTCAAACAACTTGAAGGAATAGAAACCTAGATGGTGCTCTTATGTAATTAAACTAATGGATGATATCATTTTGGTGGGAATACATAACTACAATGGAATTTAAAACCTTGACTAGCATCCCAATCACGGTTGCAAAAAAAAGTTTAGGTAATTTGGAAACATTTAAAGTTGGCAATTCCTACTCTAATAGGAAAATCCAAGTTTTCAAATTTAGCCTATAGTTCATGAACATTTGACTTGTTGGTCACCTATACTCTTGCACAAATGAAGGATTGTGGATAAATCATTGTGGTTCTTGACCTTGAGATTCCTCAAGAGATGAATTATAACTATATGTCACATCTTATTCATTAGGTTGTGGTCTAGTGGCCATTTGAAATGGTTTATTTGAAGATGTCTAAACTTCAAATCCTAACACACAAGATACTCCCTGGTGGGGTTTGTTGGTTGTGCCTTTCAACAAGTCTGCCTTTATTGGGCATGTTCTTAAATGATTATAACCAAAATCCATGCCTTCTTAGGCTTTGCGCAAATCATTTTTGTTTCATTGTTGTATCATGTAGCTATGCAATATGTTTTTTTTGTTGGCTCAATACCAATAACCTCATCCTTGCAATTAAAAAATGTTAGGAGGATGGGGCAAAGGTTTTCCCAATTTTTAGTCTACTAGGTTGTTTCCCTTTAAAAAAAAGTATATGTCACATCTTAAACTTTTATAATATATATTATATCCCTTGGATAAGGTATGGGAGTGCATCAAACCTTCCCACCTGAACATGATAGCATTGGATCATATCAAAGAGCTCATTTTGGAGCCTTTTTGTTAAATTTGGGACTTTAATCCCCCCCCCCCCCAACACTAGTGGAAGGGATATGATTTTAATCAACTGAAGGCATTCAAAGATCATATATATTTGTGTCATGAGAATATTCTTAACACATGACTTGATAAATTTTAGGGCTCAGATATAAGTATTTCACTTTCTTCTTTCATTATAGAACTATGTGGAAATCCTTGTGGTACTCAAAATTGACTCCTTTTCTTGGTACCTTACAATTGATAGGCTTTTTATAGGCAATATACCTTCCCATCTTGTAATTCCCTAGCCCTTGTGTCCATTTGGTGGTGACCCTAAAAGCATCAAACATCTCTTATTTTTATTTTGCTTCACCAAATATAACACGAAGCATGTCTATTAATTTTGTGAGTAGCTTCACCATTCTCCCCTCTCATGGAAATTTGCCTCATTAGAGGATAATTTATGATGTGTTAATGAGTTACATGCTCCCTTTTTTTAATAGAAATAGATATATTTTTTATATATAAAGGGGTCCAACTAAGAATCAAAACAACCATAAGTACATAGAGTTTATATTTTATACAAAAAATATCCCTATAGATCCAAACTAGAAAACTACAATCCTGTAGAAAATTATCCCTATTACATGTATGTTTTAGTTTAGTACTATCATATTTATAACATTTTTGTCATGGTATTACTCTATGGAAACATAATCTCTTCTAGGTCCAAGGTCTCCAAATGTCCTATATTTTCCTTTTGGGGCTCCTTCAAACTATTGCACGATGTCCTCATTAGCATATTTATCCTTTTCCAATCCAATAGAAACTAGTGGGAGACCTACTACATATAGGGAGCTAATTGAAAAACCCAATATGATATTACACTACATCTCCATATGAATAAAAAATTTCTCTAATTTTAAATTATATTCTCCAAGTTGGACATCCAATTATTCATATTTTGACACTTATTTATCCATATGCATGCTCAAATATTCAATCAGCCTATACATACCTTCCAACTGATTAACGAGATGCCTCAACATTTTCTTAATCACATAAATCCCTTCTCCATTATTACCTCCAAACATAGGATGACTTGCCATGTCAATGGGTGAACCTAAATGTTTTTAAAGACCTTGGATTCTAGACAATATCAAATTGACACAACAAGTAATTTATAACAAGAAATCAAATTAGACAAATTTCCAAATAAGTTTCATTCTAAAGAGACGAGAAAATATAATTGAATCCAAAACAAAGACAAAGCATGCAGAAATAGACCTCTTACCTAGGGTGCATAAAATGGTTCATTAACCAAATAGTAACCAATTGCAATCATAATATTTTCATCAACTAAACCATGGAAAAACAAACAAAAAATGGGTACAAAATGCTTCACAACAATACCAAAATGGATACCAAAAAAAACTTCTCGATGAGGATTATCCCACCTGCACAGTTAGTCACCATTAACACCATTTTAATTTCCCCATCAAATTAAACCATGTTCAAGTATGAGAAATAACAAAGCTTATGTGGGGGTGTTATATCTCCTCCCTCAATCCCTTCCATCATGCATTTATCCATTCCCACCTACTTCCCAACATGCAAATGGGTAATGTGGTGTAGTTTCCTAAGTTTGTGGAAAGATTTGAAGTTTCATACCATAATATGCATGATGTTTTTAACCTAATTTTTCTCACCTACTCTATCATGAGCATAATCACCTTTATATACCACTTTTAGCCACATTAGCCCAATTTTCATAATCTCTATTAACATATGACCTCATTGTTATAAAAAAATGAGTTAAACACAAAGTTTGACCATAAAAAATATATTCCATGGAATTTCTTTAAAATGCCACACACAATTGTTGCACTTAAATCCCCAAAAACCGCAAAGTGGCCCAAAAAGCAGAAACTAGTTCATCATCAATATTATTTAACTTCCAAAAATGTGTGGTGGCTAAAAGTGGACATCATCAAACTATTATTACCAAAAATAGCCTTTTATCTGGTATCCAATACCTAACACTACCCTACTTATTCATTAATGGAAAGGGGTTATCCAAATCCAAGCTAGTTCTAACAAATTTCCACATCCTTTCATATAAGTAAATCCCTTATGGTCATTTATCACATCACTCACCAAAAATAAGGTTATGTGGTTTGACTTCATACAAAGAGAGAAATTTTTGATTTTGTCCTTTTCTTTCTATTCTTGGAGCCCATACTACACCATTTAGCTTGGAGTAGAGTGCTAGAGGAGAAGAATAACCCTCCCTTGGGTTGGTTATAAATAACTAATATTCTACAACCTACACCAAGGTGTTGTATTTTAATCTATATTATTTTCATTAATACATAAAGTAATTATTCCCTTTATGTTTTGCTTTGTTTTCAGTCCTAATTTTGTTTGTTGTTCATTTCATGGAGTAGTGTAGAATGTTATTAGGTCCTTCCATTTTTATTCTCCTATTTTGATATGGTACTCAAGCAGCACAACCCTTGAGTACGTGACTTATGATATGGTTGGTGACAAAAGAACCAGCACCATATTTGGTAACACCATTGGGGGTGAAACCTAGATTCCATCCTTGGTTCTATACGCCCAAGTTCATGCCCCCTTTAGTTATTGTTTTCATTTCCATGCATCTATATTTCATGTTTGTTGTAACCTCTTATAGATAGGTGGTTTTGGTGGAAAACACTACTTTTTTCCATAACTGCAAACAAATATCATAATTTTCTGTTTTATTTTCACTTCACACTTTTTCTTAGAGAAAATGTGTCCCAATGTCGTGGACTCCCAGTTTTTCCTTTACATCCCGATTCTAGAATTTGTTATATTCTACATTTTCGACTCATTTATTTGTTTCATTTTCACTGGAGGAAGTATTGAATAAAATTTTCCTTGATTTGGGCATTGTAAGCAAGGAAAATGTTGAAAAACTTTAGTACTTGTTGCCTTTATGGTTCCTATTAATAAAAATTCATGTCTATTTATGTTCGAATTGAATGATTCCATAATTTTATTAAGTTAGTTCTTGCATTTGCTTAAAATCACTTTTAGATTAGTTAAGAGTTTCAACACTTTTATCTACAAACATTAAGGATTAACTTGCATCCTCTCATTTTCAAGAAAGAATTTAGTTGAGAAAATAAACCATTTCAATGTTAGTATTATCTATTAGTATTTATTGCATCTCATTTTTTTTAATTTCATTAGTTCATTTCTAGTCTTGTTCATTTGAATTGTTTTGTTAGAATTATCTTGAAAGTGCCTATTTACATGTTTCACAAAGTGTTTTTTTTCTTTAAGAAACATAATCATCAATTCTGGAGTATTAATCCTTGTAATTATTTTATTTCATCACCCTTTATATCTCTAGCATTTACTTTTCAAGCAATATTATTGTTGCACACAATTCACACCTTGACCGAAACAACACATATTCATGCCACCAAGCTGGGCCTTAAAATCAACACTTAAGATAACTATTTAAAATCATCACTTAAGCACTCAAAATTATCTTTTAGTTAGGTTAGGATTGTGGGTATAGGTATGCAAATAACTCACTACAATCCTTCACTTCTGAAACATAATTATTGACCTTTAGGGAACTCAAAATACTTTATATGGGGTGTGATTCAAAACCCGTTAGGAAACAATTGATCTCTTGGGATTGGATAATGCCAAGGTTGGGATCGGAAGGGTAATTAAGAATCCTAGATATTTCAAAGGGAATATCCCTTGACCATTTCACTTTAGATTAAATGCATGGAAACATGTGAAGTGGTAGTGTAGTGGCCCATATTTCAGGTAACTGCTTAGGTGGATCTCGTAAGTGGGAGGGTCGCACCTGAGATGGATAGTTTTGATCCACTAGAATTTCTCCCAATGTAATTCACTAAAACTATCTCATTCTCACCTTCAGTTACCTCATTGGTGTACTTGACATTTTATTAATTGGAGTGTTTGGAACTCCCTTGTTTGAGTTTCTACTTCTTTCTAACTGGTGAACCATTGAACGCCACTTGTTGAGGAATATTTGAGAGATATTTTCTTTATTTTCACATCATTTTGCATAGCCCTTATTTTATGCCTAGTGAGTCTTTTTTTCTTTTCTAGGGTGTTTATTTTATTAGCATTAATTATTTACTTAATTAACTCACGTATTGCACCTACATTGCACTTGAATCTAATTAGTATATATTATAATTAATGGTAATTAATTTAAACCCTTCTCATTTTTCTATATCCAATATTTTTTCTTTTAGTTAGCGACTACATAACCTACAATCAATATTGCATCTCATGTACCTCTTAAACATTCTCAGCAACTTCGAAGTTTATGCCCCTTTATCCATATTTCTATTATGTTATTTGTCCTCCTCAACCTATGAGAAAAGAATTTCAACCTCCTCCCTCCTTGCGTAGTTCCTCTTCAAGATCATTAGATTCAAGTTCCTCACAACATGAATCACCACATACACCTAATTCCCTTACCCAACTAATATATTCAATATACCATATGTCTGGAGTTACTCCACCTAATTATCCCAATCATCCCAATGCAAATACCAATGTGAATGCAAATGTAGCCACTACTATGAACACACTCACAATATAAGTCTTCCTTCCATGGCTAGTTTGAATTTCCCAAACTTGACTTGACTAACCAAGGAATCCATTCAAAAGGGTGCTATATGACCTCCCATGCCCACTAAATTACCTTAAGACATCCCAAAGTTTTAAGAGAAACCTAGAGAGGACCCACCAATGAGATCATGTATTTCCATCTATAGTACTCTTTAAATAGAATAGTATATGATTTAATTCATTTATATTTGTTCCAACATACTCTCATAGGGGTTATAGAAAAGTGGTATATCATATAACCTTCTACAAAACACCCCAAATTTGTATCATTTGTTTTTTATTTTGTCATGGTATTCCAACTACTTGGTTGATATGATGAGGAAGACAGAATTCTTCTATTATGCCATCAAAATATGTCTAACCATGCCATTGATCATATCCATGAGTGGTGTGTAAGAAGATTCATATGTAAGATCAATCTAGATGACTACCACTTTATAGATTGGTTCTTAAAATGTCTATTATCTTCCATAACCAAGGACGTTGCTCTTGAATGACTGCAAATTGAATAGGACACCATCATGAATTCTTGATAATATGATTTAATCTATGGTCAATAAGAATATATGTATTCCATCATCCCACAAGCCTCCCAAAGTTACTCCTCACATAGAGATCAACAAAGGAAACTCATTGTCCGGATGGAATTATCGATGCAGATGCATCTACTTATTGCCACTAAACTATATGAAAATACCTATGGTGGTGATAACCCTAATCCAATGCAATGCATGTGCCCTGGTTTCCCCATGACCCCTGATGCCCAACCTTATGTGTGAGATTGAGTACCTCCGACTTAGTTCCTCTTAATTCATCCTGTGATCATGGTTCCTTGCATTATAACAATGCTTGTAACCATTATTCTATTATATATACCATTCAACATACCCATAATACATACCACCATATTCTTGGCCCTCTATTAGTTCCTCAAGTACAAAAAAAACCATATGCCTCAACCTCAACCTTCCTTTTTTGAAAAGGGTGTCCCTATGCTCAACAAAATGCGCTCAATAACCAAAACATGAAACCTAACACTAAAAAAAGAAGAATAAGGGGAAGAACAAAGAGAATAACCAAATCCAATAGAGTGGGGACAATCCCCCCTATTAATCATCCTACCAACACAGGAGTTAATTCTAACCCTACAAATCAAGACCCCATTAAACCCCTAATGCAAGGTAAGAATCCTCAACTATAAACAAAGCATATCTATTCTTTTTGCTAAATTTATGGGCATCATACCACCATTTCCCACACCTTACTCAATCCTGGCAATTGTGGGATGTAACACCCCGGTTTTGACCCCGTTGCATTAAATGTACATGATGTATATATTGTAAATGATCACGGTGTGGAGCTAAAGGCCAAGGCCCCACCATTGATCAGTTATGCTATATTTTGGATTCAAATTTGTCACCGATGGTATATCGGGGCATGCGGCATATATTATGCTTGTCACCATGTAAATATGCATCTATAATTAATTAAATGAACCCGACCAGCTAAGATCGCGGCAACTAAAATGAGAAAGGGGCATGATTTTCACAAGGATAAGGGTGGGGAAATTGTTGAACGTTGGCCAATGAGAGAAAAACCCATGTGCCATCTTCCCTTGTTTTATTCCAACCACTTTCATTAAAAATGGCTGCTGGTGGTTGAGGCAGTTAATGGTCTTTGGGAGTGGGGTGGCAGGACTGTCAATCCTCACCCACACGCACACTCCACCACTGTTGACTTCACAATGGCAAAAAAGAAACAACTGCCATCTCTCCCGCAGGATTTTTACTCTCTCCACAACTGTGCAAGAGCACTCACGCAATCTCCACTACGCAGGCCTCCTGAATTGTTGTTCATCCTCTCGCAGGAGCAGAAGTGGCTCACGTTCATGCACTTCTAGCTACAGGCATTCTCACCATTGTCTGTTCGTTGTTCTCTCGCCCAGTATTTTCCTGGCTTTTACCCACGCAGTTTTCCTCTGCGGTTTACGTGACAGTGGCTGTATCTTTTCCTCTCAAGCGGATTTGTGGGTCCTGTGTTGTTGTTTCTCTCATGTACAAGCTGGGAGAACTGTAATTTTCTTCCCCAACGTGGTCTGTGTAAGTCTTCTGGTGTATTCATTTCCTGGGACGTGCTATTGTTCCCCATGTTGTTGGAAATGTATGCTGATATGTTTTTGGGGCTATTGTTTTCCCCATGTTGTGAGCTGTGCACACTGATTTTGTGTTGGGATTGTTGTTTTCCCCATGTTCATTGATACGTTTCAGGACTGTGTAATTTGCTTGGGAGTCATTTTCCCTGTTTAAACTGTGACAGCTGATTTAACTGCATGTGTGCAATGGTTGGTCTTCGGACTGTGTTGGGAGCAAGGATGGGGGCTTGGTTTGCTTGATAAACCTGGTGTGTTGGAAACCACACAGACAGAGCTAGAGGGCTGGATTTCTTCTTCACAACCCCTGAATAGCATTGGAAGGGAATGCAGGGCCTGAGGGACTGTGTAGCAAAGAAGGGACCGATTCCTTGTGTTGGGTGTGTGTGGGTGTTTTAGAAGCCAGGCTAGTTCTGGTGTAGGTGTTCCTAGCTCTGCAATGAGCTCACCAGCTTAGCATTTATCCTTTCCCAACTCCTTGATGGCCTGATAAACCCAACTGTGTTGGCTTGGCTATGTTTTGTATACCCTTGGCTATGTGTAAGCCTGCTAGTTCCCTTATTCCTTGGAGAATCATGCCCATCTCGGGGGTGGCATCGCTGCTGAGAGATTAAGGAGCACGCTGGCCTATGGTTGGGTGGAACATTGCAGCATCATAGCTGGTTGCGGATCAAGTTGTTCATAAGATAAGTGCTCTTGTCCATTTCTACTTCCGCAACTATATTTACTGTTAATGACTATAATGGACATGTTGAATGAATGCTTGTATGAATGTATGATGTTTCCACTGTGTTTGATAGATAATTACATCTGTGCATGATAAATGTTCATGTGTGCATGTTTCTACTTTAATACGTTTTCTTCAGCATTCTGTTTTAGCATTTTTATGCATGTACATGTTCATGGGGCTCTTAGCCCATGTGTTTGAAGCTTGTAGTCGCGTCCTCTTCGCCGGTCGGAGGCATGGGGACGTGACATGGGATGAGGCCAACAAGTGAAAGGTTGCTAACACCCCTCAATCTCAACCCAATACTCATCTGACTCTGTCCCCCACCACTCTACCTATGGTGTTGAATAACCCCTCTCCCTTGCAATTACTATTAGCAACTCAACCAACGGTCCCTAAACCAAATCAATAGTGTACGTCAACCAATCCTTGCGATCCTTCTTTCTAGAACATATTCATGGCATCCATCAATGTTAATATTCTAACCCATCATAGTCAATATGTCATGATAATAGAACCTATCATTTCCAACAAGGAAAAGGATCCAACCTTACTAGAATAACATTTACATATCTCATTAACCAACATTGATCCTACCACAAAGGTACCCAAAATCCATCTACGCCTCACAACACCTAACCCAAATGCTAGACTTGCTAAAAACTATAGTGTTGTGGATGACTTGGCTCAATCCCGTGCGACAATGTCTGCATTGGAAGTTATACAAAATTCTCCTATGCAACACAAGACCCTTATGTCTGCTTTGGGTGCAATTGATCCTTTTGATTCCATTCTAATCACAATTTAGGTAGAGTGGATCCTTGCCTTCCTTCTTCGATAACCTTTTAGGTTCTTGTCACCATCAAAAAAATGATTATAAATTGGTGTATCATTGAGCCTCTACATGTTTTATTTTGACAAACACCTTGAAGAAACTATGATCCCATACATTCTAACTTTATATGCACATGATGGTTGTCCTTCACATCCATAAGGAATCCTAATAAATATTCCCATATAACTAGACGGAAAAACTACCTTAGTTGATGTTGTCCACTTTTCCTAACTCATGCAACCAGGTTCTGCACAGCCTGTCAACCCAACAAACACTCGAGATACCGACCCGACAGGGTAAGCCCCGTCGGCAACACCCGCAAAGCAGGCGCAGTCTCACCCGAGATATCTCTTCGATGGGTAACCACCGGAACCATGTTTACATCACTCGTCAAGGGATTATAGTCCCTTGGCACATGGCCAAGGAGCTCGACCAAGTCGCGAGGATGGATTCAATTTGTCACGTCCCCACCCCTCCACTTGATGGAGAGGATACAACTAACTGCTATGAAGCCCAGCAATCTAGCCCCATGAACATAAACATGGTATAAAATGCGTTGGAAATAAACATACACATATGCATAAACATTCAATATACAGTGGAAGCATTTACATTTCATTCAACACATTAACATGTTCATCATATTTATAAATCAAACATAGTTGCAAGGATTTCAGCACAGGAATACTTATCTTAGAAGAAGCTTTCCCCGTAACCAACTACTTTGATGCAACGTTCCACCCAACCATAGGCCAGTGTGCTCATCAATCTCTTAGCAACACTACCACCCCCGAGTTGGGCATGATTCCACAAGGAATAATAGGAAACCAGCAGGCTCACACATAACCAAGGATACACAAAACTCGGCCAAGCCTACACAGTTGGGTTTATCAGACTAATAGGGAGATGGAAAGGTTGGTTGCTAAGATAGTGAGCTCAGTCTAACAGCTATGGACACCTACACCAGAACTAACTTGACTTCTAAGACATCCACACACCCCCAACACAAGGAAACATCCCCTTCTCTGCTATGCAGTCCCTCAGGCCATGCCTTCCCTTCTAGTGCTATTCAGGGGGTGCAGAGAAGAAATTCAACCCTCTAGCTCTGTCTGTGAGGCTCCTACACACACTAGGTTTATCAAACAGTCTCAAACCCCATTTCCACTCCAAAAATAGTTCAACCAAAACAACAGAGGCATACACAACAATTTCCAAATATGGGATTGATGAAAATTAACTTGGGAGCAAAAAACAAATTTGCATATGGGTAAAACAACCCCCTTTGCAGCAATTCAAATTTCATATTTGTTTATGGCCCTAACGTGGCCAAAACGAACTCAATCAGCACCCAAAATTCGTGGGTCTGTTCCCCCCCCCCATTGGCTGTGCAACTCTCAAACATGAAATTCCCCAACCATGGAGAGGTGGAAACAACACAAAAACACCTAGGAGTGAACCCAACCACTGAGCATTAACAAAAACACTTCCCATCCCTGAGAAAAATGAAGAGCATGGTAAAGAACGTGAATGGTGATTTCCAGGAGCTCCAAAATCGTGGGGAAGACCAAAAACGTGAATGGTTTCACACACAGGAAGTTCATAATGCCTAAGAGAGCTCACGTGAATGAAAAATGGTGGTGAAAACATGAAAACATGAAAGCATGGTAGAATGGCATACATTTTTGGGTTTTTACTTGCCCAAGGAGTCAAAACACATTTCCCAAAAACTGATGGCTTATCCAATTCGAATTTGAGTTATCATACCTTGTCCATCCCTTACAATAACCAACCCAACCAATTTCTGGCAGTAATAAATGATTGGATGAATAATACAAGAAAGGTAGTTGACACAAGGCACTAACGGCCTTACTTACAACATGTGTTCATTCGTGTGGCATCCACCGACTTAAGCCGAAGTCAGCACCCATGATCGTCTTGTCGCTTTCAGCCATTAATCTACACTTGTGCTATTGTTTTACCTAGTAGGAATCTTCTTTCCACGCAGTTTCCATTTTCCACGTAGGTGACATATTTTGTGCATATTCCTTCTTCTGCATAGATTTCCTCTTTCACGTAGTTTTCTTTGTCTACGCAGATTTCCTTGTCTGCGTAGATTTCTTCTATACATACCACGTGCTTCCTTTTTCTTGTTTGTGCTTGTGTGGTGGATTTATTCTTGCGCATTTCCTCATTTGCACTTATTTCTGGTGTGCTTTCCCCAGGACCAACAGGCCCCCAACACTCACATGTGGCTCATCCCGAGCCACGAAGAAATGGACATAAGAGGTTGCGCAACATACGTGGTTGTTTCTTTGTTGTTGATTTTTTTCCTCGTGCACCTTTCTGTTGCTTCGTCTCTTGCACGTTTTGTTACTTTTTTTTTGTGATGTTTCCTGCAAACACCACGGCCTCATCCCATACTTAGAAAAAAAATTATATTTTAGATGACACAACTGAAGTTATACAATTTCTTCGATGGCATCATCTGAAGAGTCTACTTCCAAAGGTTTTTCTTTTGTTTGCTCTATCTCTTCTTCATGTTGTTCCTCTTGGTCCTCTTCATCTTCTTTTTCCTCTTCTTGCACATCCTCTGGTGCATCTTCTGGTGCAGATTGTTCTGCGCCTCCAACCTTCTGTTGGAATTGGAAAAAAATGGGAGTAAGCCTTTCGATCTCCCGGTGGGATTCTTTCGCCTTCTGCTCCAGTTCCTGCACTTGGTCGGAGCTAAGGTGTTCCAACGACTTATTGGCCACTGCCTTCTTTAACTCATGGATTCTTTGTTGGATAGGCTGAATTAGCCCTGTCATCCTTTTAGCTTTAGCTTGTTTCTCAGGTGTCTCTTGGTTGTGCCCGCTTTCCTGCTCGCGCATGGTTCTTTCCTTATCCTGGAGCTGCTTGAGCTCAGCACCTTTGGCGATTTTCTCCTTTGATGGTAGCTTCTTAATATCTGCCTTTGCTGCCAATACCTGTAAGTTTGCTTGTCGTGCCTACTCGGCAAGTTGCTCCATAGTCTCATCCTCGATGAGTTGCTCCCACACTGCGGCAATTGTTTCCACCACTTTTATGCATATCTTTTTGGTGTCCCTAAGCTGACTAATAGCTTGATATACCAATTGTTGCCTTTGTTGCACAACTTCGGGGGGCATGGTTGACTGTTGGTTGGTCTTTAATTCCAGAACATGTTTCTTTAGATCTGCAACCAATTTGGATAACTGCCTCAGCTTGTTCACAAGTTCTACCTCATCTTTTTCCTCATCATCTGACAGTTCTGTGATTGCCTCCTTTATGGCTTCTTCCAGTGAAGCCTGCCTCTGGTCTTGTGCTTCTAGGTCTTCATGTTGGCGCTTGATGACTTGTTTGCACTTCTTTGCTTTCCTGGTTGCCTTGGCTATCTGATATGCAACCGCATTTTCTTGGATTCTCACCTCTATAGATGGGGCATGCTGAATGGAATATATTTGTGGCAATGTCAGCTTAGAGAAATCCAAAGTTAATGTTTCCAAGCTATGGACACTTGTATCCTGTTTTGCTGCATTTGTAGAAAATTCCTATGTGGGAATTTCTATTCTCAAGGGTGGGAGTAGCATCGGTGTCACCAAAGTGTTTGATGGGTCTACACCATAGGTCTCATCATGCACAGTGTTGTGCACTTTTGTGACGGCCTCTGTGAGCTGGGTAACTTGCGCAGTGAGTGAAGTAGTCCAATTGGTTTGCTTGCGCGTGATATCACCCAAGGTAGACTCAGTTATTTTTTTTACCGCCTCTCTAAGAATAGTCAGATCCTCTTCTGCTATGCTAAGGACTTGGGGTCTATTATCTCTCTGCTTTTTCTTATGTGGGATGCCCAAGGTTTATGTATCTTCCTCCATGGGCTCTTTTCCCTTTCTTTTCCTGTTTCTTTCAGTGCGCACCTCCTCATCAGTAGGGGTGTCTTCTTCACCATTGTTGGGTGGATCTTTCTCTTCTTATTATTCTTCCTGGGCATCATCTTGATGCTCCTGGTGTTGGTATTGGCGCAGTCTTGGGGAGGGTTCTCCTGTGGATCCCCTTGGTACGCTTACTGCTCCTCAGGCACCTCCACACACTGTCCAATCCATTCTTTGGGCCAGTCTTTGATTTTTGCCTCAATATCTGCATCTCTGATGATGAAGAAGGTTGATAGCACCTGCTTCTTGGGGTCATTGTGTGGATATAGGATGATGTTGTGCGGCCCCGCATGGAAGTTAATGAATGGGTACCTGACTGCCATCTAAGGTTTCAGTCTATAGTTCTTGCACATGATCTGTCTAAGCCTTTCTCCTTGGAGAAATAATTCAATCTTGGTATCATTCTTATGCTTGATGTCTTTGTTGTCCCAAAGGTTCTGGAACTGTGCGCCAAGGTACTCCACTGGGATGTCCATGGGTTGATAGTCTGGTGGAGGAGTCTAGGCTACAAATGAGATCTGAATCAGAAGCCACGAGTAGTGAAACTTCACCGCGAGAAGTTCCTGTGCATCAACCACGTCGTCCATCAGTTCATTCAAGAGGAACTGGCATCAGTTAATGTCCACTCCTTGTGCACACTATTCTGCTAGCTCTACTGTTGCGACAGTGCATTCAGTAGGCCTAATCTTGCGCAGAACCTTACTACATAATATTTTTGATGCGTACCTTACAACAATGTCATTGATAGAGATAATGAGGTAGCCCTTTCCACCACGGACAAGTTGGTACTTTCCCTTCATGTCATTCTTGTCCAATTTTTCCCTGTCATTCTACAGATATGGGGTCAGTTCAACTCCTTGCCGTGGGAGACCTGTGATGGCCAAGACCAGTTCAACCGTTACCTCATACAGCTTGTCTAGCTAGAGGTAGCCTCCATGGAAGCATAACATAAGTTTCTTGACATGCATCTCGACCAGGGCAGTGCGACCAAAATGCAACATAAGTAGCAGCTTTAAGATGCCTGGCTGCTCCAATCCATGCGCCCACTCCATTACAGAAACTACGTCTGCATTCGATGGTACACCGAGCACTGTGACCATGAATTGATTTCTTGACGGCTCCTCTTGCTTCCTAGTATCGTAGTCTTCAAACTTCAAGTCCTGCATTTTGGGGGTGATTATATCCTGGGTCAGTGGGATGCCTTCTGTAATGATGGGCTCTTCCAGTTCATCATGTGCGTCCACTGTCACTCCTGCTGCACCTTGGACCCTAGGTGAAACATATGGGGGTAGAAATTTCTTTTCCTCATCACTTATCTCTTTGTCCGTTGGTGGTGGTGGTGGAACTAGGTCATCTCTAGGATCTTTGTGTATCTTCACTGGGGGACCAGAGGAATTGGGGAGGTCTCCACTCGATGAACCTCTAGGTACAAAAACTTGTGCTCCAACCGGTTGTCCTCGTGGCCGGGTTGTAGGTACCTGCATCTACTGACCTCCTACCGATGGCGGGCATGGCAGCCTCGGAGGTGCCTTCATTCGATCATGCGTCTTCTTCATCTTCTTGGTCAACCGAATGGGTTCAGGGACATAAGGCACTTCTAATATCGGGCAGGGTGAGGCTATTGAAACAACTGAGTCTTCATTGTTACTAGATAGCTCAATAATCATGGGATTCGACTCTGAGGTAGGGTTATGGTTCACTCTGGAATTTATTGGCTCAGTTGGCTCGGCTCTCTGGTTTCTTGACTCTATAAGGCAATGTAAAGGTTACCATGACAGAGGCGGCTGATATTTATAGGCGATCGGGAATCCAAGCTGTGACTGGACACATTGATGGGTCGTCTGATGGAGCACATGGGCCCATCCTTCGTCTCCTTTAATCGCACACTTAGGTTCAGTTATGTACTTGTCAGGGCAGTTATGCTTAATATGGTGGATGGGACCAAAAATCACGCCGCCATTATCCTCGGACTTTCCAAATTAATGCTATTGAGCTGTTCCGAGTGCCATATCATTTTTTGAATCCTTGTGCATTTAACAGTCTGTAGGTGTCTTCCAACTGTATTCCATTGACTCCAGTTGTCTCTTAGTCAGTTTGTTGGTGGGTTTACAGCGCACCATTCTTCAGCGCAACTTCCTTTTTCCACACCAGGTTGCATTGGATATGTTTCTTTTGTCACTTTCCTCCCTTTAGATATTTGTTTTTTGGGCACCTCGGCCTTATGGGACCGTGCCGCAGTCATCATGGTGTGGTTTTAATCGGTTACCGTTGATCATACCCGCAATCGGTGTTCCATATAGCTTATGTATTTTTATCGCACCTACTTCAATAATGTGCGCAACCACATATGGGCCTAGCCAGTGTGTTTTGAGCTTACCTGGGTGCTTGAAGAACTTGTTGTCATACATCAAAACAAGTCCGCTAACCTTGAACTGTTTTGTTCTAATGTGGTGGTCATGGCATGCTTTCTACCACTATTTTTCTACATTTTGATGGAAGCCCGCAATGAAGCATTCTTCCTCCATTTGAATCAGCTGCACAAGTCTTTCTTCTACGGCGTCAGTATCTGTCATTTCTGTTAGCGCAGTAATTCGTAGGCTCAGCACAATGTACTCCATGGGCACGACTGCTTCTTGTCCATAGACTAAATGGAAAGGATTGTATACAGTTATTCATTTGCATGTTGTTCTGTAAGCCCATAGTACTGCTGATACTTTCTGGTTCCAGTCATCTCTGCGCACATTACAGACCTTGGTCAAGGCATTCTCTAGTATCTTGTTGAAGGCCTCAATAGTTCCATATGCTTGAGGATGGTAGGGTGTTGTCTTCTTATGCTGGATTTGGAATTTTGTATTCAATTCAACAATTAGTTTATTTACAAAATGTGTACCTTGGTCGTTGATAAGGATCTTCGCGCAAACAAAACTTGTTACTACATTTTCAAAAAGAAACTTCGCCGCAGTTGCTATGGTGCAATCTTTCACAGGTGCCGCTTTCACCCATCTTGTCAAGTAATCTATAGCAGTTATAATATAGTGTCCACTTCCCATTTATCAAAGGCCTGCAATGTAATTTTTTGGCGTAAGTGGCATTTCATCACGTCATGATAGTTTCCCTGTTCTTTGACATTTATCACAGTCACGATAGTATTTCCTTGTATCCATATGTACAGTTTCCCACCAGATTCCAGCTTGAAAAATATTATCCATTGTTTCCTTCCTGGCGTAGTGTCCTCCTGAGACACCTGCATGCGTTTCAACCATTACCCGTTTCCTTTCATGAGCAGAGATGCATATACGCAATATTTCATTTGGTCCCAACTTATACAGGTGTCCCATGATTAGCATGTAGTCTACGGCCTTGACAACTAGTTGTTTCTTTTTCCATGCCGTATAGTCTTCAGGTGCATATCATGTATTCAATAAGTGTATAATAGCATCAAATTCTTTATCGACAGCAAACAGTTGCGCATCAGGAAAATTATCCTCTAAGTTGTTTGGTTACTCACCATTTTCAATGCACGACAGGTGGTATGGTCGAACATTCATTCGGCCTGGATTTACAATGACTTCAAAGTCAAATTCTTGAAATAGAAGGAGCCACTGGCAGATCTTCCCCCCCAACACTGGCTCATTGACCAGGTACTTCAGCACAAAATGATCGTTGAACATTTTGAAGTGTCCAGCCAATAGATAATGTCTAAAATTTTGTAGCGCATAGACCATTGGAAGCCCTTCTCTTTCAGTTGTGGTATAGTTTTTCTCTGTTGCTGACAGTTTCCTGCTTGTAAATGCAATTGGTTGGTCAATTGCCCCCTCTCCTGGTTGGTTTAATACTATATACCAAGCACAATTGATGATGCATTAATATGTACATGGAACTCCTTCTTCCAATTTGGAAATATTTATATTGGCGCAGTGGCCATTTTTTTCTTCAGCTTATCCAGAATTCCTTGACAGTCTTTGTTCCACTCGAATTTGGCATCCTTCCTCAGCAGCTTCTCCATTGGGTAATTTATCTCTACATACCCTCTTATGAATCTTCTATAATATCCAGTATGTACCAATGTGGATCTGATTTGCATGACCAATGTGGGCAGTGGCAGGCCCAGAATAATTGCCACCTTCGCGGGATCAACCAGGATCTCGTTGCAGCATACTACATGGCCCAGCAGTACACAAAATGGTGCGCAAAATATGCATTTTCTCAAATTCAGTGCAATTTGATACTGGTGACACCTTTCCAACATCATGCGCAAATTCTCAATATGGTCTCTCACCAGACCAAAGACCGTCCAGTCATCAAAATATACTTCAAGAAACCTGTGAATTAAATCTTTAAAAGCATAAACTACTATTCTAGAGAAAATAGCAGGGGTGTTTTTAAGGCCAAAGGGCATTACCGTGTATTGGTAGCATCCCCATTCTATTACAAATGTTTTCTTGTGGTGGTCCTCTTGTGCAATTTTGAATTGATGGTAGCCCGAGAATCCATCTGTGAATGAGTACATTTCTTTTCCACCAACACTCTCCAAGACTTCATCTGTAAATGGTGTTGGGAATGGATCATGTAAGCAGGAATCATTTAGCTTCCTAAGGTAGACACAGATCTTGACCTCGCCTGTCACCTTCTTGTCCTGAATTTCTATAGGGCTTATCCACTCCGACTCTTCAACAGGTTCAATGATTCCTGCTTCCAGCATGCAATCCATTTCTGCATTCACTTTTTCTTTATAGCGTGGATTTAGTCTGTACAGGTGTTTTTTTATCAGTCTTGCATCGAGTTTGAGCAGAATTTTCATTTTTCCCAAATCTCCTACTATCCCATTCATTTCCTTGAAGTTCATCAGGAATAGGTCCTGGAATTCATGTAATATATCATTGATTTTGGTTACTATCTCTTCGTCCCAATAGTCTCCAATGTTATCAAATTTTGGGTTATCCTCCGGCTTAATGTTAACTTTCTTGATCTTTAGCATATTGATGAACTTCTCACTAGAAATGTCGCTTCCTTCTACTATGTGCAATCCTTCCGACTCTGGAATATTGATGTTAGTCGGATCATCCTTTGGGTCTCCAGAGAGGTTATAGCATGTCATCTAGTGCTGAACTGTCTCACAGCACTGGTGGGAATGCGCAGTGCAGGGTTGAGAATACGCAACCTCCAGTGGGATCTCCATGAATATCTTCTCTTTAATAGTCTTTATAACAATATCAATTGTTGGTTGCCCATCTACAAACTGGAATGTGTATGTGAAATTCTACACAACCCTTTCCCAGTCTCTTGTTTCTTAGCGCAGCTCCATAGATGCATACCAGCCTCTGGGTTCCATTTCTAAAGAATGGATGAAGTGGTGAACCCACTCCTGGCGCGGGTAGTTCGAGACACTATGGAACACTGCTCCAAGTGTTTCAATAGGGTCTGATAACCCTGTATACCTTTTTTTCACAGTTGTGACCTTGTCTCTGAACTTAATTCTAGTAGCCGTCTACACTACGACAATTCAGTTATCGAGCTTTCGTGCGTACCCCACCATCGCCCAGGCGTAGCTTTTAGAACAAATTCTAGCACAGATAGTCACTGTGGCTCTGTTACTAATTCTTCAAATTCAATCAAGAACATTTCCAAGTTAGGCAGCCCTTCGTATGTAGGCAGTGGCCGCGACTGAGTTCCCACTCGTCAGACATACTTAGTTATCCTAACACATCTCCTCATAGAGACTTCATGTAATCAATTCTTCCAATTCTCAAGGGCCTCTCCTGAGTCTGATGTACATGAACTCACGCATCTCCAGCTCAGGTTACCATCCACAGTAGGATTAATCTAATCCTCCTTAAGGGAAGTGACATTATAGATGTTATCAAGGTGATCACCTTGCCCTTCATTGAACATCGGTTCAACGTATCTCTGTCCTTCCAGTGGATCAAGGGGCACAACTAACCTCATCTCATCATCTTCAAATGATACGATCCTTCTTTTGAAGTTTATAATGGTTTCATTTCCCATCGTCCAATCGATCCCTAGCAGTGCAGGATATGTGTTAGTATCATCTACTATATTGATGACCTTGAAGTCTGCAAAAGTGTGCAATCCTTCGATATCCACTTGGACCTGACACAATCTACCAAGGGGAAGAACCTTTGCCTGATTAGAAAGCCTTAATTGAATTGGGTAACATTCTAGGGGTGGCTTTCCCATTATTTCCCACGTATAGCGTGTTAAAATGTTAACATCGGATCCCAGGTCGAGGAACATCCTGAGTTCGCGTCCTATTTATAACTTTGTCTTGACACTATTAACCTTCTTTTTCAGTTGGTCTTCCCTCAAAAGCATTTCTATAAGCGCCTCCAACTCTACAAGTGCATCCTTTTCTTGGATTAGCGCCAAACAACTTGACAAGAATGGTTTGATCTTACTAAACTTATCTACACTCTTGATTATAGTTTGTTGTTCGAATATCTTCTGGAATCTCTCAGGCATATCTTTCACTTGTCCTAGGGTGGATGGCTTCTACGTTCCTATGAACTTCGGGTGTACATTCATGAATATGCACTTCTGCTTTTGAACATCAAGCGGTGCTTTCTTTTGCGCGGCAGGCCGTACCTATGGTTGTGCTTGCGCCACAAGCTCTATCTGCATAGCTTGACCTACACCCATCATGAAACCTCCCCTTTTTACTGCTGCTACAGTTGGTTCTCGTGGTTCCGTTACTATGGTCTGTATGTTGGCATTAGCATTCGGGTTGGGAGCATTTGGCACAGATTTGGTGTTGGGTTAGTTGCTCCAACCATCTGGGCTTGCCATCTAGCGATAAGTTGCGGACATGACTCCACATTGTGCTCTTGTTTGCAATATGAGAAAGTATTCATATGTTCAGGGCAGTCTCTAGCAAAGTGGCCTTGCACTCCACAATTGTAGCATACCACTGGCCCTCTTCCTCGACCAAATCCTCCTCCTCCTCAGCCCCTGTAATTTCCACCCCCCCTCAACCAAGCTTGTGGTGGTTGCAGCAGGTATTGCGGTTGCTGATACTGCTATTGATATGGGTTATACGGGGCCGCATTCTGAAAATGCAACGCCATCTGAAACTGCTATGCAAGATGAAACTGAGGCACAACCTGAAATTGTTGCGCAGGTTGAAACTGAGGTGCAACCTGGAACTAAGGCGTATCCTTGAACTGAGGCGCAGCCTAAAACTTAGCTGGTGCATGTTCAATATTTATTTTATCCTCAGTCTTCATTATATATGTATCTACCATTTTCTCTCTCAGAAGTTGGTAGGCCCTACAATATTTTTCATCATGGCCTACAGATCTACAAAATTTACAATACAAACTAGCTGGGGTACATACCGTCTTGTGCAGGAACATGCAATCTACATCGCGTTGTCCCCTTGTCTGGCATATGTTGCACCAGGGCAGCCCCTAGGTACTCAATGGGTTCGACGCACCAGAAGACATGTAGTTCATGTAAGCCATACAGTCTTCTTTGGTATGTCCATTGGTTCGGCATCACGTGCACCATAGATCTTCCTGCACCTATTTTCCTCTTTTTATGTCTTGGATTTGAATTGTCAAATTATCCAATTGTGACTGAATCTCTATCATTCCTACGGTGCCATCTTTAATAGGTGAAGCCTCTAGATTCATTTCCAATTCCAATGCCTCCGTTTATGTCTCAATATTTTGATGCATGAGTGGTCCCCTAATGTGAGGCAGCAGTGCAGTAATAAACCACTCTTTATACTGCATGTCCGAAATCTGGAAGCTTACTTTTGCCATTAGTGTTTTGAACCACTGGTCAAAGTCCCATATTGTTTCTGTCAGAGCCTGTTTAATCTCCTTGATCTCAATTATACATTAGGATGTTGATGTAATTGTAACTTTGGAATGTATTCACTTGTATTTCTTATCTATTGTAACCCGATGTTTATTTCGGGATGTATTTGAGTCATATCATGCCCGGATGTTCCAATCGGGAAGTTTCTATAATGAGAAAGTCATGTCAAGTCATTGTGGGTAACCCTCCTATTGGTCAGGGGTTAAAGTCCCCATAGTTGTGGGGCCCTTGGGTTATTAGACTATCCTAGTGAAGTCGACCCTAGGTGAGTCATTGTAAGTCGGGGCAATAGTCCCCACCATTTTGTTACCCTCCTATTGGTCAGAGGAGGCAAATTCCCCACAAGTGGTGGGGCACTAGGGTTATTAGACACTCCTAGAGATGTCGGCTCTAGTAAGTAATTGTTAAGTGAGGCCGACATGTTGGATTGCACTTCAAGTGAATGGAAGAATATAAATAGAGAGTGAGAGCCTCTCTATTTATCACTTGCAACACTCACACTCACTCATTGAGGGCGCATGAGTGAGAGAGGAGAAGCTCTCTCAGTGTGAGAGAGAGAGACTGCTACTGTCGGGAGATCATCTTACTGTTTTCTGGTTTTACCTTTTGTGTTGATTCTATCTCTGAGGAAGTTACGGGGTTTTCTCCTTTATGGTTTCCCCGAGGAAAAATCTTTGTGTCTCTTGTCTCTTGTGATGTTCTTATGTTTTATTGTTGTGCTTGTTATTCTCTCAGTGAAAAGATCCTAAGATCATAATGCTAGCTTATATGATGAAAAACTAACACGGTATCAGAGCTAACCTGAGAATAACACATTGTGCAGCTACAGAAGCTAGAGCTTCTTACTTTTTGGGTCTCTCTCCACAATCCATCAGCAAAACTATGCTAGGCTGACTCTCCATTGAAGGGTGCATCTTTTTGTCGAAGCAGAATTTGATTCTGAGCATTTTCAGTCTTCAGTGCGGAAATTAGGGCTTTCTACAGAAGAGGAATTTTTTAGTGAGACCAGCATAGGATTTTCTCCTCATCAAAACCTAATTTTAGAGACCTGGATCAAGAAATTTGGTAGGGTGAATCTCTGAAAAAGTCAAACCCTAGTTTGACCCCGAGCTGGAAAAACCCTAAATACTAAAACTGCTAATTTTTGGTACAGTCGCTATATTCCGAGGTTGGAGAAGTCTTAGAAGCTGAAAATTGTAGGGACCAAATATAACATCCTTATTAACACTGTGTCCAAACATCAGCCTCATATATATTATATTCTAGGAGATATGATCCCTCCAAGTTAGGGTTCCAGCCTCTTCCAGAATTCATCCCTAAACAGGACACCTAGGGAGAATTGCAATATCTTGGGCTACAGAGATCCAAATGGAATTCTTGAAGATTTTACAGAATTTTCATGGACTTTAATTTCTGTGGTCCGAATATCAGACCCAGAAGCTGAACCAGTGACATGTGGCATGTCGTACAACTTCGTTGTTCTGAACAGTCCTGTAACAGGTCACCTTGGGAAAAGGATCATACATCCCAAATGGTGAAACCAATTCTGCTGAAACCTATGGTTTTGGATCAATAACATACTATATTACCTCAGTACGAAATTTCATATGTATAGGAGCATTAATTTCGGAGATATCACAGAAACAGTAACAGGAATTTCTGCATAAGAAATTGGAAAATTAGGGCTTCATGCTCTGGGAGCTTCCCTCCACTGTTTTCAGAAAAGGAGTACATTGAACAGCTCCATTTGAAGATATATATCTATCTATCCAATAAGATATGAAATATTCCAAGTTTTTAAAATTAGGGTTTATGTGAAAAACCCTAGATCAGCGAGCTCCGGAACCAAGATGGACACCTCAAATCGGTAATCCTTTGCTATTTTCATTTAAGGTTCTCATTTCAAAGTGATCTATAACATTAGCTTGATGATAAGCTTGGTGAAGTGGACAACTTCCAAGCATGGAAGTATATGATCTCTCTGAATAAAATGAATTGGACACCTACATGAGTAGAGAGGTTCCAGTTTCAGAGGGAGATGAGGCTAGAAGCCTTTCACAAGAAGAACTTGGTCAAGGCCAAGAAGATCATGGTTGATTCAGTCATGGATCAACTTGTACCACAAGTGTCTTCCCTAAAGACACCGATGAGGTTTGATTCCTTGACCAAGCTATTTGAAGGGAAGAACATATGTCAGAAGATGACCTTAAGAAACCAGTTGAATAATGTGAAGATCCAGAATGCAGAGACCATGCAGTCATAAGGGTCTCTCAAATCAAAGAACAACTTGAACCGGTAAAGAATGTAGAAGTGGTGATATCCACCTTGAATGACCTCCTAGGATCATGGGATTCATTCATTTGAATAATGTGTGCCAAAAAGAAGTAATTACTTTCAGCAGACTCCGAGAAGAAGAAGAAGCTCTACTTGATAAGAAGAGAAGAGAATATGGAAGCAACTAAAGATCAAGCTGTCATCATCCAAAGAAGATCCCTCAAGCGATGAGGAATATGAAGATCTCAACTCTTGAAAAACTTCTTATCCACCTTAGCATTTGGATAAGAAACGATGCTATTATGAATGAAGAGGACGATGAAGCTGAAGACTCAAGAAGGAGTATACCGATGAAACAAATAAAGATAAGTATTCAATTGTCATTTCATGATATTATTTTGTTATGCATTTGTTTATATTCAGTTGATGTATTATGCTTGATAGGATGTTTGCATTAATGACAGTATATTACTAATATGCATGTGATGGGTAAGTATCTCATGGTGCTATACAAACTCTCAATTGCCACTTATCTAGAATGAAACCTCTTTGCTGACATATTGGATTAGTGCACAATCTCAATGTTGTCCTGGTAGAGATGGAAAGCATCTAGAAAGTTTCAGTGGGATATGGATCAATGTTGTATTGGATAAAGTAGTTGCATGATCATATATTTATGCATAAGTATTTGCCAGTATGAATATTCCTTATGAAATGTTCTAACCATACAAATGCATTTGACTTGTAGGAAAGATCGCATACATAATCGCCTGCAAGAAAAGAAGGATGAAACTTGTTCCGAAGAACAAGTGACGACAGTTCAAGATGAAGAATAATATGACGAGTGCAGTGACATCATTGATACAGAACCTTCCAGCCACCAAGAATAAAGGGAAGACCAGTTCAAGAAGAATGATGTCAGGGCGCAGTATCGAGACCTGAAGAGAAATTCATAGTTCCATCATGCAATAGATGGAAACATCGTGGGATACAAAGCAAGATCCGTAGCATGAGGCTTCTCACGAAAAGAAGGCCTAGACTACGAAGAGACATTTGCAGCTAGTAAGAGTTTAAACACATACATGATGAGCCTGATGAAGATCTTAACCTTTGCTACAAGTTTGAAGATACAAGTCTATACACTAGATGGTCACATAGAATATTAGTAGCATAGAAAGCTATTTGTCACTCTGGTATAGAATGTTTTCAGTGCATAGAGCACAGAAGACAGAGGGAGTATGATGCTCTGCTTCAGAGGGAGTGACTACGGAATATCTTGAGGTTCGACATGGTACGAAGGGATGGGAAAATTACTGATGAATCTAGGCTTTACTGAGAGTAAAGTGGATTCCAACCTTTTCTTCAAGGTTGAAGGCGGAAGACCAATGATGCTCCTGTTATGTGTCGATGCACTATTTTCTAGGCATGGAGGTGTGGACAAGGGAAGTATGTAGTAGAGATACTGAATAGGTTCAGGATGAAGGACTACAAGACTATGGACACACCTATAGCATCGAACCTGAAGCTACTGAATGATGCTTCATCAGAGATGGTTGATGCTACGATGTATCATCAGATGATTGGGTCATTGATGTACCTGATGAACACGAGACCAGACATTTGCTTTGCTGTGAACACCTTGAGCCAGTCCTTGACAGATCCGAGAAGTGTTCACTTGACTGCTGCAAAGCATATTCTGAGGTACCTGAAGGGTACAGTTGATTATGGGCTCAAGTATGATGCAAATCAAAAGATTAACCTAGAGGGTTATGTTGATTCAGATTGGGCAGTCAGTGCCATCGACAGGAAGAGTACTTCAGGATGTTGCTTCAGTATGGGATCAGGTGTGATCCCTTGGTTTAGCAGGAAGCAATCCTGTGTGGCACTGAGTACAGCTGAAGCAGAGTATGTCACAGCTTGTTCAGCTAGTGGTGAGGCAGTATGGCTATGGAAGCTACTGTCTGATTTATTTGATATCTAGTTGGATTCTACTTGTATACATTGTGACAACCAGAGTTGCGTGAAGTTGTCAGAGAATCCAGTGTTCCATGACAAGTCGAAGCATATCGAGATCAAGTATCACTATATCAGGGATATGGTGTAGAGAGAAGTAGTGAAGCTCCAGTATGTTGCGACGGAGGAACAAATAGCTGATGTATTGACTAAGCCATTGGCTAGACTGAAGTTCGAGTACTTCAGGGAGAAGCTTGGTGTTCTCCAGATCGAGGTTTCCTCCAAGGGAAAGTGATGAGTCCCAAAGCCATTCTGACGAGCAGGTCAGATGTAAGGGTTGATCCATTCTGTCATGGTGAGAGGATTCAGTTCCTTCCATGTCAGATATGAGTGCTAAGGATCCATAGCCATTCTGACGAGCAGGTCAGATGTAAGGGTTGATCCATTCTGTCATGGTGAGAGGATTCAGTTCCTTCCATGTCAGATATGAGTGCTAAGGATCCATAGCCATTCTGACGAGCAGGTCAGATGTAAGGGCTGAACCATTATGTCATGGCTAAAGGATTAGGTTCCTCCCATCTCAAATGTGAGTGTTGGCCATTCTGTCGAGTAGGACAGATGTAAGGGCAACTGCCACTCTCTGGGAGAGTGGAGGCACCTGGCCCGTTACCAGGTAGCTTAGTCTAGGACTGGGGGCCATTCTGACGAGGGTGTAGGATTCAATTCCTACCAGGTCAGATGTGAGTGCATGCCCTTCTGACGAGTAGGTCAGATGTAAGTGCAGAAATCTTTCATCATTGTGAGCAGGATGTGTTCCCGCCTAGATGAGAGTCTTTCATCATTGTGAGCAGGATGTGGTTCCATCCTGGGTGGAAGAACAGAGTTCTTCCATCATTGTGAGTAGGATATGGTTCCGGCCTAGATGAAAGTGAGGAAATCTTCCATCATTGTGAGCAGGATGTGGTTCCAGCCTGGGTGAAAAGAACAGAGTTCTTTCATCATTGTGAGTGGATGTGGTTTCAGCCTAGATGGAAGTGCAGAAATATTCAATCATTATGAGCAGGATGTGTTCCAGCCTAGATGGATGTGAGTACTGTGCCCTTTTGACGAGTAGGTCAGATGTAAGTGCAGAGCCATTTCACAGATGGTAGTAGATGTGCCTACCATTCTGGTGAATGTGAGTGCTGGGCCTTTCTGATGTGATTGTAGTTTACTACATGATCAGATTTGAGTGTTGGGCGTGCCTTTCTGACGAGTAGGTCAGATGTAAGTGTTGGGCAAAGACCTACCTGATGGCTAGGACTACAACCAACATGAAAGAAGGTTGGCTCTGTAGAACTTCCTATGATGAGATAGTACACACATGATGATGACCAGGTGAGATCCAAATCGAGCTATGATCCAGATCTAGTTATGATGACTCCGAGAGATCTAGATCGAGTGATGATCTAGATCCAGCAATGATGATCCAGATCGAGAGATGATCCAGATTGAGTGATGATCCAGATCCAACAGTGATGATGTTCGATGATGATCCAGATCAAGTGATGATCTAGATTCAGTGATGATGATGCAGATCGAGTGATGATATAGATTCAATGATGACGATCCAGATCCAATGATGTTTTAGATTGAGTATGATCTAGTGACGACGTTCCAGATCGAGTATGATCTAGTGACTATGTTCCAGATCGAGTATGATCCAGTGACGATGTTCCAGATTGAGTATGATCTAGTGACGATGATTCAGATCAAGTGATGATCTAGATCCAGATGAAAGATGACTAAAGATGAAAATGAATTTAAGATGAAGATGACGAGAAGTTGACGATGATTCAGATGATACAGAGAAGAAGACTTGTGCTAATAAATTGTGTTGAGAGAATACCTTCCTAGTTAAGAGGGAGTGTTGATGTAATTGTAACTTCAGAATGTATTCACTTGTATTTCTTATCTATTGTAACCCGATGTTTATTCTGAGATGTATTTGAGTCATTTCATGCCCGGATGTTCCAATCGGGAAGTTTCTATAATGAGAAAGTCATGTCAAGTCATTGTGGGTAACCCTCCTATTGGTCAAGGGTTAAAGTCCCCATAGTTGTGGGGCCCTTGGGTTATTAGACTATCCTAGTGAAGTTGACCCTAGGTGAGTCATTGTAAGTCGGGGAAATAGTCCCCACCATTGTGTTACCCTCCTATTGGTCAGAGGAGGCAAAGTCCCCACAAGTGGTGGGGCACTAGGGTTATTAGACACTCCTAGAGATGTTGGCTCTAGTAAGTAATTGTTAAGTGAGGCCGAAATGTTGGAGTGCACTTCAAGTGAATGGAATAATATAAATAGAGAGTGAGAGCCTCTCTATTTATCACTTGCAACACTCACACTCACTCATTGAGGGCACATGAGTGAGAGAGGAGAATCTCTCTCAGTGTGAGAGAGAGAGACTACTACTGTCGGGAGATCATCTTACTCTTTTCTATTTTTACCTTTTGTGTTGATTCTATCTCTAAGGAATTTGCGGGGTTTTCTCCTTTATGGTTTCCCCGAGGAAAAATCTTTGTGTCTCTTGTCTCTTGTGATGTGCTTATGTTTTATTGTTGTGCTTGTTATTCTCTCAGTGAAAAGATCCTAAGATCATAATGCTAGCTTATATGATGAAAAACTAACATGGGACTCATATTGTGGCTTTCTGAATTCTAATATCATTGCGCGTCAAATCTCCTCAAGAGTCCTTTGTGGCTGCCCCAATGGTACTACACAGTACTTCATATACTAATACAATGTGTGGCCCTGCAGATTCATAATCATTTGCTCTTTTCAGATGTCATCATTTTCAATGAGGCGGACTACCCATACCTCCTCGCAGAGGAACCAGTGTTGTTCTGGATCCTCTGTTCCATTCCCATTGAATGTGGGTAGTCTAACATCTTTCCCCGCCATTAGGGTGGTGTTGGGATTATTCACTAGATTCCACGGATTTGCTGGATTTACTGGGGTCACTGATGGGCCTCCTTGCGCACTAGTCCCTACACTAGGACTACTAGTGTTCACAAGTTGT
Source organism: Pseudotsuga menziesii (assembly GCA_001517045.1). Classification (NCBI taxonomy): domain Eukaryota; kingdom Viridiplantae; phylum Streptophyta; class Pinopsida; order Pinales; family Pinaceae; genus Pseudotsuga; species Pseudotsuga menziesii. Next base: position 416,540 of record LPNX010698475.1, read on the forward strand.
TTAGGTGAGGAAATTCTAGATCTAACTTCAGGTGATCTTCTTGGAATGTCATAGTCACGTCCTATCCTTGGAATCTCTACAAACTCTTCTGATTCTACTCTCTCAGAAATTAGGCTATACTTCTCTTCTTCATCGCCGGACCCTTCATCTAGGCATGACTCACATCCATATTCACCTTCCTTGGGCAGGATATAAGCCCTCCCGCCTCCTACTACCTTCCTCCTCTTCCCTGAATGGAACCTCCTTCCACTTCTTAAGAATCCAGTGTCCAACTCATCTTCTGAGCTTCCTGGGAACATTTCTGTTTACTACCTTCCATATTACTCCTAGATTTTACACAACATATCCCCTTCACGGACTTTGTGACTCAATCACTGAGTTGTAAAATACCCTTTTCATAAAGGAGCATTTAATCCATAGGTTTATAGACATCAGGTACCTTCCCCGAGGTCCTTGGAAAAATTGTCTCTCTACCTCACTATACGAGGTTATCACTTCAACAGCAAACTCAGTGACATATATTTCTAATATGCTATCAATCCAAAAATCAACAGCTCTGGAAATAGGATTACTTACTTGCGCTACCTCTTGTGTTAACAGGTCGGTCCACTCGGCTACTCCTCTTCTCTGGAAGTTAGTTTGCCAAGTTTCTAACTCCGACAACCATTCTTGCAATATAACAGGAATTTCTACGAAAAAAAATTCATGGATATCTGAATATAGATATCATTGTAACCAGTTCTCAGGGCTCAGCCGCAAACCATCACTTTCCTTCTACACAAATATCAACGTCTTTCACTCCAGCCAATCCTCGACTTCACTCTTAGTCGGGTGCCACAACATTTCCCTCATTTTGATCAATGGGGTCTTGGCAATGGAACCATTTGTTGGCCACTTTTCCTAACTCGCGTGACCCAGGTTTCACACAGCCCGTCAACCCAACAAACACCTGAGATACTGGCCTGACAGGGCAAGCCCTGTCGACAACACCCGCAAAGTAGGCGCAATCTCACCCAAGATATCTCTTTGATGGGTAACCACCGAAACCATGTTTCTGTGGCTCATCGAGGGATTATATTCCCTTGGCGCACGGCCAAGGAGCTCGACCAAGTCACAAGGATGGAGTCATTTACGCTAAACTGTAGTGCACACCACGCATATAATTTCTTAACTACTAATGGCACGACATAGATACGGCCTTAGTACTTTAAATATAAAGGGATATAAAAGCAAGCTAACAGACAGGCATAATATAACAGACGCGCTACAGCGATTGCGCCATAAACATAAACTAATACTTAGAAGTAGTGCATAATAACCTATTCATGCATTCCGACTTCTATTGACAGTATGGAATTTGTTCAACCATGACAGAACTTGCATCATAACATAAACAACCATGATAGGACTTGCATCATAAACATAAACAATCATACACATTCAATCATCAACACACAGGAGAGTTCACGTGGAAACCCATTCGGGTAAAAACCACAAGGCGTTCTTCATCTGGCATGAGAAATATATGGCACCTTCATTCTGCATTTGACTAAATACTGTCTTAGATATAGCTTTCTTCTTAGATTCTTCCTTTCTCTCATGCTCTTTGTCTTATTTCCCCTAACTACTGCTACCATCTATTGATCCACACACAACCTGGATCGACTTCTCTAGCATCTGCACCTCTCTAGCAGAGATTCTCTTCTACTAAACTACCTCCAACTACATCCTGCAGACTTCCAACTAATCTACCACTCAGATCTCACAACTTCCCTCTATTCCCTCAGATATCATCCCACTACTAACTAATCAAAAGAAACTAAAGAGTAAAAACAACAACAACAACAACCAACCCTCTAACTATTGAATCCCTCCTATTTATACTATTTTACATGACCACTCAGGGTCGAATGCATATAAGCAGTCTGTTAACTGTCACCATTGGTCGCCCCTCAGGCTACAGATGTGGTGATCATTACTTGACACGAGGCACTAATGGCCTTACTTACAGCATGCATTCACTCGTGTGGCATCCGCCGACTTAAGCCGACTTCAATACCCACGATCATCATGTCACTTCCAGTTGTTAATATGCACTTGTGATACTATTTTACCCTACAAGCATCTTCCTTTCGCACAGTTTCCCTTTTCCACGCAGGTGACATCTTATGTTTATATTCCTTCTTCTGGGCATATTTCCTCTTCTGTGCAGTTTTCTTTCTCCACACAGATTTCCTTGTCTACGTAGATTTCTTCTATACCTACCGCATGCTTCCTTTTCCTTGTTTGTGCTTGCACGATGGATTTATTCTTGCATGTTTCCTCGTTTTCGCTTATTTCTTGCACGCTTTCCCCGGGCCCAACAATTGATATTGAATTTGTAGATGTCAAACTAGACTAAAACATCTTACTTGGTCATAGCTATATTTACACTATGAAATTGGTCACTTCTACTATTCTTTTTCTCTTGATGTTCCCCCACAAAAACTTCATTAACATGCTGGATCAACTCAATTACCATTGTTAGCACTAATTTAGTTTACATGTGAGAAGAAGGAGCTAAGTCCCAATAAGGAGCTTGACACTTTGGAAACCTTGCTAATGTGACCATGGGTATTAGAATGAAGGCAGAAAGAAACCATGGTTTCCTCTTTCCCATAAAACCATCGGGTTAAATCTAAAAAATGGTTAAAAGAGTGAAAAGGAACTTGTGATAGATGGTGATAAATCTAACAGTCAAGATATTTGTAGTGGAGAAATCAATGGTGAGAAAGAGATCCACTAGTGAAATTTTCAAGGTAGAAGCTTAAATTGATGATCAACAGAAAGGATTAACATTCAGACTGGATCTACGGTCAAGGTAAAGGGTAAACAAGATCGACGATGGATATAGAGTCCGCTGGGACAATTTTCAAGGTCGAAGATGGAATGAGGATCAGCGAAAAGCTTAAAGGGTGGCCTTAATCAATGGTAAGCACGAAAGATAAATTATAGCGACGATGCATACTTAGTCTGCTGAGGAAAGTTGTGCACTAAAAGGAAAATCTGATGAGCAGCAAAAAATAAAGGTAAGGGTTAAAGGGAAGATCAAATCAATGGCTTGCGATGGAGATACAAGCAAATCAACGGCTAATAAGCAATATACGAGAGGAAGATGTGTATTAGGAGAAAGGATCAGTGATCAACGGAAAATAAAAGCAGAGGTTAAAAGGGGTCTAAGATCGACAACTCAAAATGAGTGATGGATTACATCAATGTCTGAGAGGATTTCTGCTCCCACAACATGTATGGAAAATTGAAGAAGATTGTCTCAGTAGAATTTGTACCACCTTCCACGTGGCAAATGGACAATCCTTCTGCTGGGAGGAAAGTGGTAGGAGAAAGCCACTTCTTTCGATCCTGAAACCACCAATGTGGGAATATTATAAAAGAAAAGGAGCACATGTTTGGGGGTCATTTGTAATTTTTTGAATTGAAAGAATAATGTGTATATGCATGGATGAAGCCAAGTTGGACATATACCTTTCCAGTCGTCAATCAGCCAGGTAGGCCACGATTTCACATGCTCATTCTTATTTGAAATGGAGAGTGGAGGGGAAATAGAAACATAGGCCCTAGAATTTCAAAAATTGGAAGAAGTATTTGAAGATAGATATGGCAATTTTTTTGACACTATTCTATCCTTTAGTCTATTCCATCAGTTTAAAACTAAGTTACAAGCCTTTAAATACCAAGGCACTGACCTACACGATGTGTATCGGTCTTATTTCCATCATTTTTTCCCTAACCAAACCCTAAATTTCCCTGACTTCATCGACTGGTGTGCGTCAAATTATTCTTCCTCTGAAGAGTAATAATGGACACCGCTAAAACTAAAATACATTTCCTTGTAACTTCCCTTGTTAAGAGGAATTCCCTTTAGGTCCCTTACTCATTCACCCTAAACTAAGAAGAGTTTGTTAAGGAAGACCTATTTCAGAAATTTAGATATGATTCTATGGAGGAAAAACAAGTTTTTTGCTCTAAATGTTTTAGAACTAATGTGTTCCCTACAAATAAACCTTTTCCCCTCGATATTAGCTTGTTTAATGAAGAATCCTAACTGTTCATTTCAATGTTCAGTCAATTTTTAGGTTTAGATGCAAACAATTTTGTCACAGAATTGTTACTGAGTTTACTTTTAAAAATGAGTTTGAGTCAATCATAATCACGCTCCCATCATCTACCTTGCCTTAAATATGATGAATTCTTAGCTGAGAGCACCCATTCTCATTTAGTGAATTTCCATGCTACCAGACACTTTAGATTTTAGTCCTACTTGGTGTGAATGTTTTTGTTCTTCAACGAAGAAAATATGCAATTTCCAGAGAGGGCTCTCACTACATAAGTCAACAATAATGTCTTTAATTATATGAACTTTATAATGGTATATATTTACAGAGTAATGTTTCAGAATAAGTTGCGTAGAGTCTTACCAGAAATGGAGGATATACTATAGTTTTCTCTTGAAAGGAGAATGGGAGATTGGTTTTTACTGAAGGAACGCACCATAATTAGGGTTTATGATTTTGTCCATAAACCATACATTTTTCCACCTTTCTTGACACCGAGGGTATTTTCCCTGGAATTTATTAAACAAAAGTTGATTATTGAGAATGAGCACTTATCAATTTCAGAAAATATTTTGAGATTAAATTCCCTTGGAAAGTTGTGCCATTTATCATTAAAAATAAGGATGCACTTCTTGTGGTCGAAAGTATATTGCAAGAAATGAATTTTAAGAAGGCTAATCCAATAAATTATGACCCACGTCATATTATTTCTCAGAGGAGGCAGCTAAATAAGAACAAGGCATTTGAACATCAGCTAGTGAAAGTATTAGCTGAAAGATCTAATTGGATAGATTATCAGTCAGAGATGGAAGATACAGAATCTTTACATGTCAATCCATTAGCCATAGTAAAATCAATTGCAATGATAATTCCAACTCCAAGTAAAGTGGAAATAGCTAGCAAAATGACTCTTTCACAAATTGGGGAAGTTGGGGAAGAAGGCTCAAAAGCACCTAAAAGGAAAAATACTGAATCAGAGGGAGATTTGACTGAGACTGAAGACAAGAAAAAGAAGAAAAATGTCAAAGGAACAGCCTTTTAAATCAAGGAAGATTAATTTTCAGAAGTATAGGAAGCAACCAGTGATAGGTTCAACTCAAAATTTGACTTCTATGATAAATATAAGAAGGAGAAGGATATTTCTTCAAAATAATCCTTGAATATGTACTCAGAGGTCAAGAATATTTCAAATATGGATGTTTCATTGGGTATTGTTAAATATAATGTAAGGAATACCCTGAATCTAGCAGTGGCTACTAGGAATAGAATTGTTGAAATGATATTGAATTTGAAAGACATCACAGTACCCAATATTATTCATCTACATAAACAAACAGGGGAAATCATTTACACTGACTTGATGAAATCCACTCTAAGCGTGTCATAGCTGCAATCCACAATGTCCAAGATAGAAAAATAGCTGAGACAAGAAAGGGTAAAAAACAAAGTGCATCAGAAGCATATTAAAAAACTTCAAGGAGATCTGTTGATTTCGGATAGTGAGGTTGATAAAGGGAAAGTAACACAAAATATTTTGGCTAAGAAGGAAAGCACGATCCAATTACTTAAGAATAAATTGAGAATTCCAGCAACTCAGTTAATTCAGGCCTCTGAATTAACAGAGTTTGAAAAAGAAAAAGAGTTACTATCTCAGGAATTGAATGGATACAAAGAAAAATTGTTAAAGCTTATTGAAGAACATAATCAATTGGAAAAGGAAAGAGGTTTCCTTACTGCAAAGATGGATGCCTTAAATGAGAACCAATTGATTTTGGAAGGGGAAATGGGGGATAAAAATAAAATAGAAGTAATACTAGAAGCACAACCAAGTACTAAAAAGAATACTGAGGCAATTGTACAGGATATGTCACAGGTTAGCCTAAGAGATAAAGAGATAATTGGTTTAAAGAGTCAAAATCAGAACTTGGCTTATGCAGTTAAGAAGAAAGAGGAAGAAAGGAACCTATTGGAAAATAAAAATAAATAATTGCTAGACAAAAAGGAAAAGTTAGCGAAGCAGCTATAGGGACAGTTATCGGTGAAAGAAGCCACACGTCTCCTTTGGGATATGATAATTTCATAAGCTACCAAGAGGTCATACCATATTTGAATTATATTCAGGATAAGGATATGGTGATTAATGTTGATAGGCATAGTTGTATACCTGTGAAAGAAGCTTTGAATATAAAACAAGTTGACACAGCTAGAAACACAATAAACTTCCTCAACACTATGTGTGAAGAGAAATTAAGAACAATGGGAATCAAAGATAGAATTGCAGTAATTACTTGGGCAGAAAGGTTGTAGGAAAGCACCAGCACATTGAAATTGTGCAAGCAAAAATTGATATAATGTTACATCAGGTCAAAACTTTTAAAGGTTCATTTGTGTCATTGTTTCAAAAAGGATTGTCTTATTTTTTGGAAGAAGATGACACACTTGTTTCCCAATCTAAGTATCAGGAATTGCTAGTTAAATCCATATTGGATCATAGAAAATTTGAGGATGTGACTCGGTATTTTTCAAGGAAAGTTACAATTGACAAGCTGGTAGTAGACTTTGAGCTGTTAAATATGTTCAGAATAATTGGCGCTCAGCTGCCACCTATATCTTATGTGGACCATGTGGAAATGAGAGTACTAGAAAAGGATATGGAAATCCTGGAGTTTCCATCTGGAGACTAATGGAAGACTATAGAAAAATTTGCCAAGATGAAATATAAGTTACATGAGTAAATAAATTCATCTCAAAACTTGTGTTATTTTGGAGACAAGCAAATTTTGAATAAGTTAATAAATTTTCAAGTAGTTAAGGAAATAAGTTTGTTAGGAAATAATTGACAGAAGTAATAAGGTAGTTACAAATGCCTATTTTTAGGATGTAGCTAGTTAGTAGCTCAAGGATAAATTTTGATGTATTTAAGCACCATTTTTAAATGTAATGAGGGTTGAAACCCTGTTGGGACGCGCACCTTAACGGTCACTATTTTTGGTAACTCCACGGTTTTTGTGGAAGCTTGTAAGTGGAGTTGCGACTCAAAATAGTCTTAGGGATGTCAGGGTTGAGTAAAATCCCTCTTTTTGTAATTATCCACAAATTTCAGGTGTAATCCCATGATTTTGTAATAGTGCACTTGTATAAATAGGCACTTATGTAAAGATGTTGAGGGTATCTAATGAAATGAGGATCATCTGATGCGAAGAAGATAGATCTAATTTTGGGGTTTTAAGGTCTATCCCCAGCTGTGTGTGTGGACGACCTCTGCAGCTGTGTGCGTAGAGGGTTTTGGAAGGAAAGGAACTGCAGCTGAGTGTGCAGCTTAGAGATTGTAAGAAAGGAAATGCAGCTAAGTGCACAGTTAGGCTTGAAGGGAGGATCTGTTGCTGAGTGCGCAGATCAGAACTATTGTTTTGTAAGAAGTGGAATAAAAGCACAGTTTTGTGGACGTAGCCCCTACACTGGGGGTGAACCATGTTATATCTTGTGTTGTGGTTCTTTTGTGTTGTTTCTGTTATGGTTTTATTTTATGCATTGATAAGTAGATAATTGATAAAGTAAGATAAATGTTAATATTAACTTCGCTGTGAATTCCCAGTTAAGGGTAAAGCAAGAAACATCTTTTATCTAACTATGAAGCTAATTAAGTGAATGTCTAAGCTCTGTTTGGTATAAACATTTGTTGTTAAGGCTAAAGGTACAATAATATCCCTCTTCTGCTTGCAGAAACCTGGTTCTGCAGCACCCCATATTTGTTTCGGGTGAGACTGCAACCTATTCGCAGGTTGTTGCCGAAAGGGCCAACACTGTGGGTCTGTTTGTTGGTGCGAAGTTAATGGTATAAACCCGGGTCTGCCCTATAGCCCAACAAATTGGTTCTGTTGCCAGTTGAACTCAGTATCTGCTCAAGAGGGATCTACGTCGTACCTGGAGGGCTATGTTTTGGAGGCCCTCAGTAAAATAAATCGGTGATTGGATTGAAGAGACCTATTTCAAATTTGTTGAGCAAGAAAACAAGGATCCTCGTCGTAGCTCGGACGAGTTCTTGCAAAGGTACGTTTTTTCGGATGTTCATGAAATTTTCTTTGGTAGTATCCACATAGAATTGCACCAGTGGTTATCCAGGTTGACAGAGAGAAGGACGAACTTCCAAGAAGATCAGTTTCCTGACTGGACCCCAACAAGAATTAATATATTGAAAAGAGTGAATAACGCGATATCGCGAGCTGTTAATTTCTGGACAACGTAAACCCTTGAAGCTTTTGTGATAGAATTTTCCATTGACACAAGTACCTCTTTTAGCGAAGCTGAAAGGAAGTTCTTCAAAGGACCAAGGGGTAAGTACCTAAATTCATTTAGTCTGCAAATTAAAATGCTCTTGGCTGAGAAGGGCATATTGCTTATAGAATCAGATTGCTAGATTTATTTTTACTAACCTATGTTTGGAAGCAAAATTAACTTCGACGAGCAAAGTGGTTTGCTGCGAAGTGGTAAAAGATACAAGAGAAACCTAGAATCCTATACCCTAGGTCAAAATACCGAGTATACACCAGAAGACCCTAAATCTGAAGAAACCCATTTTGTTAGGAACCCTCCTACAACCCCGCAGCGAAGATCTGCTACCCCTGAGAACCCGTCGCAGTCTGGTAGTAACCCTAGTCCGAGTATTTCGGTCACAAGTCAGTCTACCCTAGTAATTCCCCCCCCCCCCCTCAGTCTGCTATGGCCCATATGACTGATGATATCAAGCTCCCAGTTTTCAAAGGAACTGGATCAGAGGATCTAGAACAGTTTTGGTTTTTATGCGAAGCTGTGTGGACAGCTAAGAACATTTTGGATCAAGATGTAAGAAGAGCGCAGCTGGTCACTTCTTTTAGAGACCAAGCCTTGACTTGGTTTATGAATTTTTCCAGTACTCAAAACCATGTCTTGGCTGATATTAAGCAGCAATGATCAAAGAGTTTAAGAAGCCTAAATCAGAATCACAGTGTATAACTGAATTGAAAGAGATTTAGCAGAGACGAGGTGAATCAGTTTGGGATTTTGATCAGAGGTTCAAAGTTCTGCTATATCAAGTTAGTTTCACTATTGGATCAGCGCAGCATAAAGAATGGTTCATTGCAGCCTTATTACCTCATATTATAACGCCACTCATGCAACAGAAGGTTGCTGATCAGCAAGAGGCTTTGGAGATTTCCATGAAACTAGAGGCAGCTCCTGTTGAAGATAATTCTAGCATAGCCCAAATACAAGCGCAGTTAGCGGAAATGGCTTTGGAGCCGCGTGACATGAAAAAAGGGAAATCTATTCATGAAGAAGTGTGGTGTGCATGATGTAGGACAGAAGTTCATGACAAGGAAAAATGCCCTACGCTAAGAAATTACCTAAATACTGGTGCGCGAAACCCATTTAACCCTAATGTTCTATCTTGTGAGATTTGTAGAACAACAGACCAGCATCGACCTGAAGAGTGCTATATGCTACAAAGATATGTGCAAGTCCCTAAGAATCCCTATTACAAGTTCTGTAAGTCAGTGGGACACAACAAAGAGGAATGTCACAGCTTTGACCTTATGCGAGAGTGAACATATGATGCTTATAGGGTACAAAACAATGCACAAGGAAATGATGGATATGGTTACCGTGGTAGTACATCAGTTCGAGGTGCTTTTGTAGGTCGTGGTCGTGGAGGTATGCCTGGAAGAGGTCAAGGCCAGGTTGTGTGCTATAACTGTAATCAGGCAGGACATCTAGCTAGAGACTTTCGGAACCCCACTACGACATGCCGATATTGCAGAGCAGTATATCATGTCATTGAGAAATGCCCGCAGCTGATAGCCAAGATACATGAAATAAATAGCGCTCCTCCTCAGAATATTTAGATGATTACTGTGGAGCAAAGACCTGTCCCAGCCATTAACGTTGTTACAAGGAGTGGAGCTACGACACAAGTACAGCATAAGTAGAAATAGCCTGACGAGGCTTGGGTTCGTAAGACTCCAGAGAAAGTGCCAACCTTTGATGTGGATAGAGAAAAAGAAACATTTATGGAAGCAAAAAAAGACTTTGTTGATCCGAGCATAGCAGTAGCACCTGCGCAGCAGCATCAACAGCAGTCGCAGTCTCAAGAAGCTTCGACAGAGAAAGTAAGTACACTTTCAACATTTTTACAGAGTTGTATGAAGCTCTTACGAAATCATAATGCTTTAAATGAGTTACAGAAAGTTATTGCTTCTTGCGAACCTCAGTGAAGTTCTGGTAAAGAAAAAACTGTCAATAGAGTTAGAAGAACTGGAAGAGAAATGAGATTGCATGCTCAGATAGGAGAATATGACATGACTGATATCATGTTAGACTTGGGATCTGAATTCAATGTCTTAACTAAACATACATGGGAACAAATGGGAAAACCTACCCTTGAATGGTCCCCTATACAGTTGAGATTAGCCAATCAGCAGAATATTGTGCCCCTAGGAAGATTCTCTAGTGTCCCAGTAGACATTGATGGAGTCAATACCTTAGCAGATTTTGAAGTTATTGAGATAATTGATGATAGCAACCCCTATCCAGCCTTGCTAGGAATTGAATGGGAAATAGAGAATTCTACAGTAATCAATCTTAAGAACAGACAGATGAATTTTGAAGGAAAAGGCTTAAGAGTCATAGTCCCCTTGGACCCTTCTCAAGGAGAAAGGTACATAGAGCCAGTCAGAGAGGAGGATCAGGATGTTTTGGATCATATCTACAACATCACAACTAAAGAGGAATATTATGTTAACCCTTCTACTGAAGGTATAATGGATTGGAAGTGTGATAGTTCTTGCATGACTGATTCAGATGAAGGCCTAGAGAATTGGCAGCATAGACTTTATGAGCTACATGGACATCAGTGTGCAAGAATTACCAAGTCTCTCAGATGGATTGGCTCACAAACAAGAGTCTTACCTAATTTTGATGGCTTGACAGACCCCGAAGAGTTTATTTTGCAACTTTCAGAGCAGGTACCAGATTCACAGAAAAAGGAAACTCTAGATTCAGTATTTAGAGCCACAACTGCTAGATGGTGGAATGGTCATAAGAAGCATATTCAGAGTTGGGAAGCTTGTCAAAAGCTTCTTCACCTCAGATTCGTGGATCAACCTTAGGAGGTGCGAAGCAGGTTTACTGGTCAGACTATCCCTCAAGAACATTTGGAACAGTGTTATAAAACATGGAAGCATGTCCCTCGTGAAGAATGGGTACATCGGTTCATGCACACCCTGGAGCCTGTCACGAAGAATTGGTATGCAGAGGTGGAGCTTCACCATGGTACTGTAAGTTGGGATAGTCTTGTTCATAGTTTTGTGCTGACATTTTCTATTAATGAGGTTTTTCCTGCTTTAGACACAGCTGTTAGGCTGATCCACACTAAGGTGTTTGATGGTAAAGAAATAGCCAAGTACCAACCTGATTGGAAAGAACAAGAAGCCAATGCAGTAGAATTCTATAACCTCGCAATTGACGAGGATGATGACCCACACAACATAAACATTCCTAAGTCAAAAGGACACTGCGAAGTACATGGACCAGTAGTTGAAGCACCAAAAGTGACTCAACCCTTGAAGACGAGGCAAGTAAACATTGGGTCAGAAGAAATTCCTAAGTATGCTACTATTGGAGATTATTGGGATGAAGAAACGGTAAGCAAAGTGACCCAACTTCTCCATGAGTATCAGGACCTATTTCCGACGAAGTTCTTAGAAATGAAAGGTATCCTGGGTAATATAGGAGTGATAAAAATCCCGTTGAAACCTGATGTGAAGCCTGTGAAGCAGTGCCCTTATCGGCTGAACCCTAAGTATAAAGAAAAATTCAGGGTGGAGCTAGATAACATGCTCGCAACGGGAATCATTGAGTCTATGGAAGACATTCTGTCACAGGTCGAAGCCCTGGTGAAGCCATGTCGAATCCCTGTCGAAGCCGGTATCAGGAATTGTCGAATATCCTTATTATGGCGTAGCCAGAGTTACTGGTGGTGCCGAAGAAGGACAGGTGTATCGAAGCTCAAAATTCGACCGTTGAAAAAAATCAGAATTGGCGGCGCCATTACGTTAACTACATTAACTACCTGTAATAATGAGATCTTGAGAAATCTAGCACCATTTGGACAAGATCTTTGTCAGATTTGGTGTCTTCAATGCATAGTTATGGAAGATTTGGTCAATGGAATCTATAAGAAGACACCCAGGCCTGCGAAAATCACATTACGCATTTCCTTGAGTCTTACATTTGAGTCCATGTCAGCTGAGTGCAAACTTCAGGAACTATTGAGAGAATTTGAACAGACAGGTCTGCAAAACCTTATGAGCAATCCAACTGCCTCTGCATCCCATGCAGAAACTCCCCCAGCGCCGACTCAGCCAATGCAGACACGATCTACCAGGAGGAAGTTTAAACCAGAAGTTCGCTCTAAAAAGAACGAAGACAGACACAAGCAACCAGGGAAAATGCCAGAGGATCCTGAGATGAACCCTTCTGGCTCAGCAGCAATCCCACTTGAAGGTTTTGAAGACTTCGGCAAGGCAAAGAATGTCACATCACATTGGACCCCTTATATTCCACCTGTTCGACCAGGAGTTCAGCTACCTCGACGGACAAATAAATTCACATTACGTACCCCCTCGCTGCCACCAGGTGTGCAGTTGGTCGGGACAATGACAGGGAAAATAGATCAGCTCAGGTACACCGACCACGATACAAATTATCATGGGAAATTTCCTCAGTTTTCACCTGGGACATATTTGCACTCTGTCCACTATCCAGAGACTGAAGCGACACTATTAGAAGCGAAACAGTGGGTTGTTGGCTTAGATAGAGCAGGCTTGCTGAAAATGTTAAACGTCCCCCACTTCGGTCGCAGCACGCAGGTTACTGTGGTAGTCAAGCAATTATTGACGTTGGTGCATGATGGGAAACTATGGATTGGTGACGAGAGAATCCCTATTAATGAAGAGCTGATTAATAGGATCACAGGCTTACCGAAGGAAGGGCCTGATCCTGGCATCGAATTCATTGGGAAACATGAAGACATGAAGTTGGCACAGCATATGAAGGAATGCTTCGGGTTAACAAAAGGAAAGCGAGGGTATCAAACCTCGACTATCCAGCACCAAAACATTTTCTTCGTAGCTGAGCTCTTAGCCTGTAAACTAATGAGGAAGTGCAGGCCGAATGAAGTTCCTGCACCAATTGTCAGTATTGCTGCAAACTGTGCCGAAGGCTACAGTTACAATTGGGCAGCATACATTGCTAAGGAATTCCTTGAAGATGTTCGCGACACACAGGATAAATGTAGAACCTTTCACTATTCATGGTTGTTAGTGCTTATTGAACTGGTAGGATGGAAAGAACCTACCGAGGCACAATTTGTTGAGGTGCCTTCGCATATGCCTGGCGCAGCAAGATACGCATCCCTGTGGGTGTCGCAGGATAAAAGCTTCCAGCAAATGACGAACTACGTGTTAACCTTTTACTCGATGAGTATCTCATATGAGATCTTGAAGACGCCGCGGCTCACTAATGAGCTATTCTCTCAGTATAATGGAGCGGTCAACTTCAGGGCTGACATGCATCATCTCTTCATCCAGGCCCGCGAGTATAAAAAGCATCAATGGTTTAAGTTACCATACGTAGTAACCAGAGAATACATCCTTGCGGTAGTTCAGCAGTGGCCGGCTGAATGGTTGAAAGACACAGGGACAAAACCTAACATTCCAGTCCCTCCAGTCACCAATGTGGGTGCAGGCCCTAGTCACACGCAGCAGAATGACCCACTCGAAGAAAGCGAAGAACAGAGTGAATCGCAGCAGAGTGAAGGCGACCAGGGTGGAGATGACAGAGATGAAGACGAAGAAGAAGATTCAGTCAAAACCATCTCAGATCCCACTCGACCAGATAAGCGCAAGTCGCCAGAGGCAGAGGAAGTGACCAAACCTCAGTCTAGAAAGAAAACGAAGGCGTCAAAAGGTACAAATATTATCAAAGAGCTCGCCATGACGATGGAAGAGCTTGACCAAGATCTGACAAAGTCTATAGAATTACTAACTAGCAAGTGGTCACAATTCGTAGCTACGCAACTTCATGCCCTCACCGGCGTAGCACAACGAATTTCAGAACTAAAGGAGTTAGCAGAAAAATCCATGACTAGCGCTACACCAAGCAGTGTCCCAGTAAGCGAGAGGCCAGACACAAGGTAATGGCCAGCCAGAGATAACAAAGGGCAAGTGTCAAGTGCATCCCTCATAATAACTGACGCAGCGTCTCGCTCGGAGATGAGCATGACAGTCGGGATAGATTACACTAAGTTGTCTATGACGGAGTTGCATCTCTGTCAAGTAGCAATCATGAAGGAGATCCAGACAAGAGACCAATACTCTCAAATGCAGTTGGAAAATACCATGAAGCAGAATGCAAGCCTCGCAGCATAGTTTGAAGAAGCGGAGCAGAGGAAGAGGGACGCAGAATGTAACCAGGCTACACTGGTACGAGTGTTGGATGAGGCATGTCGGAATCTTCCTGACTTCGACATACAGGCTGAGGAAGAACCGGAGCAAATAGTTGTTAAGCTGAAAGACTATGCACAACAGTCTCGCAGCATAATTGAAAAGCTAAAATCAGAACATGAGGCTCAGATCACGGAGCTTCAACTTCACATCACTCCGGAGAGTCCACCAAAGGTCAGGGAGTAGTGTCGTAGACATATCCAGGCCTCAGCGACGAAGATCACCGATCTTGTGAGCAGTTCAGAAAAACTGCTAGAAGAAAGCGTCGACACCTGGAAAAAACTGCAGGAAAATCCAGAAGTAGAAAAGCTGCAAGAAACCATCAAGCAGCGACAGGCAGAGCTGGATGCAGTGAAAGCGGAAATTAAGACTCTTCCTCCTATGCAGAAGATGTTCAAGGTGAAGCAAAGCAATGAACTCCAGCAGGAAATTGAGTCGTACAAGACGAAAGCAACATTGTTGGAAAATTCTATGCAACCCCTTGTCGTCGAGGCTTTGGAATTGAGCACTGTTGCGAACAGCCAGCTCAAATTTTTGAAGGAATATGATGCATTTGCATAGGAAAAGGCCAGCGAAGCATCAGCAACAGCATTACAGGAATTGGTGGAGAAGGAGCAAGCAGCCGATGAAATCATGCATGGCCCCAAAAAACAGTTCACTCTGTTCGCCAACAAGATTCTTCCACCAGGCAAGCAGCAGAGTGTCCCAGGACGGGACACTGGTGAGTCTTAGGGGCCTGTTGGGACGTGCACCTTAACGGTCACTAGTTTTGGTAACTCTGCGGTTTTTGTGGAAGCTTGTAAGCGGATTTGCGAATCTAAATAGTCCTAGGGGTGTCAGGGTTGAGTAAAAGCCCTCTTTTTGTAATTATCCACAAATTTCGGGTGTAAGCCCATGATTTTGTAATAGTGCACTTGTATAAATAGGCACTTATGTAAAGATGTCAAGGGTATATAATGAAATGAGGATCATTTGATGCGAAGAAGATAGATCTAATTTTGGGGTTTTAAGGTCTAGTCCCAGCTGTGTGCGTGAATGACCTCTGCAGCTATGTGCACAGAGGGTTTTGTAAGGAAAGGAACTGCAGCTGAGTGCGAAGCTTAGAGATTGTAAGAAAGGAACTGCAGCTAAGTGCGTAGTTAGGCTTGAAGGGTGGATCTGCTGCTGAGTGCGCATATCAGAACTGTTGTTTTGTAAGAAGTGGAATAAAAGCGTAGTTTTGTGGACGTAGCCCCTACACTAGGGGTGAACCACATTATATCTTGTGTTGTGGTTCTTTTTTGTTGTTTCTTTTATGGTTTTATTTTATGCATTGATAAGTAGATAATTGATAAAGTAAGATAACTGTTAATATTAACTTCGCTGTGAATTCCTAGTTAAGGGTAAAGCAAGAAACATCTTTTATCTAACTGTGAAGATAATTAAGTGAATGTCTAAGCTCTGTTTGGTATAAACATTTGTTTTTAAGGCTAAAGGTACAGTAATATCCCTCTTCTGCTTGTAGAAACCTGGTTCTGCGGCACCCCATAGTTGTTTTGGGTGAGACTGCAACCTGTTCGCAGGTTGTTACCGAAAGGGCCAACACTGTGGGTCTGTTTGTTGGTGCGAAGTTAATGGTATAAACCTGGGTCTTCCCTATAGCCCAACAAACCCGTGAAAAAGAGAGAGCATTTTGTAATAGATTTCCAAGTTAATAAAATTGTAGATCCAAACAAGTTTTGCCAGAGATTCATGTGTTATTCTTGTTACATTTTGTATTTTTTTTTCTCATTATGGATGTAATTCATGTTATATTATTCATTTTGTTATATTTCATGCTTGGATAAGTGTATATTGAATTAGAATTCATATGTTTATGCTCAGGTTCTTCGATTTCAAGCATCCATAAGCTTTTTCCTCTAAAGTTGACATTGGATTCATCTTTTGATGCCCATGTTAATGGATTGTTTCTTACTCTTATTTACCACCATACAATTAATGAACTGACTGTAAAAGAGTGATTATATTTCCTCTGTAAATAAATTTTTTTGCAAAGCATTATCATTTAACTTGTGATTTTTTACTCCATGCCCAATGTTAACCACTTGTTTCAACCATTATAATCCTTAAAAAAATTATTTGAAGATATTTCTAGCCTTTGTTTTTATTTATTGAGAGATCCCTCTCTGGTAGGAAAGAAGCCATTTTTCCTCCTAAATATTGGTTTTGTGGTTACCCTGGAATTATCCTCCCACAACCAAGGGTAAAATGTGAGTGATAAAAACTGTGATCCCAAGTCTCCCTCCAATTTAAATAATGTTTGACCTAGTATGCAAGGAAACCTATCTATGCCCTCGTTCATTGGCATGGGTCCAATAATATTTTAATGCCCTTGGTTAAGTGGAACCTTTTCTCAGCGTCCCCCTCTTATCCCTTAAGAGGGAATCTCACAATTGTGAACAATCACATATGAAACCATGTCTTCCCATTCAAGGAATCCATCTAATCATGCACCAACTGCAAGTCAACCATGGGTAGGAGCACTTATTCATTAAGTTCTTTTTCTCTTTCCTACTTCAAGGAATGATAGGAACCCCTATGATGGCTACCCTTAACCTTCGAAGTCTCATTATAGGACTCTATGTTTTGTACCTCACATCACCAAACCCACCTCTAACCTATCAAGTTGTATTAACATCCATAAATATGATTAATACTTCGAATGTCCCACCTCCCATGGGTAATAGGTAGACCACCCCTTCCACCCCACCCACTCAGAAAAAAAAATAAGATCAAGAGAAAGAGTAAGAAAACTAGAGATGCTCCTCCCCATATACAATCATCACCATTTCCACCAACACACCAAAAAAGGATTAAATGCCTTCTCTATTTGTGATATTCTTAGTCACACAACCCATAAAGGTATGAAAATCCCTCTTTTGCATAGCCATATCCACATTAAAGAGAATAGTAGTAATATAAACATTCTTGTAGTCCAAATTGTTCTTCCCAATGCACCTAAGCAGCATAATAAGACATTGTGTACCAGCCATCTTTGTGCATTATGTGGCATATACGGCCATTAAACACATCATCGTATGAAACTTCAAAAAATGTGTTCAACCTTAGCAAAACGGTTGTAGCCCTTAGAACCATATAACAAAATAATTGAGGATATGCTTCTACCTGACCCACCAAGTGAAGGAATTGTATTACTTACTACATAATAACTTTGGTCATTGCCTCTCTTAAGATGGTAGATTATGGATTCATCACTAAGCTCCACATTGCCTCCTTATTGATGATGTTCTATATTGGCAAAGGTTCAACATTATCCTTCATAAATGCATATTTTTTGAAGAGGTTGAATGGATCTTAAATGACTATCATAGTGGGGTGTGTGAAGGTCACCTCTCTGAAATGGACGCCACCCAAAAAATAATGTGTTGATTATTTTTGGTCAACCACAGTAATTTTTCATTGTGTCCATGGAGTGCATTTTCAACACTGCCAACTATTCACCACAAAGGAAATGGTTCCCCTGCTCCACTGCACCATGTTGTCTTATTTAATCCATTTTGTTGGGGCCTCTCATCATTTCCTTGATGTCATGGGTGTGAAATCATATAAAAATCAAGTCATCATCAAGATGTTCCCATCTATCATCTATCACACTAGTCAAAATTTGGTTGATATCTCAATGAAGTGCTTCCAATATTGTATCAACTGCCCCTCAGTGGAATTGAGTTGTGAGGGTAATATCTACCTCCTCAACTAACTCACATCATCACTGACGTCTTATAGGGGGGTCTAGTCCCAAAAAACACACATATAACAGGAGATTCATCAATAACATGTATCATATAATAAATCTAGATACCATATATGCTAATATGTAAACATAGCCATAAAAATTAACTAATTGATACTCACCCTCAAGTCCCCATGCTTTGCCTAGAGTTCATGGGAGCTTTGAATATCACTAGTGATCCATACCAACCTGTGTAAAATCCTCCATGATTATATGATTTTAATGCCACTAGGAAAAGAAACCCTTACATAATGCATTTCCCATGACCCTACCTCTTTCCCTCAACATCAAGTGTCCCATCATCCCATGTGAAGCTTCTTTAATGTCACATCCCTGACATCATGGTGGGAAAACTATATTGGCACCCCCTTAAAGAAGTAGGCACATATAAATGATTTGAATCCAAATTCCCCATCATGTTCCTTTCTACACTATGATAACTATTGTCAAGCTACAATAAAAAATATTTGGGCCCATTGGAAGTAAGTGCCTGCCAAAATCTATTCCACGGTCAACATCTAGCCACTCCTAATATTATGGGGTCCTTCTAATCCCATCACTCATAACACTCCTACTATCACTACAATATTCTGATTTGACATAATATCCTCCATTCAAATAAATCAATCATGTATCACTACACCATCAACACAATGGAGCTCAAAAAAGTACTCCATGGGAAAATATCTTGGTTATACTAGTTCTACATTGGATACCACTGCATACATGGGTAGGCCCATTGTGAATTACACATTATGTAAGGTGATATCTACCCACTCACCCTACATAATTAACATCCCTACATCTACATCCCAGTACTCAATGATCTTCATTATCAAAAGTCCAGCCATCCACATCAATGGGTTCTCAAAGAACTTGAGGAGACCTTATTATGTGATTGTCCCCCACGTAGATGAATTCCCTTTGATGTTATCCTAAATATTCAATAATTCCCTATCTCACTTCACCCCCATGGCTGCATTTTTTCCAAAAAAATCAATTGGTCAATGTGCACTTATTTCAATAAAAAGTGCAACCCCACTTCATCAAATCGAAATAAAAAGCATGATAATGGAATATCATTATTTACCACATCCTATGCAACATGATTTGATTACCTAACGTGTCCCTCTGTATACTCATCATACCTTACTTGCTCAAATAAAACCCTAAAAATCATATTTTTGTTGATGTACATGGGTCAACAACACTACAACATGTGTATACGCATATTGCTCCATTATAGTCCACGTACATCAAGTTTCATGCTCAAAATTAAAAATATTTCTAATTTTCCTTGCCAATTTAGGACTGTTATTATCCTTGGTCTTCCATATACTCGAAAACGCTCTTACTCAACCCTCCATCTCCTTTGAGGGCTATATATTGAGCCATTATGAATCATTTTGGTAGAGAGATTGGAGAGCAAGTAAACTTTGGAGAAATTTTTCCCCATTGCCATGCCTTGAGTCTTCATCCCTTTGTCCTAGTAAGATTGAACCTTTCTTATGTTCATCTCCCAATCTATTCCCTATATCGTGGAGGAACCCAATTACTCCTTGAACTTGTGAGCTGGCCATTTTACAAAGGATTGAACTAGTGCAATCCTAGATGGAGGAACTTAGTTTTTCGATTCTGATGAGTTGCCGGCAAAAGGTTGTCACTGTGTACTTTTGTTCATTATATTAATAGAAATACTCATATCTTGTCAATTGATGTCACAAATGTTTATATTATTTTCATTAGGCATATTTGCTTAATTTTTCTTGGATTATGTTATAATATGTGCTAACAATTTATGGATATTTTGTATGCTCATATGTCTTGGTTGTTGAGGAAAATTTGCAGGTGAAGGGAATTGGATTGATATATCAACGATGGTCTTCTTCAGAAATCTGGTTGAGGTAAGGGCCTATTCTTTTGTTGTTAGTATTTCATGTTTATATTGCATATTTGGGAATTGAGTTGATTTTTGGTGTCACTCTATATGTTGTGGTTCTACCCCAAGACATAAGAATATTTTCTCTGTAACACATGGAATTATGCATTTGGTCACTAATAATGCATGAGCACTTTGCACTTTTTCAACAATAGGTATAATGTTGGATCATAGTTTTTCCACCTACATGTTGGAGTCTGGTGTACCTATCAAACAATTGTCTATGAGATTTTTATAGAAAACCTCCAAAAAACTATGATGGCGGACAAAAATATTCTTGATTCTCCCATGAGCCTAGAATCCCTAAAATAGAAAACAAAATAAATATAATGAAGGAGCATATAAAGACCACGAACCTACAAGTTGTGTAATTGAAAATTGAAGGTCGAAATGGAAGACGTGAGCATTTGAAATCCCAATTCCCATGAGCTCCTTGAATGGTGAACACTAACAATGATTCTCAATTTCATGGGACCCACCTTATAGGATTTATTCAATGTTTATTTGTATGCATACAACCTTATATGACCGTCATTGGTTTTGTCACTCATACAGTTAGATAACTTGTTCCATGCTCTTCCCAACCACATCATCATTTTTTTGTGAATGAGAAATTTTTTTGAATCCTGTGGTTTCCTAATATTATTCCAATTCATATAAGTTATGCTATATCTTTATTTTATATTATACTTTCTTTCTTTTTTATTCCAAATGTTCTTTTATGCTCATGTATTGTTTCCATGTGTGCAAGATCAAGTTGCGGTGGGATAAAAATGTTTATCCACACACAACCATTCCTACAAGTATAATTGTTCAAATTGGAATATAAGTGATTTTCCTTTGCAACATATTATGCAATGTACCTTTTTTATGAACCCAATTAATGTCTATAGGACCTCCCCTTTGTTTGTGCAAGTGGCCTATCCCATCCACCCTTGCACTCACCTTTACCCACTAATGGAAAATTTTCTTCATGGATCACCACTTATTACTACCCCAAGTGAATTTTGGTACTCATGTCATTATTATTCAATAGGAATGAAAGTCCATGTAGTTTATAACATTGAATTTATCCTCATATGCTTTTTCACCTCCCTCACTATCTTATCCCAAAACCCACACATTTTGGCATAATTTGTTTCATTTTACATATCACAGGCCCATTGCTTCATCCATATTGTTGAAGTTACATTATATCCATTCATCTAACCCCGAGGAGATTACCACCAGTCTCCCAAACCACGTCGCTTTCACTTGCTATCAAACACATAATTGACTCATTTGGTCTCTTTTTGGAGACCTATATCCTTGGTTATATTTCCTCTCGAGTATCTCTATTATTCCAAAAAAGCATTCAAAGTGCTCCATAGCAAGATTGCAATTTGCATATGATATATTAACATGGTGTCCATGGTTGCCTTTGATCAAAGCATTATGCAATGAGTCACACATGGAACCTCCTAATGTCAACCTCTAGATATCCATTTGATGTAAGCACCCCCAAACTTCCATGAGTATCCCTCCTCTTAAATCATTTTAGTTAACTTTTTGGTTACCCATTTGTATCCCTCCTCTTAAATCATTACTCATATATTTGGTTATTTCACAATGAGTCATACATTTTCTACCAGGGTTGCAATGCCTTCATGCTCTAAACAAAGGAAGTAATAATCCCATCGCTCTTTGTCCCTCCAATCCCCTCCTATCTTACTCCAAGTTTTCCTCGCACTAATAAACAAACACCTCATCATTTCTTTATTTTCAGCAAACCTCCCTCTACCAACTCCATCACACTAATTATAGAGGATGTGTCTAGAGGCAATTTGTACCTTAGCCCCATTACCATTATTGATGGGGTACCCTGTACCAACAAAGGGGATGCCTCATTAACCCTTGTATTAATTGGTTCTTGCATGCTCAACTCTAACACTTTATCACACTATTGAGAATCATACATTAGGGTCAACTTATTATCCCATTTTGTTCAAAGAACTTGGAAATTTATGACCTTGTCCAACCCTTGAATATATTTGGAAAGTCATTCAGTTTATAGCATTATTTGGTGTCCAGGTTGCATTGGAAACAATGATCCAATTTCATTTGCAGTTTCTTAGATCTCTTTGTCTCCTTAAATATCTTGGGCCCCTCCAATCATCAACAAGGCTTCAGTTCTTGTGATTTGTCATAAGGTCACATGTCATTGTTCCTTCTCATGTATTTAAGATTAGATGTGATATGGACCAAAATTGTGTACTTCTACCGAGCCACTTCTTGGACCTCATTGTCATGATATATTGTCCATAGAAAATATCCATACTTCAATCATACCCCATGAGGTCTTGGTCCTATATTTTATTAAGACGCAATTATGAGAAAGAAGATTCCTAGCTCATTTGTAATTGACATTATATACACCTTACCCATGTGTTTGGTTGTTTACAAGTTGGTCTATGTGGCCCCTTCAAGGGGTCAATTCTTTGTCTTTGGATCTCCTACTCCTTGCATAGATAGCCATGTTCTCCCATGGATTAAAGAGACAAAAAAATTGGGTATATTTTGACCATAGTAATGAAAGTGTAACCCGACAACCTGTTGCACGTGCTTGCTTATGATAAACATGTACATTCCTAAACAAGGTTCCTAAATTGGATACCAAAATGGTGGTAATAAAGTTCAATGTGTGGATTAACATAAAGCATCCAGGGAAGGTAGAGGGAAGATAACATGGGGGCTTATATTATACCTCGATGGGGAAAATAGATTAAACATCGTTGGATGGGAGTAAGAGAATTTAAATTTGAAAGAAAGCTAAGCATCGACATCAACACTTGGATCACCTAAACAATGTGCTCTTGACCTCATTCAATAGGGAGAAATTGTTAATAGCCTAATTTTTCTCACTTACTTTGTTATGAATATCATCAATTTTATATATCACTTGCAACGAAATTATCCCCATTTGCATCATCTCTATCATTATATGACCTAAGTATTGTGACAAAAATCTGAGCTAAACATAAAGTTTGACCATAAAAAGTCATTACACCGACTTTCCCTAAAAATGTACACACATTCATCACTTAAAACCTTGAAAACTTTGAAATGGACCCAAAATCTTAAATGAATTATTCATCAATATCGTTTTCCTTCCAATATGGTATAATGGATAAAAGTGAACATCAAAAAACCATTATTAACAAAATTAACCTTTGATTTGATCTCCAATACCTAAAACCATCATACCAGTTCATCAACGAAAATAGATTATTCACATTGGAGCTAACTCTAAGAGATGTCCACATCCTTTCCTATAAGTTAATATCTGATGGTCATTCATAACATCACTCACAACAATTAAGGTTGTGATATTAGATTGCATACAGAGAGAGAAAATCCCATTTTGTCCTTTTATTTCCGTTCTTGGAGTCCATACTACACAATTTGGCATGAACTACCACAGGAGGAGGAGAACCCTCATTTAGGTTGGTTGTGGATATGTCATCTTCTACAACCTACAAAAAGGTGATGTAATTTAACCTATATTCTTTTCATTAATACAAAAACCAATATTTTTCACTATGATTTTCTTTATTTTTAGTCCTAGTTTTGTTTGTTGTTTGTTGCATGGATTAATGTAGAATGGTGTTGTGTATTTTCATTTTTTTTCTTATCATTTGATCTAGTACTCAAGTAGCACAACCATTTATTACGTGTCTTATGGTATGTGTTGGTGAAAAAACACCAACACCAAATGCTAAGGTAACCAATACATCTCAAGGGTTTCCCCAAATTTTAACTAGGACCCCCTTATCGAATTGCATCTTTTTATTTCCTATAATATTATCAATGCAATTGTTTGTCATTAAAATGTGAGAGAAGTGGACTGAGTCGAATCAAGTGAGAACACCATATATTATTTATAACATTTGAGATAGATTTGATCCACTAGTATCACTTTCCTTTCTATTAAGGACAATTATTAGGGGGGAATATTTGAAGATCATTATAGACTTAATTTGTTGATGTCAAAGAAGAGAAACTCCAATATAAAGAGCATGGATTTCTACTTGGTTGTTGGATTCTCTCCTCAATCCCCAAGTGTATCTCAATTCTAATTTTTCATCATGGCCATAAAGGACCCCCCCTTCTCCCATGCTTGTCACCCTTTCATTCCCTTGGAAGATCCACAAAAAATAGAGTGTTGCCTTTGATTTTCTAACCATGCTTGAAATTCTAATTTCTCTAATTCTATGTGCCAATTCCGTCGTGCAAACAATTTCTTATATAGTTGTTTGCACTAAAGTGGTTATCCTATAAGTAAATTCTTAACCCATATATGCTCTTGTACATTGATATTTTATTTTCCAAGTTCAATTTTGAATCTATATTCAAAAGCCTTTCTCACTAAATCTCTCACCTTAACTATTGTTTTCCTATGAGTGCCCATCCATGAGTTGAAAATCCACTTGTTCCTAGCTAGCGAAGTTTTCCAGCTTGGGATTTTGGGATGGCCATATAAAATCAGCATAGAACAGTCATTTTAAGAAATATACCTATATATAAATGTCTCCATTATAAACGGATCACTCCAGTTCTATGCTAGAATTACCTCCTTTCTTAGATTTTCTAGAGTTATTAATTTGCATACAATTTGAGTAAACCAATAGTCTAGAAATATATGGATAGAGGTCCCTTCAACTTGTTTGCACAAGACACATATAGTTATCCCATGTATTTTTTTTCATTATATTCTCACTTATAAGTATCTTCCCATGAGCAAGTACCCAACAAAAATCA
This sequence comes from Pseudotsuga menziesii, assembly GCA_001517045.1. Lineage (NCBI taxonomy): Eukaryota > Viridiplantae > Streptophyta > Pinopsida > Pinales > Pinaceae > Pseudotsuga > Pseudotsuga menziesii. Next base: position 441,716 of record LPNX010698475.1, read on the forward strand.
TTGATATTCATAAGACCATTTGGATTCCAAACACTTTCCTACATTTTTTTACTTCGAGGGCATTGAAAACTCTCTGAGCAACATCTAATATCCTTTTTTTATTGTATAATTACCTATAGCATTAACCATCCTTTTTTATCTCAAGAAGAAATGTTGAAAAGGGTGACTCCTTTAATTATAGATAGAAGGTTGTAGTATTCCAAAGAAATATCCAAAGGGAACCCTAACTAATTCTATAATTTATGTCTTCCTGAGGGATTCCAATCTAATATATCGAATAAAGTGTTGAATCCATTGATTTTTATCCATTCCTATAGGTCTTGTAATTCATTCTTATAGGAAAGAGGGATTTACCACTATTTTATCTTCCCATATATGAATAATTGTTCCATTCCCTAGGACCTAAGATAAACGTTCTTGAATTATTTTGGTTAAATATTTACATAAATTCCAAATACTTAAACTATTTCTGGCTAGAACAACTATTTCCATAATATAATATGTGTTGGAGCCAAGGTATTTCTTACTCAACAATAAGTTCCACCATTATTTTCTCTTGGAGATTCGCATCCAAAGTTGTTAGAGTTTGCACTTTAATTCAAATATATTAGATATATAATATAATGTACTAGGATAACCAAAAGACACACAAGCGCAGCGTAAAAGAGACACAAAGATTTTATCCAAGGAAAACCCTCTCTAGGGAAAAACCTGACAACTTATTCAATATAGATTTGTCACTCAATATAATGTCAAACAAAGATAGAAAACCCAAGATATAAGATAACTTCTGCAACTTCTTCTATCGCAGGAACTTGTCTTTCTCTTCCTCAGAGCAAACTTGCTTGAGCTTGTAGTGTTTCCAAATGAGGGAGGGTGCCTCCCTATTTATATTCTTTCATGTGGGTGACATTTTACCCTAATAGGGTCGACTTACTCACCTAACTGGGTCGACTTCTCTTTGGGAGACCCAAAAATACATTTTACAATATTCTTTTGGGGAATATTGCCCCAACTTACAACAAAGGTTTTACCTCAATATTATTACATGACCAAGTACATCAATGATATCCCCAATCATATGTAAAACATATCCAAAAGGAGGAATAACAAAAGTATAATAAATATAATAATAATATCTTCTGAAGTTACATTTTCAACAACACTCCCTCTTAACAAGGAAGGTATTCTTTTGACATCATCGTCATCATTGGACATCATCATCATAGTTGGACATCATCACTGCTGCGAAAACTCTCATATCGTCGACCATTGACTAGAGAAATCTCTCGAATCTATACACCATGATAAGTTATACAAAGCCAACCATTTTTCATGTTGGATAAGCCTAGAACCATATAGTAATTCATCAACTACAGAGACATCCCTTTTTCATGTTGGATGTAGGCCTAGAACCATCTAGTACTTCATCAACTATATATCCAACCTTTTTTCATGTTGATGTAAGCCTAGAACCATCTAGGACTTCATCAACTACAAGATCGTCCCTTTTTCATGTTGGAGGTAGGCCTAGAACCATATAGGACTTCATCAACTATAGAACCAACCCTTTTTTCATGTTGCATGTAGTCCTAGAACCATCTATGACTTTATCAATTATAGATCCAGCCCTTTCTCATGCTGGATGTAGGGCTAGAACCATCTAGGACTTCACCAACTATAGAGCCAACATTTTTTCATGTTGGATGTAGGTATAGTCTCATCGTATCCATATCATATCATCATCTCATGTAGAGAGAAATCCAGGATCAAAAATATGTGTCTTCCGGACATGTTACATCACTCCCTCTTTCTAGGAACATCGATCTGGATAACACCAAGCCTCTCCCTGAAGTACTTGGAATTCACTCTTTCTAGCGGCTTATTCAACACATCAGCTATATGCTCGTCTTTCGGCACATACTGGAGCTTCACTTCTCCTCTCTACACCATATCCTGGATATAGTGATGCTTGATCTTGATATGCTTTGACTTGTCTTGGAACATTGGGTTCTCAGAAAACTTAATACAACTCTAGTTGTCATTGAAGATACAAGTTGCCTCTAACTCGAGGTCAAACAAATATGACAATATATTTCAAAGCCATACTACCTCACAACTTTCCTAACAAGTTGCAATGTACTCTACCTGGGCTGTACTCAGTGCCACACTCAATTGCTTCCTGCTAAACAAAGAAATCATACCAGATCCCAAATTGAAGTAGCATATGGAAGTGTTTTTCCTATCCCTGGCATTTCCTGCCCAAGACAAAACAGCATAACCATGCAAGTTAATATTTTGATTTGTCACATGCTTGAGCCCATACTCAATTGTACCCTTCATGTACCTCAGAAACCAAGTGAACACATCTCGGGTCTGTCAGAAACCAGCTTACTGTGTTCACAGTGACGCATATATCTCGCCTTGTGTTCATCAAGTACATCAACGAACCAATCATCTATCTATACATCATGGCATCAACTGTCTCTAAATAAGCATCACATAGTAGCTTCAAGTTTGATCTCATGGGTGTGGCAATGGCCTTGTAGTCCATCATTCCAAACCTCATTAGAATATCTACTGCATACTTTCCTTTACTAAGGAATATCCCATCTGAATTATGCCACACCTCTAGACCTGAGAAGTAGTGCATCATCTGTAGATCCTTCATCTTGAACTTTGTGGCAAGCCTCCCTTTTGTTTTCATAATGAGCTCATCTTCACTTGTTAGGAACAAGTCATCTACGTAAAGTAGTAGTATCACTAATTTTCCATCCTTGAATTTGAAGTAGAGGTTGGAATCTACTTTACTCTTGGTAAAGCCTAATATCATCATAAAATTATCCATCCTTCCATACCACATCCTAGGCACATGCTTCAAACCATACAAGGAATTCTTTAACTTGCACGCATGCGTATGTCTGTCATGTGTCTCAAATATTAATGGCTTCTCCACATCCACCTCCTCTTAAACTACACCATTCAAGAAGGATTTATTGACCTCCATCTGGTGTACCTTACATTTCATTATTGTGGCTAAGGAAAGTAGAGATCTTACGGAAGTGTATCTCGCTACAGGTGCAAATGTCTCTTCATAATCTATAAATTCTTTCTAGGAGAAGCCACGTGCTACAAATATTACCTTGCATTTTTTGATGCTTTCATCTTCTACATGCTTGATCTTGTAGGTCCATTTGGAAGACACTACAAACTTACGTTCAGGTTTTGAGACCACCTCCTAGACATCATTCTTTGTGATTGACTGATACTCTTCAATCATGGCATCCTTCCACGCTTTCTTTTCCGTTTCTTTCCCATAGTTGGAAGGTTCTTCATCAATGATGTCAAAACGTAGTGCTACATAGTTGGAGTATGGTCTTGGTCTCTTGCTTTATCTGGAAGTCCCATATGGAGTACCATACCTTTCTGCATCTTGGATTTCTTATTGTGCCCATGTTGGTCTTATTTTATATGACTTCTTCTCACAAGGTGGATCTACAAGTCTCGGTGTTTTTGTCATGTCATGGTGTTCTTGGTCTTCTTGGACTTTCTCTTCCATAACTGTATCTCTAGATTTAGGAACTTTGGGTTCTTCATTTTATTCAGTGTGGGATTATCTTGATATATTGTAGGCTTAGTATTCTTTTGATGTGACACTATATCCAATGAATATGCCCTTCTTTCCTTAAGGATCTAGTTTTGTTCTCTTTTCTTTTGGAATATGTATGTACACAGGGAATCCAAATAGTCTAAGATAGTTGACTTCTGGATTCTCTCTTCATGAATCTTCTTCTAGGATCATTTTATCCGAGACCAGGTGAGGTGTTATGTTTTGTACACACACAGTTGTTCTTGCTCCTTTTGTCCATAAGAGCAGTGGAAGGTCTTGGTCATGAAGCATCGCTTTTGTTGCTTCCATTATCATTCTATTATTCCTGTCTCCAATGTAATTTTGTTAAGGATTATAGAGAGTTCTCATCTCCCTATTAATCCTATATTCTTTACATATGTCTTTGAACTCTTCTAAAGTGAACCCACCGCCATTGTCTAATTGTAAAGACTTGATCTTTTTTTTCAGTATGATTATCTACCAAGGCTTTCAACTCATTGAACTTACTGAGTATTGTGTCTTTTCTCTTCAAGAAATAAATCAAAGTATTACAAGAATAATCATCTATGAAAGAGACATAGTATGGATACCCACTTAGTGAGTTAGATGACATGGGGCCACATACATTTGAGTGTATTATCTCCAAAATTTCCTTTGCTTGGATTTCACTTCTTGGAAACGATTTCTTTGCATTCTTCCCTTGCACACATCCTTTGAAAATGCCTTCATGATTTGCTTGAATTTTGGGTAGACCTGATACTACTTTGCTTGTGATTGGTAGTGCTCTGTAGAGTACATGTGCAATACTTCAGTGTCATAGTTCACTTCGTTACATGGAGTCATGAACTAATGCTTGTTCGAGTTGTCCCTTCAACTTGTACAAGACTCCCTCTTGATCTCCACTTATTGTTGCATCATATATTATATTTCCTCTTGGACACATGAGTACTTGGTCATCAACAAATGAAACTCGATATCCTTTTGCATCTAAAGCTCAGATGGAGAGGATATTTTTATTCAAACCTAGTACACAGAGAACATCCTTCATCTTCATTGATTTTCCTAAATCCAACTTGTAGGAAGCTTCTCCACTCCCTTTTATGGGATATTGGTAGTCATCTCCAAGTTTTACCTTATGAGGTGACCCATGTTCCAACAAGTTGATAAAATATTTTGTGTACCATGTCATGTGTTTTGAAGCTCCATTATCCACAAGCCAATCGTTGCTTCCATGGGTGACAGTACCAGTAAGAGCTGAGATCAAAACATATTCTTCATCGCTTGAAGAATATTCTCTTATTCTTTTGCTTGTTGGTTCATCATATTTAGTCGTATGTGCATGATGCCCCTTGTTATTGTTCACCTTAGTGGATCATTTTTTTCTAGGGAAGCCCTTAGAAAAGTGGCCTTTCTTATCACATGTGAAACATCTAAGATTGGAAAAGTTTTTTTTAGATCTATGATTCTTTTGGATCTTTTGGGCCTTCTATGAGGGTGATCCTCCCTCTTGCTTCTCTACTTCTTTGCATGAATTATTAGGATTTATCATCATATGTCCCCGTCTTCTCTTCTCTTAACACTAATTGAGCTTCTTCTTGGGTGCATTCCTCCCACAATCTGTTCAACTTGACTAGATTCTTCCTCACACATATCCCTTAGATGAATGAGTCCCATGATCTTAGGAGACCATTCAAGGTATTCATCATGATCTCTCCTTATTTGGAATTTTATTCAATGGTTTCAATTTGTTCCTTGATTTGAGAAACCCTTGTGAAATAATATTGGATGGTTTCTGAGTGTTGTATCTTCACATTCTTGAGTTCATTCCTCAAATACATCTTCTAGTTGATGTTATTTCCTTCAAATAGTTTGATCAAATCATCAAACATCTGCTTGGGAGTATTCAATTATGAGACATGACTGATGAGATGACCTTTGATAAAGTTAGAAACAATCTTGTTGGCTCTAATCATGTTCTTCTTGTGAGTTTCTTTGGCCTCTTCTCCCTCTGGTTCAGGAATCTCCGCAATGACATACTTGTCTAAGTCATTCTCTTCTAGGATAAGAGAAATTATATACTTCCATGCTTAGAAGTTGTCATCCCATTCAATATTATCCTCAATCTTTGTGTGATTCATCATTTTGATATGAGAAACCTTGAATGGAAATAGCAAGGAAATGGATATTACCAGTTTAAGATGCACAATTTCTCCTTGACCTGGCTTACCTAGGGTTTGATAGAGAAACCCTAGTTTTTCAAACTTGGGATCTTGAAATTTTTCTTGGATAGAAATATACACCTCCTCAAGGTGAGTTATCCAGTGGTGTCCTTGTCCAAATTCAGTGGAGGGAAGCTCCAAAAATTTGATGTCCTAGTTCCTTCCCGCAGTGTCCTGCAATCAAAAAAATGAAACTTCTCCAAACTGGAATCTATCTCCACCAAAAGATACACCTCCTTGAGGCAAGTTGGCTTGACCTTATTTTCTCAAAAATTTGTGGAGATAAGTGTTAGAACTTGGAATCCCTATTTTCTGCAGCTGCATAGTGCCTTCTTCCAGGGTGTCTCTAATACCATGTTAGAATTTGCACATGAATTCAAATATATTATATCTATAATATAATGTTCTAGGATCATTGAAATATAGACAAGAATAGTATAAAATTTACACATATATTTTATCCTAGGAAAAACCCAGCAACTTCTTCAATATAGATTCATCATTTAGTACAATGTCAAACAAAGATAGAAAACCCAAGATATAAGATAACTTTTGCAACTTCTTCTTCTATCCCAACGAACTTGTCTTTCTCTTCCTTGGAGATAAATTTCTTGATATTGTAGTGTTTCCAAATGAGGGAGGGCGCCTCCCTATTTATACTCTTTCATGTGGGTGACCTTTTACCCCAACAGAGCCGACTTCCTAACCTAACTAGGACAAATTCTATTTGGGAGACCGAAAATTACTTTTTACAATATTATTTTTGGCAGTATTTCCCTGGATTACAATGGAGGTTTTACCTTGATATTATTGCATTACCAAGTACATCAATTACATCCCTAATCGGAAGAAAAACATCTCCAAAAGGAGGAATAACAAAAGTACAATAAATATAATAAGAATATATTCTGAAGTTAAATTTTCAACAACAAAAGCATATTTGCACCAAGGGATGTGTTCTATAGTCTTGGATATTTTAATCCAAGTCCCCATTATTGGGAAAATACCTAATTATCTCTCTTATTATCAAATGGTGTTTTGTAATAACTCTACTTGAAATTTTTGGAGAAAGGCACAGTTTTGGCAAATTCGAGCCTAACTAGTCATGACTCTAGGGGGTTCCCACTAACACCAAATGGTCTCGAATTTGAAATGAAATGGTATGATGAGTCTTAGTACCTCTAAAGACACCCTTTGAACACTTTGGGTCTGACTTTAAACCTTTGCAACTTTTTTTGGGAATAATGACAGGAAGAGCAAAATTACTAGGAAATTGTGGTTAAATTCCCCCCTATGGTGTACGCCAAATTGGCTTCCCACCCATGTACAATCATAAAAAATTTATGAACAGAGTATGGAAAATTATATAATACATCAGGGTCTATAATCACACATTGTTATTAATTCTGCAAACTGGTTATAGAGTGCAGCATTCATAAGATAACTTTTAGTGAAATTGCTTAAGGGGAAATGACATTGCTAGCTCAATTTTAACTCATAAAAAGTATGTGGAACAGTAAATAAAGTGGCATGAAAAATGGATAGAATATAAATAATATATATTTCTTCCCTAATAGAATTAAACATCATTGAATTTCCAAAATACCTATCATATATATCAATCTTTTGAAATGGAACTCAAACACATGAAAACTAGTTAATCAAGAGCTTGGAAATGTGAGCATTTTTGTAGATGTGTTTTTGATATTTCAACTTATAGAGAATAGGGACACAATATTATAGATCCAAAAATCATGTACCCAATCTTCGGCATCAACTAGACTCATCCAACCGCTAGCACCACTCCAACAAGTGCATTGTCACCTGAGAGTGGGGAATGGTGAAGTAGAAATGAGATAAGGGGGAAGATAGATAAGTATCAAACTACTTGAGACTTCAAACTAAAACTAAAACACTTCATTAATCTCCAAATGATAATTCTAAATCTCCTCTCAATGCACCAACTAGGAAAGTAATCGAACTCCCTCGAAATTGGCTCACAAGCAGAGAGAGTGAACAATCACCGTGCAATGGACAAGAAAAATATCTCAAAAATTCAAAAGAAAAATTAACAAATGATAAAAATCCATTCTCATTCCAGATGAAATCCTTTTACTAACTTCATGAGGCATCCTAAGGTCGAATTTCCCTCCATGAGCTTCCTCCAACCCATCTTAGTGGTTTAGTAATTGTTATGACACTTGTCTTCCTCTTCATGCTCCAATTCGAATGGATGCCCCTAACTCCAAAATGCACCCTATTGGTGGCTATTTTTAGCCCTGTCATGTCATATTTTTCATAGGTCTGAATTTGTCATACTTTTCATAGAATATTTCATCATTGGTTGTCATAGAGTGCATGGAATATCCCTCCAAGCGGCATACAATGTCTTCTTGGTCTATTCATCTTCCATGGGAGTTACTCTCCTTTACTAATTCAAATTCCCTAGCTCATTATGTGCTATTTGACACCACATCACCCTCCAATAATGTTACATTACCCATGGATTTTAATTTGGATGAAGATCGTTCCAAGTGTGTGGGGAATCTAGTCACCCAAAGGCTCCACAAGCTTCCAATTGTCTTCCAGAACCAATGCCACCTTATTTTCTTAGCATTTATTATTTAAGTGAACCTTTTAATTGTAACTTCAAAATATACTCTGATTTGTATTATATTGTATATTATTGTACCCCCATCAGAGATGTGTTTCCCTCCTTTCGGGATGTCATCATTATGTATAGTCACTGAGGTAAAACCTTCATTGTAAGTCAAGGCAATATTCCCCAGGTTAAATAAAGTAAAATTTACTTTGTGTATTCCTAGGTAGGTCGGCCCTAAAGGTTACCTAGCCAACCTAATGAGTTGAGTTAGTTACTAAACGAAAGAATATCAATAGGGAGGCACCCTCCTAATTTGTCACACACTTATTCACTCTATCATGTGCACATTGGGAGAGAGAGGACAATGAGGAAGAGACAGAGATGCAGAAGACATATTTTTCTCATTTATTCCATCTTGTGATCTTATCTTTGTAACGGAACTATTTTGAGGAAGTTTGTGGGGGTTTCTCCTTTATGGTTGTTAGGATATTTAGACACTTAGGAGTTAGTTAAGATCAACTTGTGTAATATATCCGTTAGGTAAAGTGTGTTTCTTTAGTATGCATTAGTATGCATTTGTAAATATTCTAATCTGACGGTCATGATATGTTCTAGACATAGAGTGATCCGAAGGTTCAACTTCTCTTAGATCGTACCTACCCTTGATCCATGGCTTAACACCTGATTGGTCCATGATCTCTATTTAAAGAGCATGGAGGGTCCTTGGCTAGTTGATCGATTTGAGAAGCTCATTTCTAACTTTATTTCTTTTGCATAGTAAATTATTCCAAGTAGTTATTTGGCTGGGGCCATGGACTGTTTCTCTCTCGAGGATTTTAACCACGTCAAAACATCGGTGTATCGATCTGTGATCTATTTGTGTGAAGGGGTTACTCTAGGAGTTTGGTCTTTGGGGAGTAACCTGTGTACCCGAACTGGTGTTGCTGAAACTTTGAAAGGGTTTCCAATTCTAGAATTTATGTGCATTTGTGGAATGTGGGAGGTGTTCCATTGTGCCTGGAGTGTCATTTACATTGGTAAATAGTTTTCATTTCATCGAAACCGTTTATGTTTTCTCTAGAAACACCCATTTCAGCAAATCTAAAGGTATAATGTTACAGTGACGGATTTGTTTTATTTTATTTTATTTTAAATCTCTCATATGTTTATCAGTTTTATTATTTAGATCTTTATTGTTTTTAGTCTCGAATTGTTTCCTTCCTTGGTTGCGTATGATCTTTGTCGTGCACCTTGCGTGATCGCAATGAATCGAAAACAGAAAGGGAAAGGGTTTTCTCGGCTATGTATGTTCTTTGTCGTGCACCTTGTGCGATCGCAGCAAATCAAAAATAGAGAGAAAACATAGACTTTATGGGTAAGCTAACAAGATCTAACCCCACAAGCATGGAAAAAAAAATTGTTTTTGTTTTTCGGTTTGTGGTGTGATTTGTAGGAAAAAGAAGCAAGCAAGGAAACCAAGAGAGAAAAGTAAAAAAAAACCTTCATCGTTCCCTTCTTTTACGTACCTTTTAAACTTAGCTCACTTGGTCCAAAGTTGCTTTATTCCTTAATAGGTCTTGATTTCAAGCCTTATTAAGTTACTTTTTAATAGTGCATGCAATTTCTATTTTTAAGTTACTTTATTGTAAACGTGCATCTCACTTAAAAATAAAATAAAATAAAAAAGTGAGTCACTTAAGTTTTTATTGCCGCACTATTTAAAGTACCATTATTGTAAAAGTGAACATCACTTATTTTACAAAAGTGATTCCCTTAAAAGAAACTTTATTGTAAGTGATTGTTAAAGGTTCATCTTGGAAAGAAAGGGGTTCTTTTCTTTAGTTGGTCAAGCTAATATATGCCACGTCACTATTGGCGACATCTTCAACATTTTCTTTGATCAAGCATAACTTCATCATCCATAATCAATTTTTAGTGTCGTTTTTTTTAAACAGCCTAATTTTTCGAGCTCTTTACATCCACATAGTTAGTTTCTATTATTTCAGCCATTATTTTACAGTATGGCCGCCCCGTGTGATATTCTACTTACCAGTTCTAACTATTTCTCATGGAAATCTCGTATGGAGGATGTTCTACGAAGTAGGGTACTCTTCAGAATTACCTCAGGGAAAGAAACAGAACTGTCAAAACCCCAAATTTTCACAAAAATTTAAAATTTTGAGATAACAATAAATGCTAAAACCTACGGTTTACTATCAGCTAACAGTTGGCATAAAAGAAACAGTTAAGTAATTAGTTTCACTAAATTCTAAGTTGATAACTTAACAATTTATTTTTCGTAACAAGAATAAAATCTTTTTGTGTGTTGTTTGCTTCAGTTTACTGATTAGTTCTTTTATGTCAAGTAGGTGGAATCTACTTTTGAATCTGGGGCTTACTTAGCAATCGTGCTAATGCAGATGAATACTGTTTCTTACAGGTTTACAGGTATGATTGATCGATTATATTATAAAAGATCTTTAAGTATTAGCAGTATTTTGTTTACAATTTAAAAAGCTTAGTAAAAATAAGCTGCTAAACTCTAGATAGCTCCTGTAAGGTAAAACCATTTGGCTTTCATCAGTTTTTCAAGTAACAAGTTCAGAAGTAAGTAACGACAGTACAACTTTTGCAACTTCTTCTTCTATCCCAACGAACTTGTCTTTCTCTTCCTTGGAGATAAATTGCTTGATCTTGTAGTGTTTCCAAATGAGGTAGGGCGCCTCCCTATTTATACTCTTTCATGTGGGTGACCTTTTACCCCAACAGAGCCGACTTCCTAACCTAACTAGGACGAATTCTCTTTCGGAGTCCGAAAAATACTTTTTACAATATTATTTTTGGGAGTATTGCCCTGGATTACAATGGAGGTTTTACCTTGATATTATTGCATTACCAAGTACATAGTCAATAACATGCCCTTCTTGAGTCAAATACCGCCTAAGCCTTCATTACAGGAATCAGTGCATACTACAAACTCTTTATTAGGATCCGCTATTCATAAAATAGGTGCACTAGTTAATAAGGTTTTTAACTTCTTAAAGCTTTCTTCACATTTCTGGTTCCATTCGAACTTCTTTCCTTTCTTTTGCAAGGAATTTATCGGAATTTCTATCCTCGAGAAGCCTTCAATGAACCTCCGGTAGTAACCAGTAATGCCCATGAAAGATCTAACATTCGTCACATCTTTAGGAACCGGCCAATCTTTGATTGCCCGTATCTTTTCAGGATCTATGAAAATTCCTTCCTTGGTCACTACATGACCTAAATACTGAATCTTATCCTTGAAGAAGTCACACTTACTAAACTTTGCGAAGAGTTGATGTTCTCGCAACTCTTGCAAAACCATTTTTAGATGTTCTTTATGTTCTTCTTTGGTTTTTGAATAGATTAGAATGTTGTCGATAAACACAACCTCAAACTTATCTAAATACTTATGCATTATGTTGTTCATTAAACACATGAAGACAGTTGGGGCATTAGTAAGCCCGAATGGCATTACGACAAATTCGTAATGACCATATCTTGTTCTAAAGGCTATATTGAAGATGTCCTCATCTTTAATCCTTACTTGATGATATCCAGACCTTAAATCTTTTTCGAAAACACCGTGGCTCCACGTAGTTGATCAAATAGATCATCTATGTGAGGCAATGGATATCGATTTTTTATTGTCATCTTGTTTAGCTGACGGTAGTCTATGCATAGTCGCATAGTTTCGTCTTTCTTCTTAAAGAAGATGACAGGTGCCCCCCAGGGAGACACACTTGGTCAAATATACTTTTTATCAATTAACTTTTTTAATTGAGATTTTAATTCATTAAGTTCCAATATGTTCATTCAATAAGGGGCCTTTGAGCTAGGTACTGCACCCGGTACCAACTCAATGGTGAAATCCAATTCCCTTTTCAGAGGTAATCCGGGAATTTCTTCTGGGAATACATCAACATATTCTTTTAAAACTGGGATGTCTTCTACTTTTAACTTATCTATTTTAATTTTACTTTCCTCATCTGTAATTGTTACTGCGTAAGCTTTACATCCTTTTCTAACAGCTCTTTTAAGTTGTAAAGCAGAAATCTGCCTCATCGTTGTTTTTCTAGGAATACCCTTAACATTTATTGGTTGTTCATCACTGTTTAAGCATGTGAAAGTTTTATCGTAACAATTTAAAATTACTCTATGTTGTTCTAACCAGTCCATACTAATCAGCAAATCATATGAGCCAAGTGGCAAAACATTAAGTTTAATGACAGTTTCAAATTTATCCATAAGTAAAGCACATTCTTTCAAAAAACAAGTTACTTTTATTTTAGCCCTAGTGGCTAATTGAACTAACCATGAATTATTAAACTTATCGACAGATAACTTACATTTTTCCACTATCTAAGGTGCAATATAACTGAGACTAGCTCCTGGATCAATTAAAATAGTTACAGGGGTCTAATTAATCATACCTTCTACTTCCACCATGGAAGTATGATATTCAGCTTGTCGGTTCTCCAAGGCTGCGTTGATTTTGGGCATGCTCCTTGCTAGTTCCCCAACGGTCCTCTCTTCCTGTTTAGTATGAATGTTGCTAACAGTCTTCTTCTGGTTTGGACAGACTAAAGCGTAGTGTGGGCCATTACATTCCCAGCACTTGACAGGCTCTTTACACTCAAAATTATTGGTAAAGTTTCCATGATTATTTGCAGTTTCCTTACCCTTAAAATTGTTCTAATTGCTGGGTGTACTATTCCTATTTCCTTGGAAATTATTATTATTAGAATATTTTTTGGCCTTATTGTTCTTAAAATTTCTGTTAGGCACAAAATCCTTCTTCTTATATTCAGACTGATTATTATTTTTCTTAGCCTTCTAGTTGGCCAAGCTTTCTTTCTTCCGATTCTGCTCAAAACAAAAGTTATCCTTCCTCATAGCTTCCTCCAAAGTCTTTGGGTTATCATATTCAATTCTATCTTTAATATGATATAGTAGATAGCTAAGGAATTGTTGTACTTTTGGTTTCTCATCTACAAGGTAGGGTACATACCTAAGTAGACTTAAGAACTTACTGTTCAAATCCTTCATTGTCATTGAACCTAACTTCAGTTCATAAAACTCCTTAGCTCTTTCCTCATAATACTACACAGACAGGAATTTCTTCTTAAAATACCTCTTAAAGGTACTCCAATTAACTTCTTTCTCTTTTATACCCTTAACTCTCTTCAAGTCCTGCCACCAAATATTAGCCTTTCCTGAAAGGTTATATATAGCTGTCCTAGCCTTTAACTAGTTAGAATGATTATATATTTGGAAGTGCTTCTTCATCCCAGACAACCAGGACTCAGCTTCCTCACCCTTCGCAGTCTCTCCATTAAAATTTGGTGGTTTTATCTATTTGAATTCCCCTAAAATTTCCTCATAAGGTTTGTATTTCCTCTTCTTGACATACAGATCATCATCACTACTGTCACTAGTAGTATGGTAATTTTGTCGTTCACCAAACATTTCAGACGACGAACTACTTCTAATTTTTGTATGCTTCATCTTTTTAAATTTTCATTGATGAGTGGCATCTTCAGATTATGCCCTTCTACCCCTACCCTCAGTTTGAAACCTTTCCATTAGGATCTGATTCAGCTCTTCTTGTGCCCTCAGAATCCTTTCATTCTCTCTCTTTACAGACTCCATTCCAGTTTTCAAATCTTTTACAGTCTGTAACAGCTCTGAGGAATTTGTAGTTAAATCCTCTAGTATAGGATCTCTAGGTAAATTTCATGTTTCTGTAGCTGGAGACTCCTCCTGTGCATACTCTTCCAGCCTTTCCATACCTGCATGTTAAACTTCAAAAAAAAGACAATTCTCTATTGAATAACATTTTAAAAATAAAATACGTTAGCATAATAATTTAATTTACTGTTTTATGAAAGATAGTTGGGCTGGATCAAGGCCTAGTGTTTGAACCTTGTGCTCTGATACCACATGTCAAAACCCCAAATTTTCAAAAAAAATTAAAATTTTGAGATAACAATAAATGCTAAAACCTATGGTTTACTATCAGCTAGCAGTTGGCATAAAAGAAACAGTTAAGTAATTAGTTTCACTAAATTCTAAGTTAATAACTTAACAGTTTATTTTTCATAACAAAAATAAAATCATTTTGTGTGTTGTTTGCTTCAGTTTACTGATTAGTTCTTTTATGTCAAGTAGGTGGAATCTACTTTTGAATCTAGGGCTTACTTAGCAATCGTGCTAACGCAGATGAATATTGTTTCTTACAGGTTTACAGGTGCGATCGATCGAGTATATTATAAAAGATATTTTTAGTATCAGCAATATTTTGTTTTCAATTTAAAAAGCTTAGTAAAAATAAGCTGCTAAACTCTAGCCAGCACCTGTAAGGTAAAACCATTTGGCTTTCATCAGTTTTTCAAGTAACAAGTTCAAAAGTAAGTAACGACAGTACAACATGTTTGCGACTCTAAACATTAGAATCTCAGTTACAAGTATTTTTACTTTAGTCTAAGTAATTTGTAATATTTATAAACATTGTTATTGTCAGTATTTATGCAATAGTATCTTATCTTGCCTGTGTATTTATTGACCCTCATTTTGTTTCTACAAAATAACTTACAGCCTGATATCTTTTGGACAGTAAAAACCTTTGATTGTAAAACTACAACCATCATGCCCTTCTGGGTGAGCTCATGGTTACCTCCATTTTAATTCCAAGTCTAACTTTGTGGTTCTAGTAACTTTTGGATTCAATAGGGTCATTCCTATTCCGGTTATCAGGTTTACTTCTATAATTACCTTACTGTCCACTAGACATTCTGAACGAGAATAAAACCAAGTTGAGTTATACTCCAAGCTCTATCAAAGTATTGTTGCTTGACTATGCAATAGAATTTTGTAATAATATTCTTACCTTCAGCTTTGTACCACTTCAAAACTTTGATGCTATTTGAGTTATCAGTTCAAGTAAATTTCATAGATATGCATAATCTATTTGTTCAATAGACATTCAATCTACCAATAGTTTGTTATTATAACGCATTTTAATCTAGTCTTTATATTCCTTTGCATTATTACAAGGTGCTATTTATAAAGTTTAGACTTGTAATATTCTTAATGCAAAAGGTTTACTATGCATAAGCTATAGTTGATCTTTGCTACTAGAGAAACTATAGTCATTTAATATTTAGCATGAACTCCTTTAGATCTATATCAAAGACTTAAAATTTGACCTTATCTATAAACAAGACATGAATTAAATGATTTATATCTTATCAAAACGATGTTTAGAGAATAGTTATGCAACCAAATATATCGTTATGGTGATGTTATTATATAACAATATAATGTTATTGGTTGATAGGGATTAATGCATAATCCAAATCGGGCTTTAAACTAATATTTATAATTGACACTAATAGCTTGGTCAACGTAACCCCCACGCTGATAATATTGTCATTATGCTAACATAAGACATTGTAAAAAATGATTAACGATTGGATTGTGAATTATTTGGGTTGACAATAAGGTTACTCCATGCTTCAATGAACAATAATTGGAGTAGTGTTTCCATGTAGGAACTATAGGACACGACCCTCGCTGCATGGATAAATTTATTTGTTATGTGGTTGATTTTTGTCCACGCCTAGAAAATATATAATCCTATGGAACCCTAACCAAAATCATTTTTGTCCCGCAGTTTACATTGGCTCTAGGGTTGCTTGGCTTGTCTCCAATGGTGGATGTCATTTCTCCTGGTTACAGTTTCCTTATGCCTTGACTCCGCGCTGCTTCTGTCCTCCGATTTGTGGTTTTGAAAGCCATTTGTAGTGGTTGGTTCTTTCTTTGCAACAAATGGAGTTGTCTTTCTTCTACCCTTGGATCGCTGCATGTGAAACCTTTCATCCATTGCCTGCATAGCTTAATGGTTACTTCATTTTCCTTCTCTTTTTCTCGTGGCTCGCCATTGTGTGAGATTCTTGAGGGTTGTTTGGGTTTTCAACTGCACCGCCTATAGGTGACAGTGCTTCATGAAGCTGTTTGTTGTGCTCCCATTG
Source organism: Pseudotsuga menziesii (assembly GCA_001517045.1). NCBI lineage: Eukaryota > Viridiplantae > Streptophyta > Pinopsida > Pinales > Pinaceae > Pseudotsuga > Pseudotsuga menziesii. The sequence continues at coordinate 458,204 of LPNX010698475.1, forward strand.
ACAGGTAATTATCATATTGGAATTTCTTTTAATTACTACAAGTATATAAAGATTGTTTTCAAGATTTAACGAGTAACTCGTTTCACTGACAGTGGTTTGATGTTTGCTGCAGGTGCTCGCCGCTTTGAATCTTGAATCAAAGAAGAAAAGACAGCCCCTTGCAAAGGCCGTGGCTTGTGGTTCAAACTCGGGTAAGCCCCGTGGTTCGAATGATGGATTCTCACTCTGTTAGTGTTAGGGTGGTCGTTGGACTTGCCCAGGGTTTTGGGAACCCTCTCTCTTCTCGTCACAAGTTATGTTATTTTTTTAATGTTTTTATAGGCTGTTATGGAAATACTTAAATCCAAACCCTTTTTAGGGTAGAATTAATTTGTATTATGCACTGTACATAGTCAAAGCTTTGGCTTCACAGTCGGGTTTAAGTTTGTAAATTTTGTAATGGTAGTACAGTTGTAAACTCGTTTTGGTTGATGGGAGTTTATACTATACTATGTGTAATTCTAGGGTTTTTACCCTTCCTGTATATATTGAAGTTTTAAACTCAGTTGAGTACTTTGTAAGGGTTTTATAATTAAAATTTTAAGGCTGATACTTACAGTCGTAACTTAAATCTTGCTTGTTTTGATGGAAGTCATGGGTTAGGGTTTGACCTGTAAAAACCCTTGTTTTGATTTATACTATTCTTGTTATAATAATTATATTGTTTCTCTGTTTTAAATCTATTTGTCCTTAAAGGACTCTAAGTAGGTTATTAAACTGGTTATTAATGGTTATACATTTGATGTAAAATTGGTTTAATATATTGTTATTTGTAAATGTAATATTTTTAAGGGTTTTAACCCTGACATTTATTTCTATAGATGTTTGTTGTTATCAAAAGAAAAGCATTGTTTCTCTTATAAATACATTTATACAAGTTAATTAGTATTGTAGTTTATTTTTGTGCATAACATTTTTAGTTAATAGTTTTAAAAGAACTACCCTATGTGTAACCTAAGTTACTACAGTATTTAGAACAACAACAACACACTGTTCCATATACACCACAACAAAATGGTGTAGTTGAACGGAAGAACCGCGCTTTAAAAGAAATGGCTAATTGTATGATCCAATCTAAGGGACTAAGTCTTCAATTTTGGGTTGAGGCCATAAATTGTGCAAATTAAATAGTTAATCGCACACCCACTAAACTTTTACAAGGTATAACACCAGAATAAGCATGGAGTAAAATTAAACCAGATGTAAGTCACTTCTGTGTGTTTGGTAGTGAAGCATGGGCTCACATTCCGGATGGAAAACGGAAAGCATTGCAGCCTAAAAGTGAAAAGTGCATATTTGTTGGATATTATGAAGATGTAAAAGGTTATAGACTTCTTCAGCCACATTCTCATGATATAATAATTATCAGAGATGTTAAATTTGATGAAAATCTCTTAGCCTGCGATCCTAACTCAGCAGTTGTGCCATCTTTGGCCTGCGAGCCTGATTCGGCGATTGTGCCTTCTTATCCTTCCAACTTCCTTGACATATTTCCAACTCCAATTTTTTATGATGATAGTGAGGATGAAAATCCACCTCCGCCTGCTCATGTTCCTTAAGTTGCACCAGCACCAATGCTTCCTGGATAAGTATGTTCAACGTGTGAAGCAGCTGGTGATCTTGCTAGTGATCCTAGAGATCAACGTCGAACACGTTCTCAGTTTCAGTGAGCCTCTTCTCTTTTGGCTCAATTTTCTGAGAATCATGATCCAAAAACCTTTGCAGAAGATTCAAGAAATCCAGATTGGGATGCAACTATGGATGAAGAATATCATTCCTTAATGGTGAAGGATACTTGGGATCTTGTTCCTCTTCCGAAAGGAAGAAAAATTGTGAGATGTAAATGGGTCTATAGAACTAAGTATGCATCATATGGAAGTGTTGAAAGACTTAAGTTAATGTTAGTTGCCAAAGGTTTTTCCCAAGTTGAAGGGATTGACTACAATGAAACCTTTGCTCTTATCGCAAAAATGAACTCCATATGCCTTGTTTTTTCCCTTGCAACCTTACATAACTGGAAAGTCCATCAAATGGATGTCAAGTCTGCATTCTTTCATGGTGATTTACATGAGGAAATTTACATGGAACAACCTCCTGGGTATGTTCAGGATAACTCTATCCTTGTATGTCGCTTTAATAAATCCTTATATGGCCTTAAGCAAGCTCCTAGAGCTTGGTATGCCAAAATGGATAGCTTTTTACTTGACACTGGTTTTTATAGATGCCATTTTGACCCCAATGTCTATACCAAGAAAGTAGGAAACCATCTCATCATACTTGTTCTTTATGTTGATGATCTTATCCTTACTAGAAGTGACCCAAAACTTTTAGCTCATGTGAAATCCAGTCTTAAGCAAAATTTTGAAATGTCAGACTTAGGACATTTGCATTATTTTCTTGGTCTCCAAGTCTTGCAAACCAAAGAAGGAAACTTCCATTCCCAATCTAAGTATGCTTGTGACCTTCTTCGTCACTTTCACATGGAAGATTGTAAACCAGCCCCTTCTCCCTTCCAGTCTGGAGTCAAACTTTCTACCACTTGTCCTTCACCTGAAGTAGATGCCACCCTGTATCGTTAGCTTGTTGGTAGTCTCTTATACTAGACTCATTCCCGTCCTGGCCTTTCCTTTGTCATTGGTTGTGTTTCCCGTTATATGCAAACACCTCATGAAAGTCACTGGAAAGCAGCAAAAAGAATACTTTGATATACTTGAGGTAAAATTTAGTTTTGGATTCATTAGAGTACATGAGGGAAACCTTTGTTGGTTGGTTTCACTGATTTAGATTGGGCCGATGATCCTGATGATCAAAATTCTACTGCATGTTATGTTTTCATTCTGGGATCTGGACCTGTCACTTGGGCTTGTAAGAAACAACAAGCTCTTGCTCTTTCTTCAGCAGAAGTAGAATATCGAGCCGCAGTTAATGCCAGTCATGAAGCTTTATGGCTTTGACATATCCTTTCAGATTTTGGATTCAAGCAGCAACAGCCTACTCCACTTTGGTGCGACAATCAAAGTGCCATCAAGCTTGCCAAAGATCTAGTTTTACATCAACACAACAAACACGTTGTGCTACATATGCACTTCATCAGAAATCTTGTTCATGATCATGTTCTTGAAGTTCTCTATTGCCCTACATATGATCAAGTTTCAGACATCTTCACCAAGTCTCTTACAGAAGTGAAGTTTTCTAAAATTTGATCTATGTTAGGAGTTCAAAAATGTGTCATTAAGGGGGGATAGGCTCTAATGCCTCCTTCCTTCTCCTAATAGTGTCACTTTTGTAAATCCTTCAATCCTATCCCAAGTTGTTCTTAAGGGGGGATTTTAGGATATTTAGACACTCAGGAGTTAGTTAAGATCAACTTGTGAAATATATCCGTTAGGTAAAGTGTGTTTCTTTAATATGCATTTGTAAATATTCTAATCCGACGGTCATGATATGTTCTAGACATAGAGTGATCTGACGGTTCAACTTCTCTTAGATCATACCTACCCTTGATCCATGGCTTAACACCTGATTGGTTCACGATCTCTATTTAAAGAGCATGGAGGGTCCTTGGCTAGTTGATCAATTATGAGAAGCTCATTTGTAACTTTCTTTCTTTTGCATAACAAATTACTCCAAGTATCTATTTGGTTGGGGTCGTGGACTATTTCCCTCTCAAGGAATTTAACCAAATCAAAACATCAGTGTATCAATCTGTGATATGTTTGTGTGAAGCGGTTTCTCTAGGTGTCTGGTCTTTTGGGAGTACCCTGTGTACCTGAACAATGGTTTCCCCGATGAAAATATTTGTGTCTTGTGTGTCTTGTGAGTCTTTGATGTATTGTTGTACTTCTTATTATTTCATATAAACAATCCTAAGTTAATTAAATTAGAAACACTAAGATGGTATCAGAGCCACTTTGAAATATGACATTGTGCAGCTGAAATACTACTGCAATGGAAGCTACTAGAAATTAGGGTTGCATGCTTGAAAACCCTATAAGGAAAAATATAGTCATCTTGGGACTTTCAATATAACTTGATATTAGAGAAGGATCAAGAGATGAAACTTTTACAGGTCGAAGATGAAATATTTATATACCTTGTGTGCGAGTTTCAGCCACGTTTTCTCTATACTTTAGGAGATATGATTCATCCAAACCGAGGCTCCAGCCTCCTCCAGAATACAGTCATAAACAGGTGGTGTAGGGAGAATTTCTATATTTGGGGATAGGAAGGTCCAAATAAAATTTTGCAAGATTTTGTAGATAGGACATGGACTGTAGTTTCTATGGTTTAATTTGCACACCTTGAATGTGAAACAGTGACATGTGGGAGTCTGTACAAGTTTGATATGATGAACAATCCTCAAAAAAATCACCTTGGTAAACTTATCATATGTTCCACTTGGTGAATCCAATTATACTCTAACCTATGGGGTTGGAAAGAGGATAGAACATGCTACCTCATGATGAATTTTTAGACCTTTAGGAGTAGAACCTTCATAGATATAGCAGAAACAAGATCTGGAAATTTTGCATAAGAAATTGAAGAAACTACTGCTTCTTGTTCCGGGCACTTCCCTCCACCGATTAGTTGAAAAGGGAATACCATCGAATTCAACTTAGGAGGGTGCATATTTCTATGGAATAAGTTTCTCATTATGTGGAATTTCAATTTTTTACTAAGGGACACTACAACAAGAAATGAGGGCATCAAGTTTTGGAGGCTTATCGGCACAGTTTTCAGAAAAGGAGTACATTGCACAACTCACCTTGAAGAGGCGCGTCTTCTTGTCCAATCAAAAGTTTGAAATTCCAAGTTTGGAAAATTGGGGTTTCTCTGACAAGCCCTAGATCATCCAGCTCTAGAACCAGTTCAGACAACTCAAATTGGTAATATCTAAATATTTATTATTTCCATTTGGTTCTCATTTCAAAATTACTAATCACACCCAGAATGATGATAAGATTCGGGGAGCTGAAAACTTCCAAGCATGAAATATAGGAATTCTCTAATACTTGAAGAAAATTACTTGGATCAGTATATCAGTAAGGAATTTCTAGAGTCAAAGGGAGATAAGGCTAAGGCTACTCATAAGAAGAACTTGGTTAAGGCCAAGAGAATCATTGCAGATTCTATTAAGGATCATCTCATCCCACATGTGTCATCCTTGAAGACACCAAAGGAAGTGTTCAATGCTTTGACGAATTTGTTCAAAGGAAAGAACATCAATTGGAAGATAACATAAAGGAACCAATTGAAGAATATGAATTTATAGAACTCAGATACCATGCATTCCTACTTCACAAGGGTTGCTCAAATCAAGGAACAACTTGAATCATTCGAAAAGAATGTGGAAGAAGGATAGATTGTTATGATCACTTTGAATGCACTCCCAAGATAATGGGATTCATTCATTCAAGAAATATGTGCAAGAAGTAATTTGATCTCCTTCAGCAGACCATGGGAAGAATGCACACAAGAAGAAGCTTGGCTCATAACAAGAGATGAGAAGATCAAGCTCCTACAATTCATGCAAGAAAAAAACATATAAATAAGGAGGACCATCGTCACAAAAGAAAAAATGAATTCAAAAGAGATCATTCAAATATTGGATGATGCACTTATGATAACAAGGGACACTGCTCCAGAGATTGTCCCATAAACAAAGGCTCCTTCAATAAAGAATAAATGGAAGATTCCTCAAGTAATGAGGAATATGAATTCTACTCTTATCCATCTCAGTACTTGGATCAGAAGGAATGCAGTTGTGAATGAACACGCTGACAAAGACTCCGTACATAAGGATCAAGAGGGATTCCACCCACAAAAGAAACAAAGATAAGTGTTCAATTGTCATTTCTTGTATATCTACTTACTCAAATGATATTGTTTAGTTATGCACATGTTTATATTCGGTTGATGTATTATGCACGTCTGGGTGTTTTCTTGTATACTACATACTTACATGTGATGGGTAAGTAGACTATGGTGTTGTACAACATTCCATTGCTAATTATCTAGAATGGAACCTCCTTGATGACATAATTGGGAGAAATGGAAGGCATCTAGAAAGTTACTATATGTATATGGGACACGGAGGAATGTTGTAGCATTGGCTAAGATAGTTGTATGACTGTGTGACATATATCTTGATGCATTAGGTTAATATTTTTTGGAAATAATGAAATGTTTATAATCATGCAACTGAAATTAACTTGTATATTGTTCCGAAAACAAGTGACGACAGTTCAGAAGAAGAACCTGAAGCTCCCCAGGTCAGAGACACCTTGGCAGAAGAAAGAGTTTCCAAAGAATATAAATAGAATGGTATATCCACCTTGATAGATGAAGACCATATTAGGCATGAGAAATCATCCAAAATGAAGAATAGTATGACGAGACTTCCAAATAAAGTAAGAGGCCTCAAACACAATCCAATTATGTGGCACAGTTGAGTGACATCATTGATGCAAATCCTTCCAACTATGAAGATGTGGCTAAGAAGAAATAGAACAAGACTATGGTCAAGGAGTACCAATTAATCAAGAAGAATGATGTCTAGGATGCGATTATGATACCTAAAGGGAAGTCTGTAGTGTCTACCATGTGGATATACAAGATCAATCATGCAGTAGATGGCAACATCGAAGGATGCAAGACAAGATTTGTAGCATGAAGCTTCTCACAAAAGGAAGGCAAAGACTGCGATGAGAAATTTTCACTAGTGGCGAGGTACACTTCCATTAGATAGATACTTGCATTGGTTGCATTTATGAGATGGGAGATACACCAGATGGATGTTAAGACAACATTCTTGAATGGTGTATTCGAGGAGTAAGTGTACAAATGTATGTAGAACAACCACTGGGATTCGAACAACCACTGGGATTCGAGACACATGACAGGGAGACTCGTGTGTGCAAATTGAAGAAGGCCTTGTACGATCTTAGAAGGCACCCATGGGATAGCACATATAGTTACATGAGGAGCTTGAAGATCACCTATAGTGATTAAGATCTTAACCTTTGATACAAGGTTGAAGATGAAATCCTATAGAGGACGACAAGCTCACAGATGGGTGCAAGAGGAAATTTTTCAACAAAGTTCAATATAGAGGATCTTGTTATTCAGTGAGCTTAGATGAATACATAGAAGATCAGTAGGAGAAAAATATACCTGTCACTCCAGTACATAATGTTTCAATACATAGAGTACAAAATGCAGAGGGAGGATGATGCTCTGCTTCAGAGGGAGTGACTGCAGAATATCTTTGAGTTCAAGAATCTTGACATAGTACGGTAGGATGGATAGCTTACTGATGGGCCTAGGATTTACTGAGAGTAAAGTGGATTCCAACCTCTACTTCAAGGTTGAAGGTGAAATACCAGTGATGATCCTGATATATGTCTATGACTTATTCCTAACATGAGAGAACGAACTCATTGAATATGCAAAGAGGAGACTTTCCACTAAGTTCAAGATGAAAGACATATGGATGATGCACTACTTATTAGGAATGGAGGTGTGGTAGAATGTGGATGAGATTTTCCTTCATCAAGGAAAGTATGCAATACATATTCTGAAGAGATTCGGAATCATGGACCACGAAGCAATGGCCAAACCTATGGCATCAAAATTGAAGCTTCTGTGTGATGCTTCATCAGAGTTGGTTGATGCCACGATGTATCATTAGATGATTGGTTCATTGGTGTGCCTAACGAATATGAGACTGGACATATGCTTTGTTGTGAACACACTGAGTCAGTTCATGACAGATCCGAGACATGTTCATCCGATTGCTGCAAAGCATGTATTGAGGTATCTGAAGGGTACAGTTGACTCTAGGCTTAAGTATGATGTGAATAAAAAAACTAACCTACACGGTTATATTGATTTTGATTGGGAATGCAGCACCATTGTTAGGAAGGTAAATTCATATTGTTTCTTTGGTTTGAGATCCAGTATGATCTCTAGGTTTAGAAGGAAGAAGTCATGCGTAACGCTGAGTAAATCCAAGGCGGAATATGTTTCCACTTTCTTGTCTAGTTGCGAGGTAGTATGGTTTCAAAAGATACTATCTAATTTGTTTGATCTGAATTACATTTTTGTATGATGTAGATATGAGTGGTGAAGCTCTAGTACATGGAAATGAATGAATAGATAGCCAATGTGTTGACCAAGCATTTAACTAGAGTGAAGTTTGAGTACTTCAGAGAAAGACTTGTTGTGATCCAAAATCAGAGCCCTTGAAAGAGGGAGTGATGATTTCTAGCATAGCTGGTGAGATAGGTTTCCCAAGTGTAAATAAGATCCCTGGCATGGTATGTAGGTTACTTGGACGTAATCAATCTTGTAGGTTGTCCTTGGATGTAATAAGTCTTGGCGAAGCTCGCTGGTTATCCTTGGACGTAATCAATCCTGGTATGATTCTATACTATAAATAAAAGACACATATGCATGATATCTCATATGGGAAATGAGACAGGTTGTCTGAGTGTAAATAAGAGCCCTGGCATGGTACGTAGGTTACTCGAACGTAATCAGTCCTATAGGTTTTTTTAGTGTAAATATGAGCCTGGAGTGATATGTAGGTTACTCGAACGTAATCAGTCCTGACACAAGTTATCTTAATGTAAACACGAGCCCTATCGTGGTACGCAGGTTATTCGAATGTAATAAGTCCTGTGGTTTTTCTGAATGTAAATATGATCCCTGGTCTGGTACGCAGGTTATTCAGACGTAATAAGTCTCAAAGGTTGTCTGAAAATAAAAGGGTCATGGACAGAGGTTGTTCAGATTTAATCAGTCCTTGTATGTGTGTGTTCCCATGATGGATATGATAAGGTCACAAGGCACTTGGTGTGCAATTGGGAAGTTGTCCTTTGCAGGTAGAACACAGGTTGATTGTATAGAGACATAATGCACTTGGTGTGCTCTTGGGAGTTTCCCACATAGTGGTATATGTAGGATTTTCTTAGTGACACCCTGACATGTTCCTATGTTGATAGAATGCAAATGGTCTACATCTGAGGTGAGATTTGTGAGCTATGTGTTTTTTGTTTTGTTATGTGCAAGATAAAAGAGGTGATTTGGATACGACAATAAGATGGTAGGAAATGCGAGTTATTGCAGTGGAAATGTAAAGAAGGTCCTAGATTATACCTACATGATGGATTGCTCAAATATGTGATGAATATCTGGATGAGGACTAGACTTACACCTAGCATGAAAAAGGGTTGGCTCTGTATAAACTTCCTATGACATATAGATGTGATGGATTGGGAAAGATGAGAAAAATGGTAGCAGTGACGATGATGACTTAGTGATGATTATTAGGTGTGTTGATGATTGTGGTAAGAGAATACCTTCCTAGTTAAGAGGGAGTGTTAATGCAATAGTAACTTCGGAAGATATTCTAATGTATATTACTATAAAATTATATAGGATATGTGTTTCCCTCCATTCGGGATGTCATCATTACTTATGGTCACTGAGGTAAACCATCAATTATAAGTCGGGGCAATAGTACTCCTCAAGTTAAATAAAGGAAAATGTACTTTGTGTATTCCTTGGTAGGTTGGCCCCAAAGGTTACTTGGTTGACCTAGTTAGTTGAGTTGGGTACTCAACGGAAGAATATAAATAGGGAGGCTCCCTCCTCATTTGTCACACAATTCTCTCTCTCATGTGCACATTAGGAGAGAGAGGATAATGAGGAGGAAGAGAGAGAGCTGCAGAATACATATTGTTCTCAGTTATTCCATCCTGTGATCTTATGTTTGTGACAGAACTATTATGAGGAAGTTTACGGGGTTTTCTCCTTTATGGTTTCCTCAATGAAAATATGTGTGTCTTGTGTATCTTGTGTACATTTGATGTATTGATTTACTTGTTATTATTTCAGATAAAAGATACTGAGTGAATTAACTTACAAACACTAACATAGACTGGTTTAATGCAATAGGAGTTCCTTGATACCTGAAATACATTCAATTCTAAAATCCTACAAAACCAAATATTATTGAGATCCATCATAATAGAACATGATATAAATATGTAACAAGAGATAAACTCCATCCCAATCCCTAACTTCTGTCAATATTTACATGTCCCCTTAAAGCATTAAGAAATGAATCTAAATTCATTTAAATCTTGAAGCAGACACATAGGAGTATCTACCCATAAGTAATGTATCATTAGTGAACTTTGCATGATTTATTGATCTAACCCCTTTAACTGTAATTATTCCTTTTAGTTTACCTTCAATTCTTCCTCTTTCTATATTTCTACTTAATGTCTCAACCATGATAATGTAAAGGAGAGGATAAAGGCGTAACGCTTTCTCATTCCCTTGAAGATACTTTATCCTTTTTAGGTTGGAGTAGCTCTATCCAATCAACAATATCTATTGGAGCCTAACTATTTCTTGCTCGACAATGACTTCCAATATTCTTTTCCCTTAGAGATAAGCATCTAAAGGATGTTTGTACATAGCTATATGCTCCTTAGTCTTGGATCATTTACTAGGTGTCCCCCATTCTTTGGAAAATCCCTATCTATATCCCATTTTACAAAATGATATTTTTTGTTATTGGACTTACCACCTTGCCATAAAATTATTCTAATATCTTTGGTGATATGATTCATGATATTGATCAGCTCTAACATGGATGAGCATTGATAAATTGGAAAGGATCATAGGACATACTTGTTTAAGACAATATTATTGACTAGATTTAACCAACGCATTCCCCAAGACTAAGTTTTAAACTTTTTTTTGGATAACACGTAGCTAATTTTCTACTTTTTACAGCTTTAATCCAATAGGGGTTACCAAATACTTAAAACATGTCAAATTATGAATGCCTATAAAACCAAATTTTGTTGATCCATTATAATAGAAAATGAGATAAATTCCATCCCAAGACCTAACTTCTGTCACTTTTTACTTTGCCCCCTAAAGCATTAACAAAGGAATCTAAAAATATTTAAGACCTTGAAGCAATCATGGATGAAAATCCACCCATTAGTAGTGTATCATCAATTATCTATGCAGGATTTATAGCTCTAGACCCTCTAATTGCAAGTTTTCCTTCTAGTTTCCCTTTAATTCTTTCTATCTCCATCCTTCTACCTAATTTCTCAAACATGATAATGTAGAATATAGGAGAAAGGGACCACCCTTCATTATTCTCTTAGAGCTTTGAAAAAAAAATATTGCACTACATTTTACAGCATGTGTTATTATCCAAGGACTACCAATACAAGCCTTGATATGCTTGATGAAACTTTTAGAAAAAAAATTCTTTCCAAGACATCACATAAAAAAATCAATTTTAATAGCCATACTTTGGTCTCCCTGGTTTTTACTTAAGTGAATCACCTCTTGGACAAGTATGGTATTGTCAGAGGTTTGCTTCTTTTGTTGAGTAAAATAGTTGTCATTGATGGAAAAACTGTTAACAAAAGTCAAATATATGGTGGCAAGCTGAAACCAGCAAAATAACAAAGGAATAACCCTATTGCAGATTGCAGGTATCCAAAATAACAAAGGAATAACCATGTTGAAAGTTGCAAGTTGAATGACAAACAAATAACCCTGTAGCAAGTTGAATGACCGATATCAATCATCCAAGTAAATCAACGGCTCACAATGTTCTTGCTGAATGAACTAGCGTAGAGTTTAAACACATGCGAAGTGTCAAAGTTCTGCAAAAGATCAAGATCAGACAGCTAATATTAGTTCCACTAAAACATATCGATGATTAGAAAAAATAATTGTGGAAAGCGAAAAGGCACAAAGCAATTAGCCAAAGTCGTGACTTCTACATTCCACAGTGCGGAAAGGAGCTTGAGGAAAGACAAGTCTGAAAAGTGGAAATCCTGGAAGTCGGTTACGCAACAATCAAGATCAGATAGCTTATATTAGTCCCGCACTAGATACGATGGTTAAGGATTAGTTCCAACGCCTAGAAGTCGGTTCCGCAACAATCAAGATCGAACGGCTTATATTAGTCTTGCGCTAGATCCGATGGTTAAGGATTATTTTAGACGCCCAGAAGTCGGTTCCGCAACAATCAAGATCGGACGGCTTATATTAGTCCCGCACTAGAGCCAACGGTTAAGGATTAGTTCCGATGGTTAAGAAAAAAACAAAGTTCTGCAAAAGATCAAGATCGGGCAGTTGAGATTAGTTCCGCTAAAATAGATCAACGGTTCAGAAAAAGAAGTACAGAAAGGGGGAAGGCAGAAAGTTGAGATATGATTTGAGGAAATGTTACATCCTGCATTCCACATCCCACAATCTGGAGATTGACGCTCATGGAGAAGCCCAATGAAGATCAACGATGGGGAATCGTTGAAATATAAACTTGGTGCGGAAATACGATTTCAAAAGGGAAATATGTAGAGTATATCAACGGTTCGGAGAGATTCAGACATAAGATCAACTGTCAGGATTGTATCTCGAGAAGAAAATTACAAAATCACTAGTAAATGATAAACAAGGCAGCGAAAATTAGTTCTGAACTGTTGGAAGAACGAAATGGTGTCGTTACTAAAACTTTACGATGAAATGATGCGATGTTTGAATGGGTAAATGATGAATAGTTGTGTCTATAAGTAAACAGTCACGACCCAAAAATGAAAGAGCGCAGTTATGGAGAGATGTGTTTATAAGAAATAGGTAAAGGGTATTTATTGAATGAAAGTGTAAAGAATTATGTGTCTCTATTGGGAAGCTTGACAGAGTTCAAACTGCATAGTCTACAACTATTCCAAAAGACTGAGAAAATCAATACAGTGTGGCGTGGTGGTGCTAGGGCAGGCCACAGGTCTGCAGGGGGTTGAATCCTCCTTCCTGTCGTAGCTGGAAAATAGGGTGTCGTAGTATCCTTGTCTATTGAAGCATGCAGAAAACCATAGGGGTGTTGAAGCATCCATATCTGTAGTTGCAGACAAAACCTAGGGTGTGTTTACAAGGATTTCTATAGTAGGAGATAAACAATTTTTTAAATTCATCTTATTAATGATTTTGTGTTGGTGGTTTTCCCTTTTGAGGTTTCCACTATAAAATTTGTGTCTTGATTATTTCTTTTTATGTAATTTATGAAAAATGGACAATACTGATTCATGCCCCCCCTCTTAGTATTGTGGGATAAACCAACAATTGGTATCATAGCAGGTTCCTTCACGATAGATTAACCACTGGAAGGAAGATCCCATCCAAAAATCACAATGGATCAACAAGAAGGATTGGCCACTAACAAACCTCCACTATTTACTGGAGAAAATTATGCTTACTGGAGTGTAAGAATGAGGTGTCATCTGATGTCCTTGGGATGGAAGGTTTGGGAAGCAACAAAAAAGGAGCTTAAAATAGGAAACCAATACCCTACAGACACAGTTGAACTAGGTGAATATGAAGGTAATGGCAAAGCCCTAAACACAATCTTAAGTGGTTTAACAAACTCGATATTTACTAAAGTTATGCAATGCACATCTACCAAACAAGCTTGGACAAGTTGAAAATTATCTATGAAGGAGAATCTAAGGTCAAAAAATCTCAACTTCAAACATATAAAGGTTAATTTGAAAGTCTTAAAATGAAAGAAGAAGAGAATATTGGTGATTACCATCTTCGTGTAGATGAAGTTGTTAATGCAATTAGAGGGCTTGGAGGAAAATTGAAAGAAAAGGAAGTGGTAAGTAAGGTACTAAGAACATTACCAATGAGATATGACCCAAAGGTATCCACCTTAGAAGAATGAGATGATCTTAAAAAGGTAACAATGGATTATTTACATGGAATTCTCACTACGTATGAGATGAGAATAGGACAAAATGGATCTTCAATAAAAGAAGTAGATTTTAAAGCCTCCTTAAAAATTAATCAGAAAACCCAAACGATGAGGAAGCTCCTTTCATTAATAAACATGAGAGAGGAACTGGAAAATACAAGGGGAAGTTACCTTTAAAGTGTTTTAATTGTGGAAGGATTGGACATTTTTCCTCTAAATGAACCTACACTAAACAAGATGAGAATGAAGAAAAGGAAACTTCGAAGTTCAAAAAGGGTAAACCAGGAAACAAGAAAAAACCCTATGGGAAAAAGAAATTGTTTACACCATGGAAGACAGTGAAGATTTAGATGGAAGTGAAGTTGAAGAAACTGAATTTTTGTTTATGGGCCTAGATTCTCAAGCCTCAAATAGTGACTTAGATGTAGAAGGAGAAGTAGACTTAAGAGCTGAACTTGTTAGAACCCTTGTATAACTTGAGAAATGTAGGAAAAAGAACAGACAGTCAAATATTATCATTAGTCAGCTGGAATCTCAACTTCTAGATGCCAAAAAAATTTAAGGAGGACCAAAACCTACAGCTCAAAAGAAGAATACAGGAGTCTGAAAAGCTTGCAGAAGAAATCATGCAATTCAAGAGAAAGCTTGATTAAGGATCTATCAAATCAAACTTTGAGAATAGATCAAGGATTCTAGATGAAATTATGAGTATCCAAATACCATCAAGTGATAGGTCTAGTTTGGTGTTTGTTAAAGAGAAGAAGCCAGAGAGTTTCCATGTCACCAATAAAGAAGGAAGTAAGAAAAGCTATGCTGAAGTACTAAAGACTCCAACTAAAAAGGAAGGAAGCAAGAAAGCGGGCTTAATTTCTCAAGATAAAAATAGAAATAATATAGCACCCAAGAGACCAAATAGATATCTACAGATCTTTTTAGATCACTGCTTTTCTTGTAATAATTTTGGCCATAAAGCCTTAAATTGTAGAACTGAAAGAAAGGTTTCTGAATACAAAAAGAAGTCATCAAGTAATAAGTCGAAGGGAAATAAGAATATTTTTACACTACTCCAAAAATATGACATAGAATGTTATAAGTGTAATAACCATGGACATATGGCAAGAGATTGTAAATTGAAGACTCCTACAAGGAATATTGTTGCAATCAAATCTCATAACACCAAACAAAAGAAGTATTGGAGAGAAAATGAAGAAAATGAAAGTTCCATGATTGCTTTATGTGCAACCGAAAGCCAAAACTTATGGCAGTTGGATAGTGGTTGTTCAAAACATAATGACCGGTTACCCAAGAAAATTCATAACACTAAAAGATAATAAGGGAAAAGTCACTTTTGGAGATAGTTTGTCCTCCAAAATAATTGGCAAAGGAACCATTGTTGTTAACAACAAGATCAAAGAATAAAATGTTTTACTAGTTGAAAACCTCAAGCCTAATCTTCTCATTGTAATTCAAACATGCAACAAAGGACACATTTGTATCTTTAACTCAAAAAAATGTGAAATCAAGAATAAGGAATCAGGAAAAGTCGTTGGCATTGCTATGAGAAATACAAATAATGTATACATCTTGGAAAATGAAAACCAATGTTACTTAAGTATGGTAGATTAAAGTTGGTTATGGCACAGAAGGTTGGGACATATAGGTTTTGACAATCTTGCCAAAATCAACACAAAGGAAGCTGTAAGAGATCTACCTAAAATTGTAGTTCCTCTGAACTCTGTGTGTAAACATTGTCAACATGGGAAGCAAACCAAAGCCAGTTTTAAAATAAAAGAACATATGACCTCACTCCCTCTTGAAATAATACACACAGACCTTTATGGACCAACCAGAACTAAAATCCTACAAGGAGGTCGCTATTTCATGTTGCTCATTGATGATTACACAAGGATGACCTAGGTGGCATTCCTCAAAGAAAAATAGGAAGCCTTTGAAAATTTTAAAATCTTCAAGGAAATGGCTGAAAATCAGTCAGGTATGAAAAGAAAGTGTCTTAGATCAGATAATGGGGAAGAATTTACTTCCAATGAAGTCAATGATTTTTGTGAAGGCCATGGAATTAAGAGACAATTTTCAGTTGCAAAAACTCCTCAGCGGGATGGGGTTGTTAAAAGGAAAAATAGAACAGTCCTAGAAGCTACTAGAACAATGCTTAATGAAGCAAAACTATCAGATTCATTTTGGAGAGAAGTTGTATACACAGTTGTCTACATACTTAACAGAGGGCAACTCGGAGCGAATAAGGATAATAGCCCCTATGAATTATGGTATGGGAGACCAGCCTCTGTCAAATATTTTAAAGTGTTTTGCAGTAACTGTTACATCAAAAGAAACAAGGATGACCTTGGAAAGTTCAACTCTAGGACTGATGAAGGAATCTTTCTAGGATACTCATCCACCAAAAAGGCATATAGGTGTTAAAATAAAAGGTTACATAAATTGTAGAAATTGTTGATGTGAAAGTAGATGATATAAAACCAAGGAAAGAGAAAAAATTTGACAGTATTGAAAATAAATGTGATGATGAAATAAAAGACTTGCAAAAGGACGAGAGCATTCATAACGAAGAATAAAACAAAGAGAAGGAAGATACACAGGAAGATGAAGAAGAATTCTCTAGACCTAACACCAAAACTCATTCTAGAAGGATACAAAAGAATCATCTAGAGTCACAGATCATCGGGGATAAAAATGTTGGAGTCATAACAAGAAGACAACTACCGGGTGTTGAACAAGCCCTACTCTCAAAAGTTGAACCCAAGAAATTTACAGAATCTAGAAAAAGTGATGAATGGGTCAAATCCATGAATGAAGAACTAGATTAGATTGAGAAAAATGAGACTTGGGAACTTGTCCCAAGACCTAAAGATAAGAACATTGTAGGAACCAAATGGATTTTCAAAAACAAGTTCAATCAAGATGGAGAAGTAATAAGGAACAAGGAAAGATTGGTTTGTAAGGGGTATGCCGAAGTGGAAGGTATTGACTTTGAAGAAACTTATGCTCTTGTAGCATGACTTGAAGCAATCAGAATGTTTTTAGCACTATCATGCCATAAAAATTTCAAATTATATCAAATGGATTTCAAGTCTGCATTCCTGAATGGAAAACTAGAAGAAGAAGTATATATTGAACAACCTGAAGGGTTTCTCTTGTCAGAAAACAAATATTATGTTTGTAAACTGAATAAGGCAGTCTATGGTCTCAAACAAGCTCCAAGAGCGTGGTTTTCAAGACTAGACAGTTACTTGAAACAACAAGGTTTTAAAAGAGGAGCCACTGAAACTAATCTTTACCTAAAGATCGAAGATAAAAATATGATTATTGATGTTGTCTATGTGGGTGATATCATATTTGGAAGCAATCTTCAAATCCTAAGTGTAGAGTTTGCCTATGAAATGAAGAAAGAATCTGAAATGCCAATGTTGGGTGAATTGACTTTCTTCTTGGGATTGCAAGTCTACCAAATAGACGAAGGAATTTTCATCTCTCAAACTAACTACATCAAATATATGTTGAAAAAGTTTAAAATGGAAGATTCCAAACCTATTGGCACTCCTATGGTCACTGGTTCCAAGTTAAGTAAGGATGATGAATCTCTGGAAGTAGATCATACCATGTTTAGATCCATGATTAGCAGTCTACTATATGTGATAGCCACAAGACCAAATGTGATGCAAGTTGTTGGATTGGTGACTTGATTCCAGTCAACTCTCAAAGAACCACATCTAACAGCAGTAAAAAGGATTTTCAAATATATAAAAGGTACCATGGAGTATGGTTTATGGTATCCAAAAGGACAAGACTTTACCTTGAAAGCGTTTATTATGCAGATTGGGTAGGAAGTGTTGATGATCGAAAAAGTACTAGTGGAGCAGCATTATTTCTGGGATATTGTTTAGTATCATGGTCAAGTAAAAAACAATCCTCCATTTCACTCTCTACAGCAGAAGCAAAATATATTGTTGTCGCCTCATGTTGCACTCAGGTTATTTGGATGAAACAAACCCTAGAAGATCTACTTGTAAAATATGAACATCCAATAGTGATCAAATGTGATAACACTAGTGCTATAAATATGTCTAAAATTACTATCATGCACTCTAAGACAAAACATATACCAATCAAGTATCACTATCTAGGAGAACAGGTATCTCAAAAATTTGTCAGATTAGAATACATTGACATAAAAGAACAGATTGCTGACATTTTCACCAAACCACTACCTAAGGAAGCCTTTGAACATCTTAAACAAAATATGGGAGTAATTCCTTTACAAAAGCACTAAGAGGAGGAAGCACAATCTCAGGGGGATCTATGATGACAAGGGGATATGTTAGATGAATATTTTTCTTTGTCATTGGTGTCAAAGGGGGAGAATGATTAAATATATTGCCATCAATGCAAAGGGGGAGATTGTTGAGTAAAATAGTAGTCATTGATGGAAAAATTGTTAACAAAAGTCAAAGATATGGTGGCAAGTTGAAACCAGCATAATAACAAAGGAATAACCCTGTTGCAGGTTGTAGGTATCCAGAATAATAAAGGAATAACCCTGTTGCAGGTTGCAGGTTGAATGACAAACGAATAACCCTGTAGCAAGTTGAATGACTGATATCGATCATCCATGTAAATCAACGGCTCACAATGTTATTGCTGAATGAACTAGTGCAGAGGTTAAATACGTGCAAAGTTTCAAAGTTCCACAAAATATAAAGATCAGACAGCTGAGATTAGTTCCGCTAAAACAAATCAACGGTTTGGAAATAGAATTGCGGAAAGTGAAAAGGCGCAAAGCAATTAGTCGAAGTCGTGACTTCTGCATTCCACAGTGCGGAAAGGAGCTTGCGCAAAGACAAGTCTGAAAAGCGGAAAGCCCATAATTCGGTTCTACAACAATCAACATCGGATGGCTTATATTATTCCTGCACTAGAACCAACGGTTAAGGATTAGTTTCGATGCCCAGAAGTCGGTTCCGCAAAAATCAAGATCAGGTGGCTTATATTAGTCCCGCACTAGATCTGATGGTTAAGGATTAGTTTCGATGCCTGGAAATCGGTTCTGTAACAATCAAGTTTGAATGGCTTATATTAGTCCCGCACTAGATCCGACAGTTAAGGATTAGTTCTGATGGTTAAGAGAAAAAACCAAAGTTCTGCAAAAGATCAAGATCGGATGGCTCAGATTAGTTCTGTTAACACAGATAAACAGTTCGAAAAAAGAAGTGTAGAAAGCGGGAAGGCAGAAAGTCGAGATACGATTTGAGGAAATATTACATCCCGCATCCTGCAATCTGTAGATTGACACTCATGGAGAATCCCGATGAAGATCAACGATGGGGAATTGTTGAAACAGAAAATTGGTGCAGAAATACAATTTCAAAAGGGAAATCTATAGAATAGATCAACGGTCTGGAGAGATTCAGACATAAGATCAACTGTTTGGATTGTATCTCGAGAAGAAAGTTATGAAAGCACCAGTAAATGATAAACATGGAAACATAAATGATTTATGAGCTATTGGAAGAATGAAATGGTGTCATTACTGAAACTTAATGATGAAATGATGTGACAGTTGAATGGGTAGATGATGAATAGTTGTGTCTGTAAGTAAATAGTCACGATCCAAAAATAAAAGAGCGCAACTATGGAGAGATGCATTGATAAGAAATAGGTAAAAGGTATTTATTGAATGAAAGTGTAAATAATTATGTGTCTCTGTGAGGAAGATTGACATAGTCCAAAGTGCATAGTCTACAACTGTTCCAAAAGACTGAGAAAATCAATATAGGGTGGCAGGGTGGTGCTAGGGCAGGCCATAGGTATGCAAGGGGTCAAAGCCTGCTTCTAGTCGTAGCTGCAAAACAGGGTGTCATAGAATCCTTATCTGTTGAAGCAGGCAAAAAACCATGTGGGTGTTGTAGCATCCATGTCTGTAGTTGCAGGGAAAACCTAGGGTGTGTTTACATCCTTTATGTAGTAGCAAATAAACAATTTTGTAAATTCATCTTATTAATGATTTTGTGTCGGTGATTTTCCCTTTTGATGTTTCCATGATAAAATATGTGTCTTGATTATTTATTTTTGTGTATTTTAAGAAAAACGGACAATACTGATTCACCCCCCCCCCTCTTAGTATTGTGGGATAAACCAACATCTTTTACATAAATCCTACTTAATTTTTTGAAATGAGCTTGGGAAGGTGGGATTTTATTCTATTTGCCAAAAATTTAGTCAATATCTTATAAGTTGAGTTGCATAAGGAAACGAACCTGAACCTAGAGAAGGACATGGGATTTGATTCCTTGGGCAGCAGCGCAATAAAAGAGGAATTAGTGGAAACTCCAATATTTCCTTTTCATTTACTCCAATTGAAAATTTTACAAAAATAGTACTTAATGCAATGCAAAAAAAAAAATTACATTGTATTGTGAAATTATCCGGCCCTAAAGCTTTGTCTAGATCCAAGATCTAGATTACTTATACTACTTCCTCCTCCCCAATTTTGTTCTCCAAAGCTAGATTCTATACTTTGTTTACAAGAGAAGGGATGTCCAGTAGTATTTCCTCACAATATTCAAAAGTGGGTGACACAATCTTTGTGTATAGCTCCTTGAATTGCATGTGTGGTTCCACCTTTATTTCCTCAAAATCCACTTGGTGATACCCATTGGTACTGGTGATTTCTTTAACATTGTTTATATGATGGATTCCTTTGCCTTGTTTATGAAATAAATTTGTATTCCTATCTCCATGATATTCCTAACTTGAGCCTCAATGTCTCTTCTTCTTTTCTATGTAGCTAATGTAAATTTTGAATAAGTCTCTACTCCTCTATTGGACTATTGGGAGTGACTTCTTTTCTTTCCATACAATCCTAAAGCACCTATAGGTGATCTTGTACGTCTATGTTTTCCTCTACAATTGATTTACAAGAGGATTTTTCCCATTCCTTGAACACACCCTTGACTATTATTAACTTTGTTTCCTAAACAAATGGAGGGGAACCTTGGATCTGTGTTCTCCAGTTCTCATGGATTATCTCGAATGTTTCCTTCTCTTGTAGCGACAGGGTATTAAAATGAAAGGAAATGGGAACCAATTTTTCCATCGATGGAAAGGAAAGAGATGTGGGCTTATGGTCATATATGTTCAATGGAAGAATCCTAAATGATATCGATATACCTTACAAGATAAAAATGTTATGAATAAGGAATATATCTAGTCATGTAGTTATATGACTAGGCCCAATTCTTTTGTTTGACCAAGTATATTTCCCATTTTGGGGATGATGTCCACCTAATCCAATTTGTTATCAATTATTCCAACATCTCCCTTAACTAATCCTTGACTATAGATTCTCCCTTCCTTTATTTATGAGATAGGGTGACATTGAGATCACCAAAAACTATGGATCTAATTTGATTCATTTTCTAATATTTTAAATTTTCTAGGAGTCTCCATAATTTTACCTTCTCTCCATATTATATAGGTACATATACATTGTACACCCTGTATATAACCCATATATATTTGTTTTCAAAGACAACCATCAACCATTGTTTCCTTGAATAATGATCTATCTTCCTTAGAATCCTAGAATCTCATAATATGCATATCCTTCCTAAGGCTCCTATTGCACTAACAACGCATCCTTTACTATGCTTCCATTATTTTTCTCTTGTTTCTAAAACATTTTCTACTCCTTTTTAATATCTTGGGTGAGCAAGATCGAAAATTGTTCTTATTTAATAAGGTCCCTTAATGCTTCAAACTTCGTTTTAGTTTTATTTCCCAACCCCCTATAATTCTAGGAGATTGTATTCATTATTTATGATAATTGAGTGGAAGATTGGTATTGGAATGGATTTTTGGCATACTATTTCTTGAAATTTTGAGTGGGGTGTCTCACAAGGAGTTTTCTATGGTTTATTAGAGTCCCAACATATTTTATTTAGAAGCCATTTCTTCCCTTTTCGCATTGATTGATTTTCTACGTAGCTTCTTGAAAGGCAACCTCTCGTCCATAAAATCTTCAATTTCCTCTCTTTGTTGTTCCTTGTCCTTCAATCTTGTAACAATGCCACCCGAGGTTGTCAAGATATTGACATGGGTCAATATTGTTTCCTTTAACTCTTCTTTTGGAAACCAAGTCATTTTCTACTATTTAACATCTATATCTTCCAACAATGGTTGTTCCTTAGTTATTGAAATCACAACAAGAGGTTACACATGTTCTTTTTGAGGTTTCACATCCAATGGGGTTTTTCTAGGATGACTTGCAAAATGGTTTCATACTTGTTTAATTATTGAGATAATACACCTTGGGGATTTGTATTGGATGGTCCTGCACTACCCACACTCTTTGCTACATTTTTCACTTGCCCCTAACTACTATCATTCTCAGGTGGTTGATTTTGGGGTTTTTCTTTCTTACAGTTTTTTGCAAAATGGCCATACTTATGGCATAATTTGAATTTAAAATGGAGTCGTATGTATTCCAATTTATGAGATGAATTGCAAAATGATTTCAAAAATTTTTAATTGTTTATCTAATTCACCATGGGGCTTTGCATTGGATGGTCCTACACTACCCGCACTCTTTGCTACCTTTTTCACTTGCTTCCAACTACTATCCTTCTCAGGTGGTTGATTATGGAATGTTGCTTGCTTACAACATTTTGAAAAATGGCCATACTCATGGCATACTTTCATTTAAAAGGGAGTTACATGTAGTCCAATTTCTAAGCATGAGTCCATCTATCCATGGAGAGATTCATTGCTTTAAGTAGACCCTTCTCAAGGTCTGCTTCCACAAAAATTTGGGTACACACATACATTCCAAAGTTAGGCCCATATTTGTTTGTGTGATTCCCTATAGTATTTCCAATGGAATTTAGATCCTCGTCACTCCAACAATGCAACAGAAGGTGAGGAATTCATATCCATCTTGGAACTTCAAAGGGAATTTCATTTCCTTGATGAGAATCTACATTCCTCTTGGTCACATGAAGTATGGACCACTCTTGAAGATTAAATCCCTATCATCTATTTTCACAATTAAGAATGCATAGTATCCTATAACACAAAAGCAATGGAACATGTTTTCTTTGATCATATACCTTAAGTTCTTAGATATTCATCGCTCCATAGCTTAAGGAGAGGTCCATAAATCAATAAAATTCCCATTGAGACCACGATCAACAACATCCAAGGACTTATCACAAGAATAAGTAGAGCATAAACTTAGCTCAGGGATTGCAACAATCTTAACAAACCAAGAGGGTGAAGGGGTTGACATGGATGATTTTGGAATATAAGAGACAATAGCTCTTAATACCACCTCCTTAGAGAAATTAGGCACAAGAGAAGCACCTCCTAGATCCACAGCCAAGAGGGATGTAAGAGGGTGAGTGGTATCATAGGCATCTATGGTTTTGTATCAAAGAGTAGACCAAATATTTTCACTTGGGCTCGTAATATTGTGATTTTTGTGCTCCTTGACAACTTGTTATAAGTGAGGTTTTGTTTTTAATCTAGAAAAAAGGGAATATTTTCATATTTAATTGAAGTGGATAAGAATTTTTTTGTTGGCTGTGGAAATTAAGGCCAGCAATAGATTAATTTTACTCACAACAATTATCAATTGATCATGCAAAATTGCTCACAAAAGAGACTGAATATGGAGCTGTAACACTAAATTGTATTAACTGAGTGTACAATAGCCAACCCTATAATAAAATAGGTTGCTGAATAAATAGAATACATCAAGAAATCGAATGCATGAGGAGGCATCCAAATCTAGCATAAAGCAGGCTTACCAAAAATAAGCAAATCCCCCATAGGTGTAAAAAGTTGATCCCAAATCTGCAATGGAGCTCACGAATTGGAAAAAAGGCATAGGCAAGCTAAAGAGTGGTGGAATGGCAGCTCATACATGCTTTTGCATGGAGAAAAGAGAGGAGGATGTGTAGGACAAAAAACAAGTCAACCTCACCTAGTCTAGCTTTTCCTTTTGCCTTAAAACACTGAAAAAGCAGGCAATAAAGCAAAAAAAGCAGAAGGGCGCCTAGGAGGCCAGGAATAAAGTAGAATTGATTCCTTTAGCTCTCCCATGCACTACATGAGTCAAATATGGCAAGTTTGACCATTATAGATAGGAAAATAACAACTTGCACAAGGTGGGACACATGAACTAGGCAAATAAGACAAAAATAATGGAATTAATGTCTGAGTGGGTAAACTATGGGTTGATTATTCTAAAACCCCCCCTTAAGCCTGACTTATGAGTAATATATCAAAAAATTATAGGGTCTAGCAACAAGGCTTAGTCACCCTTTACAAACTGTAAATCCATTTAAACAAGGAAAGAGGCAAAACCAACTTGGGAAAATCCTCCCTTAAACATGGACTGTAAAACAAAATTGTAGAATCTTGTCTTCACTCATGCTTTCACAGCATGATCAGCAATCCCTAGCAGTGATTTGATATTGCTGAAGGTCTTCTCACAAAATGATTTGGTGAATATATCAGCTACTTGTTCTGAAGATGAACAGAAGAGTAGGTGAATGGTGCCATCATGCACAAGTTCTCTAATGTAGTGCATATGGATCTCAATGTGTCTAGTTCTTTGCTTCTGAACTGGATCCTTGCAGATTCGAATGGTACTCTGGTTATCACAATAGATGGTAGTTGAGTACTCAGGTTCGAAGCCACACTCTCCAAGTAAACCCTGCAACCATAAACATTGAGTTGTTGCATTAACAACTCCTCTGTACTCTGCTTCTGTAGATGAGAGTGCAATGGCACTCTGTTTCTTGCTTGACCAGCTGATTGGCCCTTCTGCAAGCATGAACACATATCCTGAATTGGACTTTCTATCTGTGCTATCACCTGCCCAATCACTGTCAGTAAATTCAATCAATTCAAGATTAGATTTTGCTTTATAGAAGATCCCATGTGTCCTTGTTCCCTGAACAAAGTTAAGGATCCTTTTGGCTGCTTTCCAATGGATCTCTTGAGGCTGATCCATGAATCTAGAAGCCACGCTTACTGCATAACAAATATCAGGTCTAGTATGTGTCAGATACAACAAACATCCAATCAATTGTCTATACAGTGTATTTTTTAACCATCGGTGAAGAATCAGCTTCTTCCAGCTTCACTCCTGAAAGGAAAGGAGTTTTGATTGCTTTGCAATCCTTCATTTTGAATTTGTTCAGCAAATCCAAGGCATATTTGGACTGGTGCACCTTGATTCCAGCTTTGTTTTGAGAGATCTCAAGCCCCAAAAATTGACTTAAGAGCCCCAAATCTGTCATGGAGA
>LPNX010698475.1:492042-537037 GCA_001517045.1 Pseudotsuga menziesii
GCTTGCCAAGACCCAAGAGAATCTTGGGGAGATGCTCAGGATACAGAGAAGGCAGAGTGAAATGAACCACCAGATCTTGCAAGACTCTATTGGTTTGCAAAGGGAGGTGAAAAGCCTTCTGGGAGCTATCGGCAAAGGAAAGGAAGGTGGATCAACAATGGGACAATTGTCCAAGCGACCCGATAAGAAATGGTCCAGGCATGAAGACTCAAAGGAAATTGAGCAGGTAAAGATGAAGTAGCCAGTGAGATGCTGGAGATGCGGAGGACATCATTTACGCCGAGACTGTCTGATGAGGGCAATAGCCGCAAAGTTCCTAGACTTCGGGATCAGATGGAAGCTGAGAACCAGCAGGAAAAGTCCATGGAAGCCGAGAGGCTTGGTCTTGAACGTTCAAAGTAAATGATTGAACGTGGTATAGATCTGCAATTTTGAATTTTGATGTGCAATTGTATATGTATTGTATATATCTAATGGAACACCGAGGACGGTGTTATTCCAAGGGGGAGGGGAATGTCACGTCCCCGGTTTTGACCCCGTTTGCATGATGTATATATTGTAATTAATCGTGGTGAGGAGCTCAAGGCAAAAGCCCCACCATCAATTTGGTTGTGTATGTTTCGGCAATGGGGATAATTGCCGATGGTATGTTGTGCTATCCGGCACATTTTAATATGGCATCATGTAAACACGCACATCAAATAAAACTAAAACCACAACCAGCTACGGCAGTGCAACGTTGAATGAAAAGGGCATGGTTCCAAAGGATAAGGGGTGGGGATGTCACACCCTAGTTATGGGAAAAACCCATGTTTTGTCACCTTGTTGATTTGCCACCTTTTTGTCTCACCCAACCTTGTCAACCTCTTTAATGCTCAGCTGGTGGTTGAGGAGTTATGGCTGAGGGCATTTATTGCTGAAGTGGTGGTGGTTGTGGGAGGCTGTCAGCCTTACCCAATTGCCCACTCCAACCATGTCTGCCCATTCTTCTCCCTCATGCACTCATCCATGGTCAGTTCACTCTCACCACGATTTTGGGTCTGTTGGCTCCTCACGCACAGGTTTTGGACGAATTTGGTCTCACGTGGGCATTTTCTTCCTCTCCCCCACGAGTTGCTGAGCACCCACAAACTGCAAATTCGTGTCCTTCCTATTAGTGGTGCATCCATGGGCAAAAATGGAGCCGTTTTTCCTCACGCAGAAATCGGGTATGTCTTTCCCGTGAATTTGGCTGTTGGGTGCAAGTTTTCCTCACGCACAGCCTGTTTGGGTCGTTTTCCCATGTGAGAGGCGTGCTCATTGTTGTTGCTTTGGGGCTGTTGTCTTCCCCACGTTTTTGTGTTAGCTGTGGTGTCCAAATTCATTTGGGCCACTGTGGAATGCCAATTTGTTGGCTGTGTCCTCCTCTGTCCATGCTGGGGGTTTGCTTATCTTTCGTTTGGGACTGTGCATAGTTGATGTCGTTTCCATTGTGAAATTGGGCTACTGTTGTTTTCCCTGGTTTGGGATGTTGAGGTTGAGTTGTTTTGGCCACGTTAGGGCCAAGAACAACTCCGTGTTGTCCATTGGACTTGAGTTGTGCTCATCCATTGTTTGGGGCTGTTCCCTGGTTGTTTTGCCTTCTTCACAGAGCTGTGAGGGGTTGATATGGCTGCTGGTATGCAGTGGTTGTCCCTTGGACTGTGCTGGCTTGGCTTGTTTGTTGACAGCCTGTGAAACCCAGCTATGATTGGTTTGTTGTTTATGTTCCCTTGGCTATGTATAAGCCTGCAATTAACCCTTATTCCGGAGGAATCATGCCCAGCTCGGGGGTGGCAGCGTTGCTGAGAGACTGATGAGCAAGCTGGCCTATGGTTGGGTGGAACGTTGCAGCGACGTAGCTGGTTGCAGGTGAATTCCTCATAAAAAGATAAGTGCTGCTGTTTACTTCATCTCTGCAATTTATATTGATGTTAAATGAACTATAATGATCTCGTTGAATGTTGGTTTATGAGTATGTGTGCTTCCGCTGTATGAATGAAGATAAATGCATCTGTGTATGCTTAATTCCAGCATTGATTTCATTTGATTTCCATTTATGTTCATTGGGAATTTTGCCCGGTTGTTTTGATGTGTTCGTCGCGTCCTCTTCGCCGGTCGGAGGCATGGGGACGTGACAGCCAGTATGAGCTGATCATCTTTATTTTCAATACCACACTGTTTCAGCTTCAAAAATAGTGCTTTGAACTTGGAGAAATATAGCTGCAGGGATTCAAAGCTTGTTGGACTCAGAGAAATCAGCTCATTCTCGATTTGATGTCCCCTCATCTCATCTGTCTTTCCAAAAATATCAGCAAGCTTCTCCCATACTTCATTCGGTGATGTCAATCCATCGAGATGGAAAAGGAGGTCTCTGGAAATACTCAGGCACAGGAGGCCATAAGCCTCATCCCTCCTGTTGTGCCATTTTATCTTCTCTGCAGCTGCATTGGGCTCTGCTTTTGTTGCCATATTCACCCTGTAGAGGCCTTTCGCTCTCAACAGTATCTCCATCTCTGCTTTCCATTCAAATAAATTGAAAGGAGTCAAGATAGTTTTCTGTGATTGATCCATAGCTCTAGAAAATCTGTCTCGGCTGTCAGTAGAAGGCTCCCAGTCTTTGATGTCGAACCTGCAAAACAATTTTTGAAGGAGAGAAACAACCTACAATGGCTCTGATACCATGTGGAAATTAAGGCCAGCAATAGATTAATTTTACTCACAACAATTATCAATTGATCATGCAAAATTGCTCACAAAAGAGACTGAATATGGAGTTGTAACACTAAATTTTATTAACTGAGTGTACAATAGCCAACCCTATAATAACATAGGTTGTTGAATAAATAGAATACATCAAGAAATCAAATGCATGAGGAGGCATCCAAATCTAGCATAAAGCAGGCTTACCAAAAATAAGCAAATCCCCCATAGGTGTAAAAAGCTGATCCCAAATCTGTCATGGAGATCACAAATTGTAAAAAAGGCATAGGCAAGATAAAGAGTGGTTGAATGGTAGCTCATACATGCTTTTTCATGGAGAAAAGAGACGAGGATGTGTAGGACAAAAAACAAGTCAACCTCACCTAGTCTAGCTTTTCCTTTTGCCTTAAAACACTGAAAAAGCAGGCAATAAAGCAGAAAAAGCAGAAGGGCGCCTAGGAGGCCAGGAATAAAGCAGAATTGATTTCTTTAGCTCTCCCATGTGCTCCATGAGTCAAATATGGCAAGTTTGACCATTATAGATAGGCAAATAACAACTTGCATAAGGTGGGACACATGAACTAGGCAAATAAGACAAAAATAATGGAATTAATGTCTAAGTGGGTAAACTATGGGTTGATTATTCTAACAATCACATCGATTTGTGTTAATATTATATATTACAACAAATACTTAAAAAGTATGTTTTGGATGCAATGCACTTGCTCCAAGTATTGGCTTTATAATAGGAAGGGTTGCCTTGCACCATGTGCAAAGGGCCTTTTGTTAATTCCATATATTGTTTTTCTCATTCTATATTATCTCATAGAAAGGGGGAAATACTAATTGTAAAGTTAGATGAGTCATTGAAGAATTTGATAAACATGTGAAAGAGAAAAAAAAATTAACAAAATATAAAAACATGAAATAACAATGGCACAGACACACATTACAGATAGATTTTCCCTAGAAACCCTTGACTGGGAAAACTAGCATGATTGAGAGGTGATCCTCTATCTATCTACTTGTATTATCTTCATTGTTTACAATACAATATTATAGCATCCAAATCCCTAATCTATTAACCTGGAGTATATTGCAAACTTGATTCGTTGATCATAATTAGTTTACTATAGGCCAAAAAAACATCA
Source organism: Pseudotsuga menziesii (assembly GCA_001517045.1). NCBI lineage: Eukaryota > Viridiplantae > Streptophyta > Pinopsida > Pinales > Pinaceae > Pseudotsuga > Pseudotsuga menziesii. The sequence goes on from LPNX010698475.1 coordinate 495,915, forward strand.
TTCAAAAAGCACAAAACAGACCCAAAAATTCCTTGCAAATGACCCGCCAGACCCCCACTCCCCACTTTTCTATAGGAACCTACAAATATTATAACATATGTCCAATAGAAACAAAGGACAGAACTATAAATTGGTTCTACAAGTTTCCAGATAACCTTCATATGTGACCATTAAATGACAAATTCTCAACTCTCGAGGTGTCAATTATTTACAAGGAAAAGCAACATGAAAAGCGTGGTTCAGATGTTATTCTACTTGATGTGGACAAGGATTTGGTCCTAGAAATAACATAAATTTATCTCTTTCATGTGTGAGTTATGTCTTTCAATGTGTTAATGGAGGTATTTTTGGGGGCAACTGACTTATTGCTAAGTGGCACTGTCATAGATGGTACCTTTCCTATTTTTATTATATAATATTGTCATATTTAGATGAGGTGAACCTTCCCAATATGATAATATATTCAACTATGTTATTCCAATCAACAATATTCAATTAATAAATCTCCTTCTACTAAGAATCCACTAGTGGTTGGCATCTCTATTGCCAAAATTGACCAAGTCTTGCATCTGACTTCAAGTGCAACAAGAAACCCACTTGCATGGCTAATCCATCAGATGTTGGGTGAACATGTTGCTATGCGTATTTGAACCTTGGTGGGATGGATATCACCATCTCTACTTTACTAACCAATCAAGCCTCCACAAACAATCTAGACAAATTTTGTAGTAATTATGACTTTTAGGAAACTATGCCTTTGCTCATGATAGCCACCCATGTGGCCATTTTTTTGTAATAGTGTCTTGTATGTGCATATTTTGCATGTATTAATAGACAAAGGCAAAAATTATTGCAAAAAATATCTACAATCCCATCAAGCCCATCAATACACCTGCATAATATAATGCACACCATTAGCTATGAGAGAGCATAAAATAAATACTTTAAATGTTTTATATTTATACCTAAAATCGCAATCTTAGGTTTTGATTTTTTTTAGAGAGGAGGCAACCATGAAGGATAATGATCTTAGAGAGTGACTCTTATACATCTAATTCAATACACCACAACAAGTTGTGTGAATAGAAAAGGGGGTTACATGCCTACAGTGCCCCTCGACAACAAGTGATAGATTACCAAGCATGATGTAAGACTAGGTCATGTAACAAATCTAATGGGCATGCACATTTTACCAAGAGTTCTATAAGAATCATAAAACACCTAAAATTATAAGACTTCAAATATTCATAATACATCCTAAGAATAGTTATAAACTTGAGCTTGTTGATGTATCTGTAACTTCGGAATGTACTCACTTGTATATTTCATATAATGTATTTCATTAGTCCCCGATGTTCCTATCAGGAGAATCATTAATGTAATAAAGTCATGTAAACTCATAGAGGTTAACCCTCCTTGTTGATCAAGGGGAAAAGTCCCCATAGTTTTGGGGCACTAGGGTTATTAGACTCTCCTAGAGAAGTCAGCCCTGGTAAGTAATTGTCAAGTCGAAAACTAGTATAAATAGAGAGTGAGCCTCTTTATTTGAGACACGCACTCACCCAGATATATCTCATAGGTGAGAGAGGAGGAGGAGCTCAAGTGAGAGAGAGAGAGAGAGAGAGAGAGAGAGAGAGAGAGAACAACTGTTGGAGATCATCTTTCTGTCTTTGGGTTTTACTGCTGCCATTGGTGCTCATTCTATCTCTGAGGAAGTTGCGGGGTTTTCTCTTTTATGGTTTCCATGAGGAAAACCTTTGTATCTATTGTCTCTTGTGATTGATTGATGTGCATATTATTCTATCAAATAATATCCTAAGATCATATTGCTTAAATTATAAAATTATGCCATGGTATCAGAGCTAACCTGAGAAGAAGACATTATGCAGCTGTAGAAGCTAGGGCCTCTTAATTTTTGGGTCTTTCTCCATAATACATCAGCAAAAGGAGGCCAGGCTGACTCTCCATTAAAGGGTGCATCTTTCTGTCGAAGCAAAATCTGATTCTAAGTTTTTTTCAGTTTTTGACCTACCATTGCATCGGGAAATTAGGGATTTTCACATAAGTGTAATTTTTGAGTGAGCCCAACATAGGCTTACTCTCCTCCACAAAATAGAATTTTAGAGACCAAGATCGAAGTTTTTGGTTGAGTAGAACTCCGGGAAATTCAAACCCTAATTTTCCCCAGAACCAGAAGATCAGCTACATATCCAGTTTTCAGCTTCTCAAATTGGTAAGATCTAAATATTTTATATTTCCATTTGAGGTTCTCAGTTAAGATGTCTCATCACACCAAGCTTGATTAAAATCTTGAGGGAGATGATAAATTCTAAGCATGGAAGTATAGGATATCACTAGTTCTTGAAGAAAATGAATTGGACTCTTACATCAGTGAAGAGGTTCCAGTTCCAGAGGGAGATGAGGCTAAGGCCTTACACAAGAAGAACTTGGTCAAGGCCAAAAGGATTATTGCTTATTCAATCAAGGATCACCTCATACCACAGGTGTCCTCCCTACAGACACTTAAAGAAATGTTTGACTCCTTGACCAAGCTGTTTGAATGGAAGAACATAAATCGGAAGATGACTTTGAGAAATCAATTGAAGAATGTGAAGATCCAAAATGCAGAGACCATACAGTCATACTTTACAAGGTTCTCCCAAATCAAAGAACAAATTGAAGCAGTAGATGAAGAAGTAGAGAATGCATAAATTGTGATGACCACCTTGAATGGTCTCCCTAGGTCATGGGACTCTTTCATTCAAGGGATTTGTGTTAGAAGAAAGCTAGTCAACTTCAGTATACTATGGGAGGAATGCTCACAAGAAGAAGCTCAAATAGTAGCCCGAGAAGAAAATATGGGAAGTGAATATCAAGCTATCACGGTACACTCCAAGAAAATAGAAAGGGACTATCATCATCCCAAAGGTAAGAATTCTCACTAGAAATATAACCCTAGAATATCTAACAGTGATCTATCTAAATTCAGATGATTTACATGTGATGAGAGAGGACACTTTGCCAGAGATTGTCCAAGAAATAAGAGTAACTTTCACAAGAAGAAGGACAAAAGAAAACATCATGCTTGCAATGTAGAGGATGATGATCCTCCCAGGAAGAGAGTCAAACAAGAAAGTGAAGATTATTCAAGTGATGAAGAGTATGTTTTGTTTTCTGCCTTCACGGGAACTGTCACATATGGAAGTAATGATTGGCTTATAGACAGTGGGGCTTCCAAACACATGACGGGATTCAAGGAATCTTTTGTGAAACTATTCGAACTTGAATCACCCCACAAAGTAAAACTTGGGGATGACTACCAATATCCAATAAAAGGTAGTGGTGAATCCTCCCATAAGCTAGACTCTGGAAAGTCTATGAAGATGAAGGATGTCATGTTTGTACCAGGACTAAAGAAAAATATCCTCTCCACATCTGCATTGGATGCAAAAGTCATAAGGGTTGCATTTGTTGATGGCCAAGTCCTTATGTGACCAAAGGGAAATACTATAGATGATGCAGTAGTGATTGGAGAGCAAGAGGGAGGCTTATACAAGCTAAAGGTTCAACCAGAACAAGCCTTGGTCCATGACTCAGTAAATCCAAATGAACTTTGGCATAGAAGGCTTGCACATGTGCACTATAGGGCACTACCACTTGCAAGCAAAGATGTTGAAGGTCTTCCAAAAATACAAGCAACACATGAAGGTGTTTGCAAAGGATGTGCGAAAGGAAAGAACACAAAGAAGACATTTCCAAGTAGTGAGAGCAAGGAAAAAGGAATCTTGGAAATCATCCACTCCTATGTATGCGGTCCGATGTCATCCACTTCATTGAGTGGGCATGTATACTATGTTTATTTCATTGATGATTTTTCTAGGAAGACATGGATATACTTCTTGAAAAACAAAGATGAAGTATCCAGCAAGTTCAAAGAATTCAAATCCTTGATCGAGAACCGCACATAAAATAAAATCAAGACCTTTCGATCAGACAATGGTGGAGAATTCACATCAAATGAATTCAAAGAATTATGCAAAGATTCAGGGATTAAGAGGGATTTGACTACTCCATATAATCCACAACAAAATGGGGTTCCAAAAAGGAAGAATAGAATGATTATGGAAGCCATAAGGGCAATGCTTCATGATCAAGATCTTCCCATGCATCTATGGGTAGAGGTTACTAGGACAATTGTGTATGTACAGAACCGTACTCCGCATAGAGTACTTGAAACAAGACACCTAAATAAGTCTTCTCCGGCAAGAAACTAGAAGTCAGTCATCTCAGAATATTTGGTTGTCCAGAATGCATACACATTCCAAAAGAAAAGAGGACAAAGTTAAATCCTTCAGGAAATAAGGGTATATTTGTGGGATATAGTTAAAGCTCGAAGGCTTATAGAATATACTTCCTAGGATTCAAGAATATCGACATCAGTAGAGACATAACATTTGACGAAGACTTGGCTTACAACAAATCTAGAAAGAGACCTGTTGAAGACCCTGAAGAAGCAGAAGCACCCAGGATTCAAAATACAACTATGAATGATGCAACTCAAGATAAATATCGAGAAAAAGAAGAACCCCATGAACCTGTAGATCCACCCCAAGAGAAGAATCCTCACAAGAGGAAACCTGCATGGGTACAAGAGGCTATCTAAGGTGTAGAAATATATGGGGATCCAGAAGAAATGCACAGAGAAACGAAGAGAACTAGGTCCTACTCCGGATATGTAGCCCTATTATGTGACATCATTGATAAAGAACCTTCCAACTATGAAGAAGCGGCAGAGAAGAAAGAATGGAAGGATTCTATGATCGAGGATTACCAATTGATCATGAAGAATGATGTTTGGGATGTTTTCCAAATACTAGAGGGGAAGTCTGTTATGACTTCCAAGTAGATCTACAAGATCAAGCATGTTGCAAATGGAAACATAGAGAAATATAAAGGAATATTTGTGGCTCATGGCTTCTCCCAGAAATAAGGAATATATTATGAAGAAACCTTTGCACCTATAGCTAGATGCACTTTCATCAGATCAGTCCTTTCTATGGCTGCAGTAATGAAATGGAAGATACACTAGGTGGATGTCAATAATGTGTCTTGAATGGTGTAGTGGAAGAGGAACTGTATGTGGAGAAGCCACTCAGTTTTGAGACACATGATAGCGAAACTCATGTGTGTAAATTGAAGAAATCCATGTACAGTTTGAAACAGGCACCCAGGACATGGTACAACAGAATTGACAGCTTCTTGACTGGATTAGGATTTACCAAGAGTAAAGCGGATTCCAACCTTTATTATAAGGTTGAGGAAGGGAACCCTGTGATACTCCTATTGTATGTAGATGACTTGTTTATAACAGGTGAGGATGGGTTGATTGATGATACGAAGAGGAAGATTAATGTTGAATTCAAGATGAAGGACTTGGGTATGATGCACTACTTTCTAGGCATGGAGGTGTGGAAGAATATAGATGGAATCTCCCTGGTACAAGGGAAGTATGTAGTAGAGATCTTGAAGAGGTTCGGGATGATGGACTGCAAGGCCATGACCATACCTATGGCATCAAACTTGAAGCTATTGAGTGATGCGTCATCAAAGTCAGTTGATGCTACGGTGTATCATCAGATGATTGGGTCCTTGATGTACCTGACAAATACAAGACCAGATATTTGCTTTGATGTGAACACATTGAGCCAGTTCCTAACAGATCGGAGACATGTTCACCTGAGTGCTGCAAAGCATATTCTGAGGTACCTGAAGGGTACAGTTGATTATGGGCTCAAGTATGGGGTGAATCAAAAGATTAACTTGGAAGTTTATGTGGATTTGGATTGGGCAGGAAATGCCATTGATAGGAAGAGCACTTCAGGGTGTTGCTTCAGTATGGGATCAGGTGTGATCTCTTGGCTTAGTAGGCAGAAATCCTACGTGGCACTGAGTACAGCCAAAGCAGAGTATGTCATGTCTTGTTTGGCTAGTTGTGAGGTAGTGTGGATGAGGAAGCTACTATCTGATTTGTTTGATCTCCAGTTGGATGCTACTTGAATATATTGCAAAAACTAGAGTTGTGTGAAGTTGTCGGAGAACCTGGTGTTCCATGACAAGTTGAAGCATATCAAGATCAAATATCACTATATCAGGGATATGGTGCAGAGAGGAGAAGTGAAGCTCCAGTATGTTGCGATGGACAAGCAGATAGCCGATGTGTTGACCAATCCATTATCCAAAGTGAATTTTGAGTACTTCAGGGAGAAGCTTGGTGTTCTCCAGATCGAGGTTCCTTCCAAGGGGAAGTGATGAGTCTGAGTGCCTTTTTGACATGGTGGTAGGATTGGTTCCTCCCATGGTTATATGTAAGTGTAGAGCCTTTTTGACATTGTGGTAGGTTGGGCCTCCCATGGTTAGATGTAAGTGTTGAGCCTTTCTAACATGGTGGCAGGCTGGGCCTCCCATGGTTAGATGTAAGTGCTAAGCCTTTCCGACATGGTGGCAGGTCGGGCCTCCCATGGTCGAATGTAAGTGCTGAGCCTTTTTGACATGGTTACAGGCTGGGCCTCCCATGGTCAGATGTAAGTGCTGAGCCTTTTTGACATGGTGGCAAGTCAAGCCTCCCATGGTTGGATGTAAGTGCTAAGCCATTCTGACATGGTGGTAGGTTGGGCCTCCCATGGTCGAATGTAAGTGTTGCACCTTTCCGACATGGTCTCAAGTCAGTCCTCCCATGGTCGGATGTAAGTGCTAATCCTTTTTGACATGGTGGCAGGTTGGGACTCCCATGGTCAGATGTAAGTGTTTAGCCTTTCCGACATGGAGGCAGGTCGGTCATCCCATGGTTGGATGTAAGTCATGAGCCTTTTCGACATGGTGGCAGGCTGGGCCTCCCATGGTTGGATGTAAATGCTGAGCCTTTTTGACATGGTGGCAGCCTAGGCCTCCCATGGTCAAATGTGAGTGTTGGGCCTTTCTGACATGGTGGTAGGCTAGGCCTCCCATGGTCAGATGTGAGTGTTGCGTGTGCCTTTCTGACATAGATGTTGGATGTGTTCCTCCCATGGTCAGATATAAGTGTTGGGAGGGCCTTTCTGACATGGATGTTGGATGTGTTCCTCCCATGGTCAGATATAAGTGTTGAATAAGGAGAATACCTACATGGAGGCTAGGCCTACAACCATCATGAAAAAGGGCTAGCTCTATAGAACTTCCTGTGACGAGTAGAATTGAGAGATAGAACCATTTGATCGAGATAGCAGGAGAAATGATGATGATCCAACTTTGATGATAATTCAATGATGATCCATCTTTGATGATGATTCAGTGACGAAGACTTGTGCTGATGAATTGTGTCAAGAGAATACCTTCCTAGTTAAGAGGGAGTATTGATGTATTTGTAACTTTGAAATGTATTCACTTGTATATTTCATATATTGTATTTCATTGGTCCCCGATGTTCCTATCGGGAGAATCATTAATGTAATCAAATCATGTAAACTCATAGAAGTTAACCCTCCTTATTGATCAGGGAGAAAAGTCCCCATAATTGTGGGGCACTAGGGTTATTAGACTCTCCTAGAGAAGTCAGCCTTGGTAAGTAATTGTCAAGTCGAAAACTAGTATAAATAGAGAGTGAGCCTCTCTATTTGAGACACACACTCACCCAGATATAGGGCATAGGTGAGAGAGGAGGAGGAGCTCAAGTGAGAGAGAGAGAGAGAGAGAAACTATAAGAGATCATCTTTTTGTCTTTGGGTTTTACTGCTGTCATTGGTGCTCATTCTATCTCTGAGGAAGTTGCGGGGTTTTCTCCTTTATGGTTTCCCCAAGGAAAATTTATGTGTCTATTGTATTTTGTGATTGATTGCTTTGCATGTTATTCTCTTAGATAAGATCCTAAGATCGTATTGCTTAAATGATAAAAATATAACAGAGCTATGACTCAAACATGTACCCAAAAAAAAGGTACTCCAACTCTGTAAAAACTTTGTATGCAATACCATAAGAAATTAAAAGCATGAATTCATTCATAACCATCTTATAATTTTCAAACATATCCAACTTTTCGGAGGGGACTTAAGACATAATTAATCCTTGAATTGTAACATGTTCTAGGTTTTTCTTGGAATTCATGGTATTATGAAATTACATTTCCTCGGTAGTAAAAATTGTAGTTTATATGGTCTATTCATACTAGAAAAATATTATTTTTTCTCAAACATGTATTGATGTTGATTATATAGATAAATGTGAGAATAAGGCTAAAGTGATATATTTTGATTCATATGTGTGTGTAAATACATATATATGCATAAACATCTATATGTATAAACACACACTCACGCACCCACACATATATATACAAGATTTGAAAGTAATTTCCAATAGTTTCTAATCAACCATCAAGTTTGTTCATTTCTACCGAGAGCACAATCAAGTGGCGGAATCTCTCTCCAAAAATGATTTAGACATGGATTCGGGTTCTTGGTCAATAGAAGAATTCAAATATGGTGTTAAATTTGATTCCTTTATAAGACAAATATTCTGAGTCGAGATATTTTTTTCCTCTAAGAGTTCTAGAGTGCTTATTCTATATCTATGCTCATTTAAATATTAATCTTTGTATTAGAACCTTAGCATACTTCTATGTTCTAAGTGTTGATCTATGTTGATCTCTTCTAAGACCTACCTAAAGAATATATTTCTCTTTTCTAATGACTATAAAATACTATTTTTTTCTCTAAAAAAAATGTATACATACATGCATGCATACATACATACATATGTACATACATATATATACTCTTTTTCGAGAAAAAAACCGTATTTTTATTCATTAGAAAATAGATATACATTCTTCAAGTAGGTATTAGAGGACATCAACATAGATCAACACTTATAAGAGAGAATTATACTAAGGTTCTAATACATAGATTAATATTTAAATGAGCATAGAGTTGGAATAAGCACCCCATGACCCGTAGAGGCAAAAATAAGATTGAGATTCATAAGATATGTCCAATAAAAGAAGCATATTTAACACCGTCTTTGAACACTTAATAATTGTAGGTGTTTTAAGACTCTTATGGAACTCTTACTAAAATGTGCATACCCGTTAGGTTTGTTACATGACCCACTCTTACATTATGCTCACACGCGTGCGCATGCACGCACGCACGCACGCACACACACACACACATGTATGTATGTATGTGTATGTGTCTATGTGTGTATGTGTGTATATAGACACACACACATGCACACATATATGTATATGTATGTATGTATATGTGTTTGTGTGTGTGTATGTAGATTTACATATATATACATAAATATGTTAGTGTTTTAGGATTAGCAGTATAATTTTCATCTCTTTCAAATTTATTTCATTATTTAATTAATCCCACGATGACATAAAAGCAAGGACCATTGAAAGATAACCATGCATAAGAGACACAAATATTTCTCTCCTAGGAAACCCAAACAGGATAAAAACCATCAAACTTTTCTCGAAATAAAATCAATCCAATACAAGAACAATACCAATCATGAAGATGACTTTAATTATGAGAGAGTTTCCTCCTCCTTCACAAATGTGTTTCCATACCTCTTTCCAATTCTTGCATCCAATCATTGACATATGTATTTACTTGCACATTCCACTCTTACATAAAATCATAATTCTCTTGTGCCATTTGGAAGGCTTGAAACACACACACTCTCTCCTCACCTTTGTTACTCTATCTCACTCCCAAATCACCCAAACGCACCCTTGTCACTTCCTAAGAATTCATGTACCTTTAAAAATTCCACATATATCTATACCTTATATAAAACCCTATCCTACCCTTCATATCCTTCCTCTTTCCTAGTTTCTTCCATGCCCTTGCTCTTTCACTAGCCAAATCTGACTAGTTTTAGAATTTCAATAAAAAAAAGGTGACTTATTCTCATACAATTGAAAATATGAGACCATGTCTAGAAACTATAAATAAAATGGTCCAGATAAAACCTTTATATCGGAAATTTGGGCCTGTTTGACCTGGTTAAATTTCGGTTAAAGACAAGGAAACTACGCAGTCCCAAACTGCTAAATTCCATTCCCGGAGTCCCAAATAGCCAAGTCAACCAATGGAATTGTTGGCATACATTAATATTCCAAAAATTGATATTCCATGTACCATATACCCCTTCCATAACTTCCAAAAGTCTCCTAGCCTTTAGAAACCAAATTTCTAGCCTCTCCTTTTCCCCCTTGAGTTAGTGTGTCTTCATTGCAACTGATAAGTGGACCATAAGCCTGCTTCAATTTATATCAGAGTTGTAGTAGAAAACTAGAGGAATTATCTCATAGCTTTTGAGTTGGTGTTTCAAGCCATCCCTGGTTGGAACATCACAATGGTATAAGAGCTTAGCCACTTTGGCTAAGTTTTGAGTTGGTGTGCCTCGATTCCTATTCGGGTACATCACAGTGGCATAAGATCTTAGGAACTTTGGCTAAGTTTTGATTTGGTGTACCTATATTCTAATTTGGGTGCATTACAGTGGTATCAAATCACTTTCCTCTACCCCTGTGGAAAGTTGAATAAAATTGCAGTCATGTCCTAATTTGATGGTGATTCCTATTTTCTCTCTAGTACTTGAGATTGAATTCCTATTTTCTCTCTAAGTAATTGAGATTGAATTCCTATTTTTCTATGAGTACTTGAGACTGAATGAAGAGGCTTGGAAATATTTCAAAAAGGATTTTCTACAGTGGTACAAATCTAGCAAACGTAAGGAGAATGAGGATGAGCCCCTAAATCCATTCTTAATCATTGAAGAGATCCATGATCCACTTACTTCTTCAAGTGGTCAAGCAACATCAGAGTTCCATGATGAGGAGCGAAAGTCACCCTAAGCTGATTCTGAAGAAGATGAAGATACATTCCCTACTGATGGGTATTTTAGAAAGGAAGAAGAAGAATCCACCACTATTGTTATAGTTAATGATATCAATCACATAGAAACTATTGAAGGCTACCCAAACACTTCTAAGACACTTACTTATGGGTGTCATCATGGGGTACTTATGGGTGTCATCATGGGGTACTTATTGATGAGTTTCCAAGTTCTGCAAAGGCATTTATTGATGGATGTTATGATGGATAGGTACCTATTGATGGGTCCCAAGGAGAGACATCTGCTAACGGATTTCCATTCCTCTATGGTTGTGACATAGAGGTCACTTTCAATGAAGTTGTTGCAAGCCAAAATTCCCATCAGCTTGAAGACCTTGTAGCAGCTAAAGAAGACCAAGGATCAATTTTACCTTCACCACATGAGGATCATGAAGTTGATCCAATAGAGGAAGAAGAGGAGGAGGTTCACTCTCATGAACTATCCTTCATTAAAGGTTATTTAAATATTAGTGAAAGTAAGATCTATTAGGCCATTAGCATACTCCATGACACTCAAGCATTGTTGTCAAATTCTTGTTGGAGAGTTTCTTTATTGGAGGAGCCATCCTTCCTTGAAGACATGGAGAATATTCAAAGAGCAATGTGAAACATCAAAGGTAATTTAATATCTTTTATTTTTGATAGAAACAATTTGATTTATATTAATGAAGGGGTTACATGAGGCATACTTGAAAAATAATGAGGATATTCGCAACCCAAAATTAAAAATGAGCAAATTCTTGAGAGTTTGCAAGATGCTTGTTCTTCCTCCTATGTTTTAGATTGTCATATGGTAGATTACTTGAAGGATTCTCATGACATTATGGATCATGAGAAACATGGTGCTTTGGATGTGCTTGATGTGTTCGAAGATGATATTGATGAGAGCCAAGAACTTGTTGTGGTGGAAGAGGAGCTTGAGTTGCCTCTTGAAGATGGTTATGCACTTTTTGAAGAAGAGCACAATTCCACTACCTTGGAACCACCTATGAGAGAAGTTTTGCACTTTTGAAGGAGGTGCATGGCATTACCCCTATGGAGCATCCACATGATGAAATTTTTTCAATTTCTGATCCTTTGGGTGATTTGGTTCATTCGTCTACATCCCACCCTTCCATATCTTGCAGCATACATCCAAAGGAAATTTGGGTGAAGGGTTTCTTTTATTGGTGCCATCTGAGGAGTATGAGGCTCCTACACTACATGATGATTCCCACAGTCTCTTTTGTAATATTTGATGTCTCTATCATACATTAATGCATCTATGATTTTAACTTGAGTCACCTGAAGACTCATGATTTTCTTTGTTCATTTGATGTTGGAGGAACTTCATCCAAAATTTGAGTGAAAGCACACATGGAAACACTTTATGATACCTCCCATACTTTCTTGTGGCAACATTACTGGACATGGGAACCTCACCTATGTCATTGGATCATATTTGATTGGTCACTTGATGCTTGTGTGCACTTTGAAAATGGTGGTATGCCTGCTTGGATGGACAAGCACCTTTATCGTCCTTTGATGAGGCTCCTTCTTGATGTACATTTGTATGATGTTTTTATGTACTTTGATGTATTTATCTTTGTGATTATGATGCATGGGTGAATGCACAATATAATTTGGGATCCTCGCATCTTTCCCCATGATGTATTGCTTTGTATCACTCTCTTTAATGATGTGTATTGGTCAATATTTTTCATCCCACACCTTGTATATTTGCTTGTATTAGCACTACTCATTGATAGAGTGTGCAAGCATTGGGATCCTGGAATCACAAACTTGATTGTTTTGCTTCTAATGGAATTGTGCACTAGGAGAGTGTGCCAACAGTGGGACCTTGGTATCTTCATGCATTATATTAAGCTCACTTGGAGCATTGTTGGGGTCATTGTCTTGATAAATCAAGCCTCTTTTCATTAATTCATCTTTGCAACAGGTGGTAATGGTTTCCTACATGAGAAACACATTTTTGGATGGACTTATGTTCTTCTTTCAGGGTGTACTATGAGCTTCCATGTGATTTATGCATCACATGAGAGGGTGTATTTGGTATTCTTAAGAATCACTTGGGATCCTGGAATATGTACCTAGTCTTCACTACATGCATGGTATGGAAGTGGAGAAAATGGAGCTATTCCTTGAGAGTATGATTCTCAAGGGGTATTTGGGGACTTCAAAGATGCAGAAGGATAGCACACTTTCTATTTCCATTCATGATTTTCAATGTGTTGAGGATTGTGGGTGATATTGTTCTCTTGATTATTGATGATGAGACTCCATAACAGTTGGTTTGCAAGTGCATGCATTGGTGCATGTAGATATCGCCTCCTTCATTTAATGTATGTATGTATGTCCCATGGCATAGTTGGATGTGGGTGTGGAAGGCATTGATGATGTGATGGTATTTCCCTATGGTTTCTTCATTGCTTGAGGACAAGCAAATTTTGGAGGGGAGGACTATCATGTCTCCAATTTTGAGGAAAATTTTCCAAGGTCACCTAAGCAAAATTCATAAAAAAAATTATAATGGTGGCTAAAACAATTAAATTGCCTCAGTAAAATTATCCTAAGGTTCTCAAAAATAATTATTATGGGGTAATTTGGCCACGTGAGACCCATAAGTCAAGTTTGCAATCAAATATAGATAAAGGGGATTAATTCAAGAAGGTTTGTCCACTTAATTAAGTCAAAGAGGTAATTATGAAATTGATTGGGCATTTAATGAGTAATTGGGTAAAAGGATGCACAAGGAAATGGTTAAGGAAGCTAGAGGGTGCATTTATGAAATTCAAATGAAGGTAATGGAGCAATAATTACCTAGTGCATGGTTCTGGGTGTTCCATGGTATTGGCTAAAGGTGAATTTGGAACATGGTTTTCAATGGCCCAAGGTGTTGGAGACTTCTCAAATATAAAAGGAGGAAAAGGAAAATGGAAAATGCATGCTTATGTATTTGTTTGTTATGTGAGGAAAGCTTTAGCTTCCCAAGTCTTGGGTGATGCTCCCCTTAACAACAGTTGGGTGATTACCCCCTTTTGCATCTAAGTAACAAAGTCATTGGTGAATTGGAGTTGAGCGCCCTACTCTTCTCATAGTGCTATAGAGTTCTTTTTATTTTATGTTTATTTCATGTAGGTGTATTCGGGTTCGAGCTTCATCATGGTGCCATTGTGTTGAGAAGAGGAATATGGTCCAGTATTCTCTTCTATATATTCTCTATCTCCTGCTCTATATTACATGGCATGCTATCATTATTTCTCTTAGCATATACATACTGATGTACATGGCCCATTTTGTCCCCTTCTAATAATAAGAAGCTCATTTTGGTCCCTCTTGTGTCTCTTTATTGTCTATTGTGTCCAAAAGCTAGTAAAGGATCTAGACCGCATATGTTGGTGTACCCAGCAGCCTTGGAGTAGACTTTAGTGGTAGATGATCTCAAACATAAATGGTTCCAGTATGTTGTGAAGTGAATTCTTTAGATAGTGAAGCTCCAGGTGTTCTCTTCCATCTGTCTATTTTAATGTGCCCAATTTCATGTCTAAAATTGCGAACTCTTGGGAATAAGTTAATTAAATTAAAAATGTGTTTCCATACCCCTATCTAATTCTTTCATCAAATAATTGAGATCTGTATTTACATGTACATGCCACTCTTACATAAAATCGTAAGTCTTTTTTGCTATTTGGAAGGCTAGAAACACACTCTCTCTCTCTATCCTCAACCTTGCTACTCTATCTCACTCCCAAATCACCTAAAAGTGCCCTTGTCACTTATTCAGCATTCCTATACCTTTACAGTCAAAATATAGACATAAACTACAGAAAACCCCATACTACTCTTCATATCCTTTCGCTTTCCTTTTTTCTTCCATGCCCTTGCTCTTTCACTAGCCAAATCTGACTAGATTTGGCAATTCAATCAAAAAGGTGAATTTTTCTCATCTAACCACAAATATGAGACCGGATATGGGAACTAGATAAAAAATAGGTATATATCCAACCTTAATAACATAAATTTTGTCTCGGTTGACCTGGTTAAAATCGGGTTGAATACGAGGAAACTTTGTAATCCCAAACTGCTAAATTCCACTCCCATAGTCCCAAGCAACCAAATCAACCTCTATAATTTTTTGTAGACATTGATATTCTAGAGACCCCTTTTGTTGTTGATGTATTTGTAAATTCAGAATGTATTCACTTGTATATTTTATATATTGTATTTCATTGGTCCCCGATGTTTCCATCGGGAGAATCATCAATGTGATCAAGTCATGTAAAGCCATAGAGATTAACCCTCCTTTGTAAGTCAGGGGTAAAGTCCCCACATTTTTGGGGCACTAGGGTTATTAGACTCTCCTAGAGAATTCGGCCCTAGTAAGTAATTGTCAAGTCAGAAACCAGTATAAATAAAGAGTGAGCCTCTCTATTTGAAACACACACTCACCCAGCTATAGCGCATAGGTGAGAGAAGAGAAGCTCACACAAGTAAGAGAGAGAACAACTATTGGAGATCATATTTTTGTCTAGGTTTTATTGTTGCCATCGGTCTCATTCTATCTCTAAGGAAGTTGAGGGATTTTCTCCTTTATGGTTTCCCTAAGGAAAACTCTTTGTGTCTCTTGTCTCTTGTAATTATTGTTGTGCATGTTATTCTCTCGGATAAGATCGTATATCATATTGTTTAAATGATAAAAATATAACATGGTATCAGAGCTAACCTGAGAAGAAGACATTATGCAGCTACAGAATCTAGGGATTCTTACTTTTTGGGTTTCTCTCCATAGATCATCAGTAGAAGGAGGCTAGGCTAACTCTCCATTGAAGGGTGTATCTTTCTGTCGAAGCAGAATCTGATTCTGAGTATTTTTAGTTTTTGACTTGTCACTGCTACGGGAAATTAGGGAATTTCACAGAAGCGTAATTTTTTAGTGAGCCTAGCATAGGATTTCTCTCCTCATCAAAATTGAAGTTCTGAGACCAGGGTTGAAGTTTTTGGTTGAGTAAAACTCTGAGAAAGTCAAACCCTAGTTTAACCCTGAACCTGAAAAACCCTAAAATACTAAAACTGGTAGTTTTGGTGTTGTACAGGATAATACACCTAATAACCTTAGGTCTGGGGTTACCAAAATACTCAATAACTTGCAGACAATTGACTTCTAAAGTGCAGAATAGGAAATAGGAGGGTTAGAAGAACTTACTCAATTAACGAAGGTCGATCCTTGCTAGCCCTTTTCCGCTCTGCTTCACTTCCAAAGTCTTCAGGATTGTCCCTCTTTCACCTGTCAAAATCCAATCTTCTAGATACAAGATACTTCATATATATATAAACAGGTTAGATAAATCATATATAAGATGCATAAACATAAACATTTATCAAACCATGATATATGAGACACATATGGAAGAAGTAATCTCTTTATTATCAATACTGGAAAGAGTTAAGGTTACAACCCAGCGTCTAAGACAAGAACTCCTCTGCAACCAAAGGATTCTGAGTTCATTACTCCAAAGAAACTCTGTATACAAACCACCATCATAACTTTGCTCTCCAAGTCTATCCTCCAACACCCTCCCCAAGGCCTGTATTTATATGGAGGAAATAAGGCAGTTTTCGAAGGTTGGGGAAGTTGTAGCAGTTAAGGAAATTAGGTAAAATGAGTTAACTAATCTCAGCTTAGCGCGTGTTTTTATGTTTAAATGTTAAGATACACATTCGTGGGTATGTAGTAGAGCAACCCACGAATGATTCACGACTCTTCATAAGGGAAACCCGCAAATACAAAGATTCACGACTTGCATCAACTGGGACTCGCGAATGACTCGCGAGTTGTATAACAGGAGAGTCACGAATACAACCTAGCATGTCAAAATGGCAAAGTAACCAGCTGGATAGAGGAAGAATGTATCATACGCAGGTCATCAATAGTATCCTGGGCAAACCTCAATCCATAGATGTCCTTTTGTGTGCCAACATGAGGAATGTCGGCACTCGGACGAAGAGGTCCCATTTAGGCGGATAACATTTGGTGCATTCACTGTATCTCGAGATTGAAAAATGCTCAGGAGCCTAAATTTTCAAAGGCCGAATGTAAAATCCCAATGTACCCTATGGAAAAATTACAGCCTCAAATTTGTTGTATTCTGGTAGATATGATTCCTCCAAATCAGGGTTCCAGCCTCTTCCAGGATTCATCCCTAAATAGGAAACCTAGGGATAATTGCTATATCTCATGCTACAAAGGTCCAAATGAAGTTTCACAATATGTTCCATATATGGCACGGACTTTACTTTCTATGGTAAAAGTTTCATACCCTTAAGGTGAAACAGTGACACGTGGCATCCTGTATAAGTTCGCCATGTTGAACAGTCCTGAAATAAGTCACCTTGGTAAAACTATCATAACTCCCAATTTGTGACACCAATTCTGCTAAAACCTATAGTGTTGGAAAGAGAACATATGAGGCTACCTCAGTACGAAATTTCAAACACAGAGGAGAAATACTTTATGAGATACCGTAGAAACAATATCAAGCATTTCTGTAGAGGAAAGTATCTCATCATGCTATACAAATATCCATTGCTACTTATCTAGAACGAAACCTCTTTGCTGACATATTGGATTGGTGCACAATCTCAATGATGTCATGGTAGAGATGGAAGGCATCTAGAAAGTTTTCATGAGATATGGATGAATGTTGTATTGGCTAAAATAGTTGCATGATTATATATGTATGCATAAGAATTTTCCATTATGAATATGTCGTATGAAATGTTTCTAACCATACAACTAATGCATTTGACTTGTAGGAAAGATCACATACAATTGCCTAAAACAAAAGAAGGATGAGAATTGTTCCGAAGAACAAGTGACGATAGTTCAATAAATTATCCAAAATGAAGAATGGTATGACAAGACTTCAAGAGGCATCAGACACACTCTAGTTATGTGACACTATTGAGCGGCATCATTGATGCAGAGCCTTCCAGCTATAAAGAAGTAGCCAAGAAGAAAGGGAAGGAGAGTACCAGTTCAAGAAGAATTATGTCTAGGATGCAGAGTCGAGACCTGAAGGGAAGTCTGTAATGTCTTCCATATGGATCTACAAGATCCATCATGCAGTAGATGACAACATCATGGGATACAAGGAAAGATTCGTAGCACGAGGCTTCTGACAGAAAGGAGGCATAAACTATGAAGAGATATTTGTAGGTTCAACCATAAGCCCAATTTCACTCTTCTGGCCATAGGGGTATATGTAGGTTCTAATGGTAGGAGGAACACTTCTTGGAATTAAGTGAATAACATGATAAAAACATTTAGTAGGTGGAAGACCCTTTGGAATCTCTTCAAATACCTTGGAATGATTATCAATGATGCTATGAAGATCTAGTTGAATATGAGGCATAGATGTTTGAACATCTAGTGAGCATGATTTTTCAATTACACCTTGATGTCTTTTATACCAAAATACTGTCACCATCATGTGATAAGACATTTGACATACCTGCTCACCCTAAATCCCAGCTTCTGGAGTGGAAACTAAATGGTTTTTTATCAATCTGTCATACAAATTCTCGGCACCGCACGTGCCCCTTTATCTAGGAGCGGTACCCCTACTCGCACCGCCTTTCATCGGTTGTCCACAAGTAGTGCCACCGCCCATTTCCCTTAGTCCATAGGCGGGTATTACCAGAACCGCTCTGTCATAGAAGGAGAAGCGTGGTACCCTAGGTAAAAAGGGAAAAAGAGAAGTTTCTCGACGCTTCTAGATGATAAGCCTCATGTACTGCCTTATCCCTACTGTTGTGGGTTGGTTGAGCTCGAGATCCCTCATCCTAGGATCTTAGAGGCCACCTCACCCACTAATTTCTCAACCATCTCTATCCATTAAAGCCCTATAAATATGAGCTCATATCCATGGTTGAGAGGAGAACATTGAAGGTATTGTTATGTTGTTGGATTGATTCTTAGCCCAAGATCATTTGGAGAGAGCATAGAGAGCTAGAGTCGGAGATTTTGGGGATGAAGAGCTAGTTTCATGGAGATGCATGTCAACACTAAGGCTTGGTTGTAAACTTCTTCATATTTCTAATGCAAGTTGATTTCTGTCCCACATATGATGTTGTTGTTGTGATTTCGCATATATATGTTGCTAGATTCCTTAGTCACTAGCATAGGTTAGTAGATCATATTCTAGTTTCTTTGATTCGTTTCATGTTGAGATTTTTTGCAGGTACACAGGTGAACTCTCAAAGCCTTGTATTTTAGATATCTACAGCATCTAGGGAGAGTCTTCAACCTCTGTCCTCTATTTGTTCTGCATCTGAACCATTCGTGGAACACCTTGCTATCTGCAGGAGGTGAAATATTCCAGCCAACAAATCTGGCGACTCCGCTGGGGATCTGGAGGATTCAGTTGTTCTGATCTTCCTCAGTCTGCAACTCTTGTCTGAATCCAGGCTCTGTTTTCTTCAACTCTTTTCAGTCAAATCTACTTTCTGATTTGTATTATTTGGGTTTGAAATTTCCATATCTGTTCAGATCTGAGTCATTTCATTCTTTTATGCTCTGTTACCACATTCAATTCGACAGTATTTTCCTTGATCTAGTCTTTTCTGACCTGATCCATCATTCTCTTTTTTGTTTCGGCCATCTACAGGGAACCGTGTCCATGCTTTTTATGAGGAGCAGTGCCACCGCCTGAACATAGTGAGCAATAAGCAGTGCCACCTCCTGTATCTGGTTTGCAAGGAGCATTGGTGTCTTGGAAAAGCTCTTATAACACCTACGAAGTGCAGTGCCAGGTAGGCATTAGTCCAAAACTCTTTTTCCTTATTTTTCTTTTGCAAAAATTTGGAATTTTGATTGCTTTCAGTTCTATTATCAGGCTTGTGTTAATGAATCTGGTGTGTGCGGCTTGCTACCTTAATGGTTTAAGATTTATTTGAGTAGAATTTCAAAAGTTTATTTGGTATTTTTTATTGTTCATCCTCTTCTTGCTTGTTGGTGGTAGTTAAAGAAGGATTTCTTGTTTTCTGAAAGTTAGGGTGCTCATTGAAGTCTCTTTTTGTTGCATATACTGAAAGAAGAACACTAGATTAGCTTCTAGATTTCATTTCTTGCTTGCATAGTAAACTTATTTTTCTTTCCTTCAAAAAAGAAAAGTTTTGCTTGAGATTAGGACATCATATTTGAGCGTTGGATTTGGGTTTTCTAATTGGATTTACAAGCTTTCAAGACCTTTATGATATTTTGTCTCTCATGCATATAGGACTATCTCGATCAAAATAAAAAAAATGGTAGTTTTAAGTTAGATTTGCTTATGGTTTTGAGAATTTTGAAAAGTTAGAGTGCATTGGCATATAGGTGTGCTTGGTGTTGTTCTTTGAGGAAAAGATATTCTCACCCTTCTCATTTGCTTTCGAAAAGAAGAATTTGGTTTGTAAAAGTATTTGCTTGTCTTTGATTTGATGTTCATGACTGTTGATTGGAATGGTTTTGGGTTTTGAAACAAAAAGAAAAACACTCTCTTCCCTCCTGTAAGTAGGCATACTGAACAGTAAAGTGAACATTTGCATAAGCATATTGCATAGTTTTACTTTTCTGTCAAAACATCATGCATTCACCTAACCGTACAAGTTAAAATTAACTGTAGTGGTAGGTTAAAATTTACACAGTAACTTGAGTGATAGGTTAGAGATGTGTTTGGGCATCGTAAAATGTAGGAGCTATCATTATTTGTCAGCATTACATTCTAGGACTCGCGCGGTTCTTCCACGTATCGTCAGTATATCGAACGGCCTTTCACGTACCCTTGAGGTATATAGAAAGGTACTTCATGTACTCGATTGTATATCGAAAGGCCCCTTGTGTACGGTTATGCATTAGATAGCACTACTACCAATTCAAGCGCCCACGTACCTTGAGTATATTGGGAGACCCCACTAGGGTACCTTATCTATCTGAGAAAAGCCCTTTGGTCATCTTGTTTGGAGCCATACACCAAAAACAGCATTCGGGGATATTACTACGCACGTACCCTCGTGGTATATCGCGAGTGGCACCTTCTTGACAATCCTAGTGAGAGACCTGACTTTTGAACTCCTCCTATCATTTTAAGTCTGCTTGTTTTGACCTATAGTTTGAGTAGGGAAGTCTTTTGGTGTGTTTTTTTAAGATTTTCAGACCCTAGGTTAGATAGGAACTGTACAAACTAGTTGAGTTAAGACAGTCCAGAAGAGTACAGGGCTTGCCACCTGATTTTATTCCTGTTTCAGGAGAAAATCCAATGGAAACTATCGACCAGGGAGCTGCTGCCACCTCCCAAGTGGGAGATAATGTGGTGGTGGAAATTGGAGTACCATACTCTTCACACTCACCTCCCCTGGTCCAACAACCTCCTCAGGGAGATTCATCATTCCATCCTCCCTTGGAAGGTCATGTTGATGATACCCGTCTGGACTTTGGTCCTAATGCTCATTTTTGGTAGACACCTATCAAACAGGCCATTGCCTCATTTGGCACCCGTGTAATTTCTCCTGAGAGTGAAGAAGAACGCATGCAATATCATGCTGCTATTCTCCATGCACATGAGGTAGAAAAGCAGATTGATAACCTATTAGGCTCTACACCAGTATGTTCCACATCCCTTCCTATGGGATATCGTTCACTAGTCGATTCTATGAGACCCATTGAACCGATTATAGATCATCCATTAACAACCCACATCCCAAGTCAAATTTCCACCCCTCTCACCTCTTATGTTATGTATGTTCCAAATCCTCCCAGGTCTTTTGCATCTGGGGCCCAACCTTCAATTCTTGTTTTGTCAATACCTTTGAATACTAGGGGGAAACCCCCCGCACGACCTATGTTATCTGATACTGGAGTTGTACCTAGTCAAGGGCAGACCTCTAACATAGAACCATCTACAGTCTTCATCCCTCAAATTCCCCATCTAGTTCAGGTCAGCCCTTGGGGGCACAACCTGTTACCATTCAGTCTTGTAGTGGTTATGGTTATCAAATACCTGTAGGTAATCCTCCATATAATCCTACAGGAACACCTTATACTGGAATTCCATACCCTAGTAACACTTTTACGCCATGGGGGAAACCCAACTGGTCTTACATGCCAGCCATGGGAGGGATACCTATACATACTGCAGGAGGTGTGGGAGGACCACCTTATGGAGGTCCTCCCCCTGGGGGACCTCATGGTCCCGGAGGATCTGGAAATTTTCCTACTCATGGTCCTGGAGGTCCTAGTGGTCCTGGGGGACCTGGTGGCTTTCCTCCTTATGGCTCTAGAGGGTCTTCTATCCCTCCACCTAGTGGTTCCGGTGGCTCTGGAGGTTTACCACCTCCTGGAGGCTCTGGAGGGGTCTGGTGGTCCACCTCCTGGTGGTCCTGGTGGTCCCAATGGCTCTAGAGGTCCTCCTCCTAGAGGCCCTGGTGGTCCTAGCGGTCCTAATTCCAGAAATCCACCCCCCATGGGCAGATCCTTCAATGGTTCTTCCTCACAGCAACCTATTTATCAGTCTACCTATGGCCCTACTGGTAATTAGATGCCATATCAATATTACCAGTATGTGCAACCAAATAGACAGTTACCTTTCCTAGTAACTTTGGACTTGCCTGATTTGTCCAAGTTGATTAATGATCCCATTCGACACAATCCCTCATGGCCTTCCATTCCGATAAAGTTACCATCGGATATTCTGAAATTCGATGGGAAGCAGGGTGAAGATCCGCAGAACCATGTTATGACTTTTCATTTGTGGTGTTCCTCGAAATCACTCATTGATGATTATGTTCGGTTACGACTCTTTCGGTGAACTTTAACCGGTACTGCCGCGAAGTGGTACATTGAACTCCCACAACATTCATTTGTGGATTTTGGATCGTTGGCAACCGTATTTCTTACGCACTTTCAACTCCCTATACGTTATGAAATGGGCACTGAAATTTTAACTTCTCTGTGATAGAACACCTCCACCCACATTTCTGATCATATTCATGAGTGGAGAAGGCGGAGAAGGCTTATTAAGGCTCCTATTCTGGATCAGTTGTTAGCTAATTGGTTCACTAAGTCCTTGTTACCTCCTATTGCTCGAGATGTGTCCATGGGTGGTGCCATTACCGAAGAGCGGGCTATTAGTCGGGCTCAATACCTAGACTTGGTCTATTCCTAGTTCGGGACTCTTTATGACCTGATTCCTCAAGCTCCTCGCCCCAGCACGGACCTTGCCAAGCCACCAGCAGAAGTACTTGTTGATGGGATTGTTGGTTCAATCCAGTCCCCATCCACAGCAAAACCTGCCAAGCAAACCCAAACCACTACTCCTTCAACTCCTAAGGTTTCTGTCGAGGTCAATTCTATTCAGAGTACTCAAACCTCGGGTAATAAAAAGAAAGGCAAAATTTGAAATAAAAAACCTGGAAACCAACAGGAGACCCCACGATCAACCAATAATGACAACGACAAAGGGAAAAGGAAGGCTAAATATCCTTGTCTGTTATGCGGTGGTGACCATTTTTCAAAGGAGTTTCCTCATCGGGACGAAATCTCCCAGTTTATGAAGTCTAATCCCGCACCTACAGTACTTACGAATCCCTTTCCCTCTCAACAACAACTGGTAGACCACATGTCTAACCAGGGTAGCTCTAGTTCATCGGAGGAAATTCATATGATTTCCTCAGATACCATCCATCTGCAAACTCGAAGCCAGAATTATGATAAACCCGCAGATAAGAAAGAAGATCAATCTTCTTCAGGGAAATCTCCCTCTACTAGTTCTCTGGAATCCTCGTCTACTGTTCCCTTGTCTATCGAGAAGCCTACTCTCGACATGATTTTGCGCCCACCAAAGAGTACTCTTCGAAAGGTTGTCTTTAATCCCAATGCCTGAGCTGCTCAATTCTATAATGTAGTTGAAGATCTCGCTCAGGCACCTTGTGTGATTTCTACCCTAGAAGTACTCCAAAGTTGCCCCTCACAGCGCAAGAACTTGTTGACAGCATTAGGAGCTCTAGACCCAGATAACACTAACTTAATCCATTTCAACGTTGAGAACTATAAACCTAGATTACCGCATAAACTTGCTTTTCAGATCATTATGAAAGTAGTGGAAAAGAAAGTATTTCGAACGGTACTAGATGAAGGAGCTTCGACCTCGATGTTATCTCTGACTTGTTGGAAAGCTATTGGCTCTCCCAAGCTTGTTACATCATCGACGACCCTTAAAGCCTTTGATGGACAGGGTTTCCAACCCCATGGTATCATATCATCCCTCGTGGTCGATCTAGGGGGAAAAACCGTTTCCATCCAAGTATAAGTGGTGGATGCCCCTTTGGATTATAACCTCCTTTTAGGAAGGAATTGGTTCTATGCCATGACTGTTGTTGCTTGAATAGTATTTCGAACGGTCCAGTTCTCGCATCTTGGGAGAATTGTTACCATTGACCAGCTTGATTTCTATACATCGGATGTTACTACTTCCATGGCTAATAACATCCCCATGTTAGGCCAGTCCCCTCCTCCTTACCAGTCGATTGGGGTAGGTATGTTGAAGGATTCATCCCTTATGGGGATTTTTCCCTCTACTCCTCCTAGTATGGATAACGCGATAGTACATATGATCACCTCATTTTATTTTGAGCCCAAGGGCCAAAATGTTGTTGAGTCCACCTCGTTGAGCCCGCCCGAAGCTATGTATGACACCATTCAAAATTGTTCCAATGATTACACTGATGACCTTCATTTAGTGGCTTCGAATACTTACCATTTACCATACTGGTTAGAACCTTCTCTTCCGATTCTACATTATCTCTCTGATACTTTTCCTTCCCACAAGTCCATTATAGAGATCATGAATACGGATGAGCCCATTTGGGAGGATCACCATCATAGATCCATGTTCCTCCCCAATACCAGTTCGGGCAGCCATGATTTTGCATCCTTGTTTCCTACTGATATTGTCAATGTTCCACAAAGTCCTATATTGTTGCAAGACACAGATTCTGAAGGAAACCTTTACAACATTACTTAGACGAACCCAATTGACATATCAGCCAAGCCTAATGTTATTGAGCACGTTCATGTTGGGCAGAACTGCTCCACAGATGAATCTGAAGCATATAACGCACTTTTTAAGGAATTCCGTGATATTTTTGCCTGGTCCTATGAAGAGATGTCATGGATTGACCCTTCCATTGTGGTCCACGAGATTAAAACTTATCCCACTGCTAAACCTGTCGAGCAGAAACTTAGGCAAGTCAATCCTAGGAAGGCCGCAGCTATTAAAGCTGAGATTGAGAAACTTCTTAAAACTGGTTTTATTTATCCTGTACCACTGACAGAATGGGTATCAAACGTTGTCCATGTCAATAAAAAGTAGGGCACCATTAGAGTCTACATCAACTTTAGGGATTTAAATAAAGCTTGTCCCAAAGACAACTTTCCTACCCCGCATATCAATCAGATTATTGACAACTGTGCTGGAAGTGTCATCTTTTCATTCATGGATGGCTTCTCCGGCTGTAATCAGATTGAGATATTTTCCTCCGGTCCACATAAAACAACATTCATTTGCCCATGGGGAACCTTTGCATATAAGAAGTTACCTTTCGGATTGGAAAATGCTGGAGCCACGTTCCAGCGTGCGATGTCCTATGCGTTTCACGACATTAAACATATTGTTGAACCATACCTTGACGACCTCCCCACTCATTCATAGCCACGGGAGGACCATCCTGGTCATCTTAGAGACATATTCCTGAGATGTCGTCATTATAATATACAGCTCAATCCACATAAATGTGTTTTTGCGTTGAAACGGGACGTCTGCTTGGCTTTGTGGTATCCAAAGATGGCATCCGGATCAATCCTTTGAAGATTGCCACTATCATTAATCTACCAGCCCCAACCAACATCCTTGAACTCCAAAGTTTGCAGGGGAAGGCAAACTTTCTCCGTCGTTTCATGTGCAATTTCGCTAAGAAAATGCACGGTTATATGCGTCTCCTTAAAAGAACACTCCATTCTTCTAGGATGACCAAGCCCAATGCACGTTTGATAATCTTAAGCACGCTCTGACTCATTCACCCGTGATACACCCCTCGGATTATTCAAAGGACTTTCTCTTGTATATTGCTTCCTTCGCTACTACCATTGCCATGGTTTTAGTGCAGGACAATCTCCACGGTGAGGAGCATGTGATTTATTACACCAGTAAGAATCTTATTGATTCTGAAACCCATTATTCACATGTGGAGAAGCTAGCTTTGGCCACAGTCATTGTTGAGAAAAAAATTTGTCACTAAATTCTACTTCGCACTACCATCGTATTGGAAGACCAGAACCCGATGTACTACATTCTGACTCATCAGGTACTCAGGGGCAAGTACTCTCGTTGGATCATCATCCTTCAGGAGTTCGATCTCAAGTTTGCCAAGGCTACATCAAAGAAATCCTTGGTTTTTGCTGAGCTTATGTGTGACCTTCCTTGTGCTACCACGGAATCTGAGCCCAGTGATTCATTTCCAGATGAATTCTTGTTCCTAATTAGCACTAATGATCCTTGGTATGGAGATTTGTTGATTTATCTCCAGACCCAGCGTTTTCAGCCGCATCTATCTCGTAATTATTGTCACGACATCCATCACCACGTGAAGTACTATCTTATCTTAAATGATACCTTGTATAGACGTGGGATTGATTCCATTCTCCGGCGATGCCTCACCCATGAGGAGGTTGAACATGTGTTGAATGATTGCCACTCTAGAGCATGTGGCAGTCATTTATCTGGGATGGCTACAACCTAGAAAATCCTTCGCCCTGGCTATTTCTAGCCTTCTATATTCAAATACTGTCATGATGCTGTTAAGAAATGTCCACCTTGCCAACATTTTTATCCCAAAAATCACACCCATCCTGCTCCGCTTCATCCCGTCATTGCCATTGGCCCTTTTTTCAAATGGGGGATTGACTTCATGCTTTGTAAGCCTACCTCAGCTGGGGGGCATGGTTACTTCATCGTAGCCGTGGATTATTTCACAAAATGGGCTAAGGCCATGCCTACATATGCAGAAGATGGTAAGACTGTTGCTCTCTTCTTGTTCAATCATATCATAGCTAGATTTGGAGTTTCGCAGTCCATCGTCACTGATCATGGATCTCATTTCCGTAATCAAATGATGGAGGAATTGAGTGCCAAGCTAGGTTTTCGCCATGAAAATTCTACACCATATTATCCAGAAGCTAATGGTCAGGTAGAGGCCATTAACAAGGTTTTGAAAACTATGCTTCGTCGGATGGTTGGAGATCATAAATCCAATTGGCATCTCGTTCTTTTTTTCGCTCTTTGGGATTATAGGAATTCCGTGAAAACAGCTACTGGTTTCACACCATTCCATCTTGTCTATGGGCTTGAAGCTGTCTTGCCGATCCAATGTGAGATTCCATCTTTACAACTTGCTGTCAAACTTCTCCCATACACTTCCACAGAGGAAGCGAGATTTTTGTACTTAAATAACCTTGATGAGACTCATAGAGATGATGCCTTGGCTAATGAGGCACATAAGAAATGCGTCAAGGTGCAGTACAATAAATCCATCTAGCCTCGTGTTTTCAACGAGGGTGACCTAGTTTTGACTTATGGCCAGAGATATGACAATCTAGGGAAGGGTAAGTTCGAGTCCATGTGGTATGGACCTTTCGTTATTTCCAAGGTGTTAGAGAAAGGAGCCTATGAGTTAGTTGATTATGATGGAATCCCTTTGGGGCAACCTCGCAATGGGTTGTACCTGAAAAGGTACTATGCCTAGGTTTTCTTGGATGGTATCTTGTATATATGTGTACTGATTGACTTTCAGTGTGCTTTCAATATTTTCAAGATGGTTTTGAGTTTTAGTGTCCGCATCTGTTTACACCATGTTTTGGTCATGCAGATGGCTTTCTACGGCTTCGCTGATGGTGCTTGCCACCACACCTTGAATCTAGCCTCGGCTGCTTGGGTTCTCTATTCCCCAGCTGAAGATTTGGTCAGTTCAGGAGCGGTTTGTTTAGGTCCCGCTACTAATAACATCGTCGAATATGAAGCAGTCATCGGTCTTCTGACTGAAGCTACCTCCCAGGATGTCTGTGATCTAGTAGTTTTGATGGACTCTCAACTTGTGGTTTGTCATTTGAGCCATGTCTACACCATTAGGAACCCAGTGCTCCTCTGCCTCTTCTGGAGGGTACATTTTTTAGAAAGATCATTTGCAACCATTACCTATAGGCATATCCCTAGGGAACATAATGTAGTTGTTGATTCATTGGCTAATTACATCCTAGATTGGCATATTTCCCATTCATGACTTTAAATCAAACATGGTATATTGTAAATAAACATTTAAAGACACAGAATTCATAGAAAATGCATTTATCCATTTGAGACATATAAACACCGTGTAAAAGTCTGTATCTATATATATATATATATATATATATATATATATATATATACAAAAAAGTTTTACAAAAATAGGTCCTGAGACCTCATCTGAAGCATGTAGGATTTCAGGCAAAATCATCATACAAAAAATCCTGAAGCTATCAGCTTTCAGTATACATGTCTCATCCACTAATGGTGCTCATGATAGCACATCACTTCTCGAGCCACCGTACGTAGTAGCCTATTGAATCGGCCTGGTACTCCCACCATAGATCTCTGATATCTAGTCGGGAGGTCATCTATATCAACATCTGGGATGTCCAGAGTCAAGCTCTCTAGGTTCTCCTCCAGCTCCCTGGTGATATCATCACCCTGTGGCACGAAGAGAGCTCCGGCTCACCTATCTAATGGAGATGCTCCTCCAGGCCTCGCTGCTCCAACATCTGCATGAAGACAAACATGTCTCGTCACTTATCATAAAAAATATAAAACATTAAAAACATAAAAACATTTTCCATTGTTAGGGTTTCTTGCTTCTTACAAATGTCACCCCACTGCCCTCCAGGTGTGAGTGGTAGGTCAGGATCACCTGTAAAATCTGTGCCTGCATAGGCATAGTCCTCGACCATGAGCATCTGATCCCGCAACCATCTGAAGAACGGATCACCGAACTTCACTCTGCCCCTACCCACTCCTGTGCGAGCCATGACCTGGACCCACCTCAGCATATGGGGGTCCCATGCTCTCAGACTCTGGAAATTCACCTGGGGCCTCATCTGTGGGACCCACTCAAATAAGAAGCAAGCTAAGATGGAACCAAAGCCGAACTGCTTCAGCTCTCCCTGCCGACATTTAGTCAGCTGATCCTTGAAGATTGGAAGCAATGATTCCACCTAGTTGAACATCGTCGGTGCCATAGCCTCTACGATGTACAGCATATGTGCCCTGGAAGTCTGATGCACACCTTGGCTCCCTACCACCCTCTACATGGTGAACAAGACAATCCGTACAGCCCTGTTTGTCACTGCCCTGATGGGGATTTTCTTCCCCGATGTTCCTATACCTGGTACAGAGTGCTGATCTATGAGCTCTCTGTTGGTAATGTCCCTACCATAGGAATCTGTCAGTGAGATGGGGGCACCCCGTCTCAATAGTCCAGTCAGGAAGTAGATATCCTCTACCTCCACTGTAAGTATGTGTGCCCCCACCTCGAATACTATTGTTCTAGATTCCACATTCTCAATATGTGTTCCAATAATCTCTCGTGGGACACCATGTTTGGTGTCTGGAAGAACCTTAAGAGCCCACAATTCTAGAGTGCGGCAATACAAACCGCATTCCTTTCAACAGCAGCATCCTCATCATCATGTGTTCTTTCCTTCCATATCACCATATTTTGGACACCTAGACCTACCAAAAACAACAATGGTATGCATTAATATCATCTTTGAGTCATTGCAAATAAAAAGAATGAATGAATTTTGCCCATATCATTTGTTTAACTTCTCCACGGTCAGCATCGCTTGTGCCCCATTGGAGACAAGCGATGGCACCGCCTGTCCACCGTATTCTTGGCGCGGTTCTCGGGTGGTACCGCGTATCCCGTAAGGGGTAGCTATGGTGCCCTCATATTTGATTTTAGGGCTTTCCAAATAGGCCCAAAACCTCACCAAATTCCAAAATAGAAGCAATAAAATGAAAGATAAGGGTCTTAGCTGTTACCTGTAACTGACGAGACTGAAAATAAACGGTGGAAACTCCCGGTATCAGCAGTGGAAGATCTGGCTAGAAAATGCTCCAAGTGCTCTCTGCTAGAGGTAAATAGTGAAATGTTTTGATTTTTCACTATTTACTTGCCTTATATAGACATTTTTTGGGTCTGACTTACAAAAATTTTGATATTACATCATGTTTTGGTCAAAATCTATTTGTCATAATCCCTTAATGTTGATTTTGAATGCATTTAACACTTGTTTATGAGTCGTCTGCAGGTTGACTTTAGTAAGCAGCTTTGGAAAGTTTGTTTATGGCTTTTTCGTACTTTCACAAAATGGAAAAGGTCATCGAGCGTTTATTACGACACTTTGTCACGCTCGTAAAAATATAGTATCAAAGTTCCGAGTCTAGTTCAAGTTTCTTTCCAAGCTCGTAAAATACGACATTGTGTAAAGAAACATCATGAAGTTCTCTTTTCACCTCTTTTTCAGGTTCCTTAAACACGAAAAAGTCATCAAGTCCGTTTCCGATTCTTTCCAGGCTCGTAAAACATTACGTTGCGTAAAGGAACCTCATGGAGTTCTCTTTAAACCCTTTTCAGGCTCCCTAAATACGAAAAGATTGTCGAGCGATCTTGTCTTCTTCACGCTCGTTAAAGTATTTGAAGAGTCGTCCATCCGATGGTAGGTTATCTCTTTCTCTGTTCGGATAGGACTATTTACGAGAAAGGAACACTCTAGCCAATCATGACTGGAAGAGTTCTCTAAGGTATGATTTTATACTTTTTTGGGCCTTAGATACTAAATCATATGAAAAAGGACCCCCATGGAGTTTTCTTCTATATTCATCCAGACTCTCTAAACATGAACGATACCGAGTTTTCTTTCAGTGGACTCGTTAAATTAAACATTGAGAGACCTATTTTGGGAACGAACCCCTCCTTTCTCAGGTTCATAGAACATATGAGTCTGGACTTGTCTTCTGACAAGCTATATCGAGTGTTTGTTACCCTCTTTGAACTCGTAAAACCGAAAAGAGGCACTCATCGATCATGATGGGGGAAATGGGAAGGAAATAATTTTGCAAATAATGGTAGTTGTTTGTCGTTACCTTTGAACATGGCACTTGTCTGCACAATCATGTCAGTCAATTGGGTATTCAGCTGATCTCCATGATGATGCAATTTCATGAGTCATGCCAATCCTTTAAGTCTTTCAAAAGAATGCATTGTCCACTGTCGCATTGTGTATCTGTCCTGTCTAGTCATGCTGCTAAGTCATTTTGTCATGCCGCCCGATGTTCAAAGGAGATCTGAAGAAGTTTTACCTCTGCAGTCTATGCAGTATTTGTGTCAGTATCTTTGAGTCAGTCATATGGTTACTACATTTACATCATTCCAGAACTATGTTTCAAGTTTTGTGTCGTCGATGTGGGACTCATCATGGCCCTCCTTCGATGATACTATTCCCATTGACATCAGCTCATCATCCAAGAAATAGTCATAGAAACAATATTTAGTACCTTGAGATCTGTATGCCTTAATGACAAATTCTCTCGCTCTCGACATAGGTTCACATCATTGACCTTTGATCGATAGAATCGACTGGGTGTTTGACATTAGGACATCTATTCACACTCAGTAGATTGTACTAGGGTACCTTGGGAATCATTGACATTAATGGTGATCTCCCTCGCACTTGTTAATGGTTCACATCATTAGCCGGTAATCAAGTGGTTTCTACCATGTTCGACTTCAGATCATTGTAATCACATGGATAGAATCGTACTTTGTGGAATACAAGACAAAGACCCTGGGCATTTGTTTAAAAGCGCTCATTGCTTTTTCCCCAGGTTGCGATGGAGTTTTGTATATATCTAGCATGGATCCACATTTGTATGGTCGTGGCTATGCTCAAATTTGCGTCTGTATGACATAGATCTACGTTGTATGTCTGGTATTTATGTCCAAGTTTGAGTCCTCTATCACATGGATCTACGTTGTATTCTAGTAGCCATGCTTGTTTATTCCACTCATGGATCTGCCTTATATCGGTCTGTAGCTATGATTTTGGTTACTTGTGTCTATGAGTCAACATACTGATGTACTACAGATGCCTGCTTGACGACATGCTCCGATTGAGCCGACATTTTCATCTCCTGGCGACAACTTGTTCTCAATGCTCTCGTTTATCGTATCACTCTAAGACTCATGCTTTGGGGGGCACCCTGTTATACCAAAATCCTGTCACCATCATGTGATAAGACATTTTACATACCTGCTTGCCTTGAATCCCAGCTTCTGTAGTGGAAACTAAATGGTTTTTTATCAATATGTCATACAAATTCCCAGCACCGTGCATGCCCCTTTATCCAGGAGCGATACCCCTACTCGCACTGCCTTTCATCGGTTGTCCACATGCGGTGCCACGACCCATTTCCCTTAGTCCATAGGTGGTTATTACCAGAACCACTCTGTCATAGAAGGAGAAGTGCAGTACCCTAGGTAAAAAGGGAAAAAGAGAAGTTTCTCAAGACTTCTAGATGATAAGCCTCATGTCCTGCCTTGTCCCTACTGTTGTGGGTTGTTTGAGCTCGAGATCCCTCATCCTAGGATCTTAGAGGCCACCTCACCCACTAATTTCTCAACCATCTCTATCCATTAAATCCCTATAAATATGAGCTCATAGCCATGGTTGAGGGGAGAACATTGAAGGTATTGTTATGTTGTTGGATTGATTCTTGGCCCAAGATCATTTGGAGACAGCATAGAGAGCTAGAGTCGGAGCTTTTGGGGATGAAGAGTTGGTTTCAAGGAGATGCATGTCAACACTAAGGCTTGGTTGTAAACTTCTTCATATATCTAATGCAAGTTGATTTCTATCCCACATATGATGTTGTTGCTATGATTTCGCATATATATGTTGCTAGATTCCTTAGTCACTAGCATAGATTATTAGATCATATTCTGGTTGCTTTGATTCGTTTTGTGTTGAGCTTTTTTTCAGGTACACAGGTGAACTGTCAAAGCCTTGTATTCCATATATCTACAGCGTCTAGGGAGAGTCTTCAACCTCTGTCCTCTATTTGTTCTGGATCTGAACCATTCAGACCAGTGGAACACCTTACTGTCCGCAGGAGGGGTGAAATATTCCAGCTAACATGTCTCTTTTTCAACAATTTTTTCATAACATTAGAGCTTATAACCTTGCTTGGTTTCCCTATGGTTCCCATTAACTCCTATTATTTTCCTTCCCATGAAAATTTCATGAAAAGTTCTTGTAAATTAAAAGCAGTTGTTCCATATGATCATAACCATTGAGCCCCTATGACAACATCAACACCACCCACTAGTATAGGAATCATTGGAATATTCAATACATATTCTGGTTCCCATATAGTAAGATTGATATTATGGCATTTACCAGAGGATTTGATAGTTACTCCATCTGTAATTATGAGTACTACAAGAATTAATCAGCATTGTTACCTTTTTTTATTTTTGATATATGTATCGTTCTTGAGAGTTTGAGGAGTGCTAATTCTAGCCAATTCATGACAATATATGGCAGGAGTAATATTTTTGGGAGTAATATCTTCTATTTCTTCATATGGAGATGGTTCCTGTTCTTTTGCTTCTTCGTCTTCACAATCTATCAAGAATAATTTCTTCTCACCACACTTATGTCCCTTACTATACTTGCTATCACAATTAAAGCATAGAAATTTTACTCTTCTTTCATACAATTATTGATGTGTCAACCTTTGATGTAGGTTAGAAGGAGGGACATTATTCTCTCTATATGTGTTGGAGGTGGTCCTTCTAGTGGTCATCGCCATATTTTTACTTTCAAATTTCCTTGCTAAACTAAAAGAATTCTCCAATCATTTAGGTTCAAGGATATTTATTGCATGTTGAATGTTCTCTTTTAAAGTGCCCATAAATAGATCCAACAAATTATCTTCTAAAATATTCTTCACTATGAGGCTTAAATTTTGAAATTGCTTGATGTGCTCTACAACTAGACCCTTTTTCTTGAGATTTATGAACTGGCTAAAGAAAGTGTTGTTATTAATATCACCATAATGTGCAATCAATTCTTTTGTGACTATAGACCAAGAGATAATAAAGTACTTTTTATAGTGACAAAGCCATTGGTACCATACAAATTGATCAATATGATGCAGTAGTTACCTTTTGCAAAGTTGGCACTTGGTGTAGATCAAAGAATTTCTCCATAGGGAATATACATCTTATTAGATCATTGAATTCAAACTTTCTCATGTCAATCTTGGTAATAAAGTAGTTCCTTGGACCTGAGCTGAACCCATGATGATGTAATCAATCATCAAATTTTGGGGACTTGAACCTCTTATTCTTTAACTGTTTTTCAATTTTCTCAATACGTGTCTAGAATAAGTCCCTATTTTCCTCTTTATCCTCTTCTTGAGTAGACAAATGTGTAGGGAAGCTAAGCCTTATCTCATTCAACAATACCTACAAATATTTAATATGTTATTTATAACTAGACATCTCATTGGTCATATTTACTAAATCCTTTTTACTGGCCATCTTATTTTCCAAGTTAACTAAATCAACCATTCTCACAATCCCTATAATCATATCTTCCAATTTGGACACCCTAAAAGATATGTATTCACTTTCATCATAGGTAAGAGATGAATCCTCCAATGGTTTTATTGGAGTGTGAGTTTTTCCACCACCTTTTTGTGGCATGTCAAAAAATAAAAATAGATATATACAATCCATATCACACATAATAGATTTTCCAATCAAAATTTATCAAAGATTCAAAATGTCATACCTTTAAAAATATTGATTTGGAGATTGTTTTCTTGGTTAAAATTCCACTTGATGTAATTTTGAAATTTCAGCCCCTATGAGTCTAAAATATTGGCTTGTGGTAGCCTGATATGTACTCTTTCCAATGTCTCCAGTTTCGTTGAATTTGGATGTACCAATAAAAAATTGTAGAATTTTTCCCAACAATTGTTATTTTCGGCGCTTTCATAAGAGTGAAAGTGTATGGCTTGCCACGTGTCCAATTTTTTGAAGCTGACTCTAAAATTGCTACCATAGATAATGTGTTTCATCTTCTTCTTGATGCAACAAGTATTACTCAATTTGGATCTTGCATGCTCGAGATATAAAAAAAATTCTCATAACACATGTTTTAGACTAGTTTTTGGTCTAGTAAAAAACCCTAACTTCCATTGGGAATAACTTCAAACCTGTAATGATTCGTGATCTTAAAATTGTATCACAGATAGATCAGTCTAGCTTATATCTCCCCTGCAATTTTTGTTGCCTAAAAAGTCTTAGAGAAAATGTTTTAGTGAAAATGTCAATTTGACTCATTTTGGAAGTGTCCAAATACCAAATGTTAAGCAACAAATACCCAAAAGACCATGAAAAGAGCATAAATAGATTAATACCAAGCCTCTTCAAGGGGGAAACCCCCTTACACAATGTACTAAGTACACAAGACAAGAAAAGATAAGATACCTCAATTGAAAAGGTCTCTTCCTATATATAAGAGACAAAGAGGTTCAATTACAACTAATGGACCCTAGTTAACATCAATAATATATTGATACTAAACGAATTTATCGCTAATGGAAACAGGCTGACATTGATAATATGTAATGTTCCACAAAATAGGGAGTAACATACCATCATTTAGGGATTAACAAACCAACTTCCTTATATTTGACATATGTGAATAACGTTTCCTCACCTAGACAAAAAAAAAAAAGAACATAGCCCAATGCTTATATCGTGGTAATAATTAAAGGCCATCCCACACAGTAATAAGCCTTCTCAAAGTCCAACTTGGTGAAAAAAACCTTCAACCCTATATATCTAGCCCATTTGATAAGTTCCCAAATCATTACTATATTATGCAGGCAAAATAGGCCTCAATTGAAAATACTTTTCTCCAATATAATGATAGAAAGTAAAATCTAGTGAAGTCAAGAGAGTAAGGCCTTGCCAAAGTATTGCAAGATGCAATGACAAAAGTAATTGCAATCCAACTAGTAATTATCTATGGGTCACCTATTATGGGGATGAATTCAATGATGCCTCTATTAATAAGAGGAAGAGGAAGAGTGACTTCTTTCAAACCACATATTTGTATAATTTGAGTAGGATGGTCCCAATATGGTCGAATATGCCTTCAAAAAATCAATGGGAACCCATCTAGCGAAGTAGATTTATCATCATCCATCACAATTAGTGCTTGTGTCAGGTTAGATAGGGTTAATTCAATTCATGGTCATAGGTTTTTCCTAATAGAGGGAAATTTTTTAAGAACAAATTCAATGCACATATGATGCAGGGGAATCGGCCCAAACCTTGACAAGTATAATCAAAGATAAGAAATTCAAATGATCGACTAAAAGAGGAACTAATTAAGGTAAAGGTAAGTCAAAAGGGTGAACCAATAAGTAAGTGTCAGAGAAAAATAGTTAGAGTCGACAAAGCAGTCAACCAACTATCAACGGATTGACAAATCGACAAGTTTAACCATAACAACTCCATAGCAAAGGTAGTTGTAGAAATAAATGAGAAGACATGGTGGTATTTGAGGTAGAACAGATGGCGCAAGGAGCTGAGGCAATCGCAGGTAATACCCAAGGAAGATGCAAACTGCCTAGAACTCTCAAGGAACTTCTAAAAGAAGCTTTGATAGGTCCAAAAACGAGAAAAAATTGAGATTTACAGAGAGAGGGGACGATTGCTACTGTTTCCAAATTGTTGTCCCTGAGTCTTAGAAGTTAACTGTGAATATTGTGTGTAATAGTCTCTTAAACTAAGTAACAAAGCATTGACTCTGAGAATATTTGTCTATGTAATTTTTCATTTCTAAAGTAATAGAAGCCATAATCCTTAACATTTCTTATGTGTTGTTCTTTAGAGTGGGTGT
This sequence comes from Pseudotsuga menziesii, assembly GCA_001517045.1. Taxonomy (NCBI): domain Eukaryota; kingdom Viridiplantae; phylum Streptophyta; class Pinopsida; order Pinales; family Pinaceae; genus Pseudotsuga; species Pseudotsuga menziesii. Next base: position 532,965 of record LPNX010698475.1, read on the forward strand.
TCACTTTTGCTTCGATGTGTTCTTTTATTTGCAAATTTGTCGACCACCAAGGCCAACACTACCGTAATTGTATCAGAGCATAAATTTATCCTTCATGAAGGTCCAATTTCGATTGGACGAGATGAATACGACTCCAGTTGCGGTTGCATAGAGACATAGGAGTGGTGATTTAGTCATCTAAGTAGAGAAATGGCTCAGAGAGGTGTTAATATCCATATAGAAGACAACACAAATGTTAAAGGGTCATTATGGACCATGAAACATTTGAAGAATGCATTCAGATGATGAGAATGTTGAAGAATGAGTTAGAGGTCTTGAAGGAATCCCAAAGACGAGGATATGCAGTCTAAACTCTCGACCACGGTGATGAGTAAGTCGAGGATACAGAGACTCAAGGAGAAGAAAAAGAGGAGTTAGATGAACCCAAGGATAGACTGTTAAAGTACCTATCTGACATGAGAGGTAAGGCCATGATAGATGTGCCTACCTACTCAGGAAGCTTGAATCCATAGGAACTAATAGACTAGATCAGAGAGACGGAGAAGTACTTTGACATTGAGCAGATTGAAGACCCCAAAAGAGTGAAGGTTTCTTGCCTAAAGTTGAAGGGTCACACACCATTATGGTGGGATGATGTACAAACTAGCCAAGTGAAAAAGGGGAAAGAAAAGATCAGGGCTTGGGACATAATGGTTCCCAAGTTAAAATACAAATTCTTGCTACAAAAGGATGTGTCTGTGAAGCAGTTCAGATAATAGTTTTATAGGTTGTCAATTTGGTTGAGACACACCGAATAAGGAAAGGAGGTGGTAGTGAGATATGTAAATGGATAAAAATGTCTTATTCCAGACAAGTTGAGCCTATCAAGGTTCAAGACAGTCAAGGAAGAGTACCACAAGCCCTAAATCCTAAAGAAAATTTGACGACAAAACCCATTACAACCAGAGGAAAAATGACTATAAGGGGTGAAAGGATTGTTCCTACGAAGGGATAGATTAGTGGAACAAAAAGTGAAGTTGTCGAGGAAAATCGATGAAAAGAGGAGACCTCAACCAAGGAATCTTCATCAGAATATCGACAAGAGGGTAGAGAGACCCAAGGAAGAGATACATACAATTGAAGGAGAGATGCCAAGGAAATATGGATGATTAGATCGACTGTAGTTTGTTATAAGTGTCGTGAAGTTGACCATAAGTCTTACGAATGCCTACAGAATTTGCACATTGAGAATTGATTCTAGACAAGACGACAAGCTGGCAATAAATCTAGCACAAGAATAAGTTCGACGGTCAGAAGAAGTGAAGAGGAAGAAAATTTGGAAGGAGGTAGGAACCTCATGACCAGAGGAGCATTGATCTAATCAAACCAATAAGAGGAGCATGAGTCGATGAAACGGAAATCTATTTTATGGACGAGGGTGAAGATTGTCGATAGATGTTGTTTCGCAATAGACGATGAAGGAAGTACAAATAATAGGGTCTTGACAGAAGTAATTGAGAAATTGGGTCTGAAGTGTCAACCACACCCAAGACCATATAGGATTTCGTGGTTACAAAAGGGGCACCATGTGATGGTGACCCGACAATGTTTAATAAATTTCAAGATCAGGTTGACTTAGAAGATAGTGTTTGTATGATGTGATCCTAATGGATGATTTCCACCTATCGTTAGAACGATTGTGGCAGTACAACCAAAACATGATCTATCATGGCCACACCAACACAATTACAGTGTGGAAGAATGGTGTTCGACGGAAGTTGGTTCCACTATAGGAGAATGAGGAGGAGAGCGACAAGAAAAGTTAGAACAAATACTAGGAAAAAAGAGTGCTAATATGCTCGAATAAGGAATTATTGAAGGAAGAGAAGAAGAAAGGATGTTTCTTCGTGATTATTCCAAAAGGACTTAGTGTGGAGAAGCCAATGGAAGATGTCCCGATGGAAGTCGGGGAATTATTGAAGGAATTATGAGACATATTGGTCGATGACCTACCAACAATATTGGCATAGACAAGGAGTATATCACCCAAGATCAACTTGATTCAAGGATCAAGTCTACCAAATAAGGCACAGCATAGGATGACACCAATGGAAAATGTTGACATGAATCAACAAGTCCAGGATTTGTTGGACAAAGGACTAATCAAGGAAAGTCTGAGTCCATGCATAGTACCAGTTGTACTTGCACCAAAATAAGGACAAGAGTGGAGTATGTGCATCAATTCAAGGGTCATCAATAAGATCAATATTAACTACATGTTTCCATTACCAAGGATGGACGACCTGGTCAACCTAGTGGAGATAGATACTTCACCAAGATCAACTTGAAGAATGGTTATCATGAAATTGGGATCTAAGAAGGGAATGAATGGAAGATGTGCTTCAAGATGAAGAAAGGGTTGTATAAATGGTTGGTTATTCCATTTGAGCTTATAAACGCACCTAGCACTTTCATGAGGTTGATGAATGACATAGTGAAACCATACATGGTAAAATTCATTGTAGTCTATCTCGACGATATACCTATTTTTCAACTGAACCAAGGGAGAACACCTAGTACAACTCTAATAAGTATTGTAGCGAATACAGGAGGAGAAGTTGCTGGTGAATTTGAAAATTTTCTCTTTCATGAAGGAAGAATTAACCTATATTGGATTCATGATCTCTCTACAAGGGTTGTCCATGGACCTAGATAAGGTCAAAGTTATACTATAATGGTTGGAGCCAACTAATGCAATGAAAGTCATAAGTTTCCATGGACTTGCAAGTTTCTATAGGATTTCATTAGGTATTTAATTCAGATATTTTCACCACTAACGACATGCATGAAGAAAGGTGAATTCAAGTGGACAAAAGACGCTCGACAAGCCTTTGAAATACTAAAGAAAAAAGGTGACATATAGACCAGTGTTAGCTCTTCCTGACTTTGAGAAAGTGTTTCAAGCTAACTTTGATGGAAGTGGAGTGGTGATTGGAGAAGTGTTCGGCCATGAGGGCCAACCAATCACATTCTTCAATGAAAATTTGGACAAAACCAAGCGGAAATACTTAGTCTATGACCACGAGTTTTATGCCATTGTTCAGGAATTGAGGAAGTGGAGACACTATCTACTTCTAAAGGAGTTTGTGTTATATACTGACCATCATGCTCTGAGATATTTGAACACTCAGAATAGGATGAACCAAAGGCATATGAAATGGGTATAATTACTATAGAGTTATAATTTCATGATAAAGCACGAGTTGAGCAAGTCGAACAAGGTTATTGACACGCGAAGTCAAAGGATAGCATTATTGAATGTGTCAATCGTTCATACAAAAGGTATAAAGTTGATGAATATAAAATATTAATCCAAAGAATACTTTAAGAATGCATGGAAGGTGTCAATAGAGCCATGGAGTGTCAACAAGACACCATACTTGGATAATATCATCCAAGAAGGATATTCGTTCAAAGGACATCAGTTATGCATTCCCTGAGGATACAAGAGAGAAAATTTGATGAGAGAATTGCACAGCGAAGGACTTGTAGGAAATTTTTGGTGTCAACAATAACAGAGCATTGGTTAAAGAGAGATAGTATTGGTTGAGACTACCAACACATGTGCAGAAGTGGGTTCGACAATGCAGAGCATGTCATCATGCTAAGGGAAGAAGTTGAAACGTAGGGTTATATATGCCATTGTTAGTGGTGATAGTTTTGTGGAAGAACCTTAGTATAGATTTTGTATTGGGATTTCCAAATATGCAGCATGGTAATGACTCCATATTAGTGGTAGTCGACATATTTTCAAAAATGACACACTTCATTCCATGTTGGAAGATGAGTGATGCCACCTGTTAACACTCAGAATGTACCCAAGTTGCAAAGGTAAATTCCAAAGGTAACAGCAAAAACCACTTCAGAAAGAAATTGGCTTTCCTTTCCAGAGAAGGATCTCTCAAATATAAATTTAACAAGGCCAGATATAAAGTCAACACTTGAAAATCATATAAACGGTTGAAACGATACACATAATCATTGGGCAATGGAGTCACATATACATAAAGGTATCACAAAATCGCATGCATGAG
>LPNX010698475.1:537454-623447 GCA_001517045.1 Pseudotsuga menziesii
TCATCCTTCATCGTCCCAGAAAGAAGGAAGGCCATCTTCAAACAATTCTTTAAAAGCATGGCTGAAATCATTAATACGCGAGGTCATCTCATCAGCCTTATCTTGTATTGCCTTCATAAGATGATGTTTATGAATAAACCTTTTTTACCACAGTACCATTTCCACTCTGTCTTTGATTCCTATATCTTGTAATTTTTGATAGGTTAATGAATTTAGGAAATTCAATGCATTCTGATATGTGCTTAGGGGCTTCCTCTCCATGGTCTTATTTACTAGTTTCAATCTTTGATTAGCTATATTAACCAATGTACTTTGATCATCAATGAAATTTAAATAATGTATGAACTTAGTAATTTCCACAGACAACGTATCCCAGATTATGTGTTTAGCTCCCTGCAGGGGACCCTTTCCTGTATTTCTTTCTTTTAATTCATTAAGTTGCTTTTGTAATTGACCTTTATCCTATAATATATTATACTTGTTTTCAGCCAATTTGGTCAGCTCAGATTTGATTTTCTCATTTTCTTATTTTAATTCCCTTATCTCTACATCCTTCAAACTGACTTGTGACAGGGGCACTATTAAATCATCAGCAGAAAAATCATTTAAAGGTTTTTCAATATTTACAATAGTCAAATCTTCACCAGTAGGAGTCTGGCTCATCAGTTCTTCCATAATCTATTTTTCATCATTTTGGTCTTTCTTCAACCGTGAAATTTGTGCTATTAACTCATTTCGCTTTGTTTCCCATTTGTTCTTTTCTTCTTGCAATTTCACAGTCTTGCCTTTGTACTCCATCATCTCCTGATGAATATCATCCTTCTCCTCCTGCAATGCTAATAGTTCTAATGACTGAACATGTTCTGAACTCACGATTTTCAACCTCTTCTTTAGTACCTAGAGGGCATTATCTTTTTCTTCTAAAAGTCTTCTGATGGCCTGGGTGTTCCCTGTTTCATCCCCTGAGCTTACGATATCTGCTTGCAATTTCTTTATTTGAATAGAATTAGCCTTGTTCTCAACCTTCTCGTGTTTTAATTGGACCTCTAATTTGTCAACCAAAACTTGCAACTTGTTAATTTTTACCATAGCATGCAATAAATCTGAATAAATAATATCTCATGCTTGTTTATGCATCTGTATTTTATCGGGTACACTGATTTTGTCTAATCTCACTTCCATTTCGGCCACTTTCTTATCACTTACCATAGCTAGTTTTAAAGTATTTATTTCTACGTCCCGAGAAGAAACCAGGGAAGTCTTTGGATTATTCAGACTTCTCACTCGTGGGAGTATATTTCTGGTTTCTTCTAGGGACTGTCTCTGCTTTTCCACATAGCTAGTCATGAATTCTTCTTTAGATTTAAAAACTGGACCTGATTCTGCATTATCTACACTTTCAAAAGAAAATTGATTCATCTGTGCATATTTCTTAGGAATCAAAGCAACTCTTTTCAATTCATTTGAAACTACTTCACTTGAAATTTTATCATCTTGAGATATTTTGGTCTTCTTATGTGAACTGTCTTCATCTATTTCCATACTTTCAATCTTAGAAAAACTTATTTTAATCAAAATATTAGAACTATCTGGCATTTGAGACACTGCAACTGATCCACTGCTTGTATTCTCATGGGATACTAGAATTTCCACAAAGTAAAACAAATTGGCTACTTCCTTCAAACCCTCAACAACCTGGTGGTCAAATGGTTTATTTTTATTTGCTTGTTTTCTTAGAGAAATTATATGATAAGGATCATAATTGACCCTTTGTTCCCTTTGAAAATCCATGCTTTCCAATAATTTCTCTACAAACACCAGGGCACCCTTGTTTTTAAAAATGAAGGAACCAACTTTAAGAGGGAACTTGATATTGGAGGATTTTTTGAAAGCCCCGAAATGTTCCTCTTCTGCATGTAATCTCTGTCTCATGTATTCCAATGCAAAGATCCTAGGGGTAAGGAAAGCAGGCAGCCTGTAAGGCTCTCCAGTGAAACCGTATACTCTCAAAACTGTAAAGTCTTTATACAAGAACCAATCTCCAATCCTATCTTCAGGAGAAGATTGCATCATACTCTTCATTTCTTCCAACACTCTGGGCAATACTTCATTAAACATCAACTTATATATTTCTGACATAATGGAATTTACAAATTCGAAGATATTGATTTGCTTCAGCATATCTGAAGAGAATATAGTACTCAAGAATTGCAATTCAGTTACATTCGAACATAATAAAATGTTCAACAAATATGATTGATACTTGAAAAATACGACTTTTGAGAACTCGACCAATTGGATATGGATAGCCTCAACTAGATATTCATCCAAACTGAAACATGGACCGACTGGGACTCAGACCCAAGACTAATTGAACTCATTTTTAATAAGAAACCCAAGACAACTTCACTAACATGACAGTCATCATCTAGACCTAAAACCTGACAGACCAAAAACACAACCAATTGAAACTCCTCCTTGAAGATGTGAATATGATATGGCAAAAAGAGAACTTCTAGTGACTGACCTTCATTAAGAATGCTAGACAAGAATTTACATCGAACTTCAGTTTTACAACTTCTGTACACTTCAGCCAGAACAGACTCCTTTACAGACTCACGACTATCAGGGTAATTATCGAGCAAATTCAGGAATCCACATATAGCTTTTGCATCAATTCTACACAATATCCTAGACGTGGAACGGCTTACAATAACTCTCTCAGAAGACGAATAATTACTTGCACACCACTCTACAAATTCAAGAAACTATAGGGTCTGCTCAATGGAAAAATAATATATAAATGACCTACAGGCATTCAAAATGTCATTTCCCTGCGTATTATATCGCCACAATCTCTCTTTAATAACCGATACATTCCCCACTGATAGGAATGGGTCATATACACCTCTATCTCTATCAACCAGGAATTCTTCTCTTTCATCCAGAATTCAGTTAAGACCTTCTAACCCTTTCTCTTTATCCATAATATAAAAATGACGGCAATTCTGTGAATAAAGCTCGAGTATTTGAGACTTACCTATGACTGTAATTGCTTATACCCGAATTTGACTGTGAAAGGGTGGTGGGTGGTCCTTTTCATTCGTCCCAGCATGTACAATAAAAAATGATTCTTCAAATAAGTCAACTTCACTTATATAGAAGTCCATTCCGGAGACTCCTTTTAGTGGTTTTGCTTAAACCACTTTTCTCCGCGGAATGTACCACAAGCTTCCACGTGTATCACGGTTTCAATTCCGCTACCGCTTTTCTACTCCAACCGTCGTGCAACTCTATCCTCTGGATCCGATGATGACCGTTGATGAATTTCCACTTTATTTTCAAGTCGTTGGATTAACTTACACATACACATTCTGCTGGGCCTTTTTGTTTTTAACAACGCGCAACTTCATGGAGCGGACTTCTTACCGACCATAGATTTTGCCAACCCAATTTCATGACCGTCGATCTTCGCACCTTGTTAACTATCTCTGCAATCCCTTATCTTCCGTGCATCTCCACAGAGCGGATCTATTATAAACCATCGATTTTCACCTCCTCGTTCTACACCATTGGATTATGTGATGATTTCATCGTTTATGCGCCCATTATCATACATTCACATTGTTATATTTAACCAAAGTTCAAACAACCATCATTTCTCTTCACCATGCTTCCTTCGATACTCTGCTAGTTAGAGGTTGTTAACAACTGGCTCCATCTAGGGATGATATCCTCCCCGCGAGGTATCAAAGAACTCATAGACCAGGTGCCTGTCTTTAATCTTTTCATGATAGCTTCCGAAAAATTTGTCTTTCTTGTTGATATATTTAGTAAAAAGGAATGGCATGCCTCCTGAATCTTAGGGCTTTCACTGCGAGCTTCAAAAACATTCGGCTTACCATCTGTACTGATTTCTAAAGAAAATAAATATTTACAACCTATGATACAAATGTTACCTTCCTTCTTATTATAGGTAATGTTTCAGAAATCTCCCATTGACAGGGTTACTATCCAGAGAAACCCTGTTCGGATATTCCAAAAGAAATGCATTTTGTCCTCTGTATCCAGCAATAACATAAGGACCCACCCACATATGATCAATTTTTCCACGTTTATCTTCTTTAGGAGCATCCCACTTCAAGACCAAGTCATCAATCTGAAACTGTTCTTCTTTCACCTTTCTGTTAAAAGTATTTTTTATTTTTTCCTGATGTAATTGCACTTTATCATAAGTCTTATTCCTTTGCTCTTCTAGCTCAATAATTTGATTTATCCTCCTTTGCATGTGGTTTGGTTCTTCTTGCTGCTCTTTGAAATATCTCATAACTGGAACACCTAACGATGCTAGAAAAACAACTTCAGTTCCATACACCAATTGGAAAGGAGACATTCCAATTGCCCTTTTGGTACTAATCCTGTCAGCCCACAAAGCATATTTGAGCTTGGTATGCCATGATCTTTTATTATCTTCCAACAGCTTCCTGATGATCCTTACTAAGCTTTTATTTGAAGACTCAGCTAACCCATTTCCTTGCGGATAATAGGCAGTCGAATGATTGAGACTTATATGATATTTGTGACAGAAATCAATCATTTTCTTGGATTTAAAAGCGGCTGCATTATCTGTTACTATTCTTTTGGGGCATCCAAATCTAGCCAATATGTTTTCCTCAAGAAAATCCATGATTACAGTTTCAGTGGCTTTCCCGGTGGGAATCACCTCAATCCATTTTGTAAAATAATCCGTAGATGTTAAAATCCATTTGTGTTGTCCTAACGAATTGGGATTTATTTCGCCAATGAAATCCAAACCCTACTGTTGGAAAGGAGCTTCTATTGTTATTGGATTTAAAGGGAGAGGAAGTACCTTTCTTTTACCATCAAAAATTTGACACTGATGACACATGCTGGTTTCTTTATATACATCTGAAAATAACGTTGGCCAATAGTAGCCTGCCCTTAGAATTTTATTTGCAGTCACCTTCCAAGAATGATGCCCTCCACAATCTCCTTTATGAAATTCTTTGATTGTATGTTGAGCTTCATTTTCCAAAAGACAGTTTAGTAACACACCTTCGGGGTCTTTCCAATAAATATATTGATTTATAATACAAAATTTGGCAGCTTTCAATTTTACTGACCTTGCCCTTGACTTACTCAATCTTACTGGTGCTTGTAAATTTTGAAGGACGTAGACAATGTCAGAGTACCATGGAGACGCCACAAAATCAATCATTACTTCCACCTCTGTATCTAACTGATTAAACTGGTGAGATAAGGAATTAATTTGTAAAGATTCACAATTTGAATTTGTCATCGTTTTTTCTAATCCTTGTCCCTTAACCAGCTTAGTAGGCTTTATCTCTATGTCGTACTCTAGTACTGTAGCTATCCATTTTTCCCTTCTACCTTTTGGATCAGGTTCTGTCAAAATTCCTTTCACTGCAGCAGTTGGAACATGCGCGATTACATGTGAGTGTATAATATATACTCTGAAATATTTCAATGCCTTGATTAAAGCATATGCCTATTTCTCCATGATGTCATATTTCAATTATCCATCCCTCAACATCCTGCTGAAAAATGCTATGGGCTGCTCCAAGTTCTCATCATTCTTTTGCAATAAAATTGTTGCAATGGTATACTCTGAAGCATACGAAAATACTAAGAAATATTTGGTAAAATCTGGACTCACCAACACCGGAGCATCTGAGATTGCTTGTTTGATTTCCCAAAACGACTTCCCGGCTTCCGCATTCCATTTTATTTCATGACCTTTTTCAGCATATTTGTAATATTCATTAAGATTTCAGCAAAACTAGGTACAAACCTTCTTAAAAAATTCACCTGTCCCAAAAATGATTGTATTTCCTTTTTACTCATGGGTTCTCCTACCTTTAAAATTGCGCTTACCCTTTCAGGATCAATTTTTATGTCGTCTTTAGATATTATATGGCCCAACAATTTTCCTTCTTCCAATGCAAAATTGGACTTCTTTGGGTTCAATGATATACCAAATTTCCTACACTTCATGAAAAAAATTTCTAAATGATGAATATGTTCTCTGTCAGATTTTGAATAGACTGTCATGTCATCCATGTAAATTACCACAAAATTCCCAATTTCTCCCGCAAAAGCAATGTCCATAGCTCGCTAGAAAGTAGCTCCTGCATTCATTAAGCCAAAAGGCATCTTTGCATACATAAAGTGCCCCAAGGTGTAGTAAACGCAGTTTTTTCTTGATCTTTAGGTAATACTTTGATCTGATTGTAACCAGAAAAACCGTCCAACATCGAAATTCTCTCAGCTCCAACTACCTTCTGCAGTATATGATCCATCTTCGGCAAGGTATAATTGTCTTTCATAGAAAATTTATTTAAATTCCGGAAATCTATACACAGTCTTATTTCTCCATTCTTTTTTCTAACAGGAACCAAATTTGCAACCCACTTCGAAAATCTTAGAGTCACAATAATTTTGGCGTCAAATATTTTTTTAATTTCCTTCTCAATAATGGGAAGCAATTTATGTCATGCCCATATTTGACTAGACATATCGACATGTTGCATTTTATTTTCTTAGTAAATGTAGGACTCAGTTCGACTGAGTAAACCATATTTATGACATGATAGATGTTGCTACTATGTCTAAGATGTTACTATGCTTATGTTGATACATTGATTGTGATGTTATAATTATGTTTGTGAGGTTACTATGTTATAGTTATCATGATATTCCTTTATTCATAAAGACAGTGTATGTTTAATTGTCATCATTGATAAATGTAATATATATATGATGTGGTACAAGGATATCAACCCATGATGTGATCAATTTAATGATTTATAAAATGAAAGGAAATGTTGTTGATAATATGCACCAACTGATGATTGAATGGAGATATTATTATGAATGTATGTTTTCAAAGTACTAATCTGCAGGACACACGGGCTATGTAATAAATGGATACTTTATATGAAGTGTGGTATAGTACCTATTTCTGCAGAAGAGCCTTGATTACCAAAATTGATGATACGATGACACAGACCAAAAATCTCGATAGCAACAAAGTATGTTTTTGATAGGGTATATAGACCTAGGATGTTGAGAGGGATGGATGTGTTCCACCCTTTGTTTTTATGATACCCGAGGTCGTGGGAGGGCCATGCTGAGACACGCTCCCCATGTTGTTGTGATGACGACGGTCGGATGCCTGCTAGGGGAGGCTACGTCCATTGTTCAGTCGACGCTATCACTCTCAAGTTCTTATGTGGTCAGGTCGGTGAAGCCGACATCCACTTCTATACTAGCAGAGGAAGGATAGGGAGCGTGTGGACGTAGGTTAGGATGGGAGGATTTTATAGCTAGTACGTTGTTGGGTCAGGGGGATCTACGACACCAAGATTTGTAGTAGTAGGTGTCTCTTCCCCGAAAATAATTGATTGAGTAATGAATCTGAAAATATAACGATGTTATAACTTAATTCATTAATAATTAATGATTGATGATGCTAAAAGATTACATGTTTGTATGTTAATTCGGTTAGGTATTTGCGATTGTTATGTCTTGTATCCATGAATGTCCTATCTATGTGAATCATTATTATTTTGTTGTTATTATTATTATTATTATTATTATTATATAGGATATATGATGTTTTCTTATAGTACGTGTATGATATATGCATGCACTGGCCACGCATGCACACTTTGCACATGTATACCAATATCGGCATACCAATACTTAACACGATCAATAACTGTATAGGTTTTCATAGGTAAATATGTTAATGAAATAATGAATTTTAAGTTAACATATTCATTGATGATAGGTGAACACTGTAATACGTAAGTGATCAAGTGTCGTATATTAGAATAATCCTTAGAAAGTTGTCGTGTGTAGACTTAGAACATTGTTCATTTACATTAACAAATTTTCAGGGTTGTTTAAACCCCTAAAGGTGCTTTGATTATGAATCTAGAGATAACATGCTCATGACTATGATACTTGTGATTAAAAACAAACAACTATAAAATGTCTTTAATTATAATTATTATTAATGGTATTATTATTATTATTATTATTAGTGCCTCTTGTGGTAAACATAACCGATAGTTCAATTAGACAATTATTTCTGTTATTATTATGATGATTATTAAGATCTTGTGTTAAACATAGTCAATTAATTAATTAAACAATTATTATTATTATTATTGTTATTATTACGCTCTTGTGGTAANTATAGTCAATTAATTAATTAAACCATTATTATTATTGTTGTTGTTATTATTACGCTCTCCCAAGTGGAAATAACTCGAGTAAAATAATTATTAATCAAATACACCAAATGATTCCATGTAGGTTAAACATGTATATTGAACTATGGAATATGACCATCAAGATATGACATGATCGATTTTATAATAATACTTATTACTATGATTACTAACATCGGATTCCGGATCAAGTAGAACAACTAAGATACTCACCTGTACACAAGATAATTACTAAATTATTATTTTATTCAACATATTTGATTTGAATAGGACTAGCTATTAAACCGCCATCCCGTGAGGGACCAATGGTGAACATTCCAAGAATTAATAAGTGCCAGACAACCAACTTATTCAATTCAACTTAAAAAACCTTAACTATTTGGATGCTCGAGATAAGGACAATTAAATGAATAAATGTATATTCATGATTATAATAATTTACTAGCATCGAAATCTGAAAGAGGTAGGTGAATGAAGTGTTTTGGGGGAAAGGCGATGGAGCAAGGTGGAAGAAAGTAGGAGGAAAAGGAGTATTTAGGGGAGGTATCAAAGAGAAATGACGGAGGATTTTTTTGGGGAAATTAGACTCTGCATCAATGGAAAATGACAGAGGAAAAACTTGAGGAGGGGGATAACTCAAGGACAAGGATATCTGGAAATGATGGAGAAATGGGTGGAAACGAAGAAAGATATAGAATGGAAAGGAAGCTGCTCTCGGTATTATTGGTTTGTGGGATCGGGGGCTAGGAAACCCATGGGTTTCCTAGGGCTAGCACATGATGAGAGCTGGTCGGCAGGGTGGCACATCATTTTGTTAATAAAGGCTTGGATGGAAAGATGAAAGGTGAAGGAGCCTACAAGGTCTACAGCAAACTGTTGGATCTACTACAACCGCTGGTTCCAGGTATTTAAATTCTAGGTATTTAGATACTAAATTCCTGCATGGTATCATTGTCTAATTTACAAAAATTCATGAATTTTATCAAACAGGTACAGCTCATATTTCTACTTTAATATGTTTACAGTTCATATTTGTACATTCATATGTTTATAAAACTAATAGAACAGACATGGATATAAACCTGTAATATGATTAAAATGTCTTGATTTTATTAAAAACTAACTCAGAATGAGCTTAAGATAGAGAACATTACAGAGAAATGGACACAGTGCTCTACCGGTTAGGCAGAGCACTACATCATATAATAATTTCCAGTTATTTCCACTTGGGTTTAATTGAACAATTGACTACATTTACCACAAGAGCGTAATAATAACAATAATAATAATAATAATTGTTTAATTAATTAATTGACTATGTTTAACACAAGATCTTAATAATCATCATAATAATAATAGAAATAATTGTCTGATTAAACCATCGGTTATGTTTACCACAAGAGGCACTATTAATAATAATAATAATAATACCATTGATAATAATTATAATTAAAGACATTTTATAGTTGTTTGTTTTTAATCACAAGTATCATAGTCATGAGCATGTTATCTCTAGATTCATAATCAAAGCACCTTTAGGGGTTTAAACAACCCTGAAAATTTGTTAAAGTAAATGAACAATGTTTTAAGTCTACGCATGACAACTTTCTAAGGATTATTCTAAATTACGACACTTGATCACTTACATATTAGAGTGTTCACCTATCATTAATGAATATGTTAACTTAACATTCATTATTTCATTAACATATTTACCTATGAAAACCTATACCATTATTGATCATGTTAAGTATTGGTATGCCGATATTGGTATACGTGTGCAAAGTGTGCGTGTGTGGCCAGTGCATGCATAGATCATACACGTACTATAAGAAAACATCATATATCCTATCTATATATATATATATAATAATGATTTGACTTGGAGTAAATTTAAAGGTTGTTTAAGTATTAGCAACTTGGAACCAGGACTGGCGAGGGTTTGAGGGCATTTGACCTCATTTTTGGCCCACAGCACGCTGTGTAGACTGGCTCGTGGCTGTTCGCCCTGTCCGAATTTTGGGCCTCCCTCAGGGGGCCATGGATTCACCAGGGTAGGTAACGCCCTCTCAAGATCATGGGCCTTCTAGCTTGAGAAGAAACCTTAGGGCCGAAGAAGGTCAGGGGGGAGGCCCCCCAACCTCCCGGAATGGAAAACAAACAAATACGGGGGGATGTTTCCCGCGAATGACCTCCATCCCCATGCTCCAAATCAAATCTAAGGTAGTTAGGGAGAAAATCGGGACATGGAAGGAAAAGGCTCTCATAGGGAAATTTGTGGGGATATGGCCAAGTGAAAGAGACCTAATCAAATGGATCAACGGGGTGTGGAAACCAAAGGGACACTATGACCTTCAGCTGGTGTCAAAAGGGTTTTTTACGATTATATTTTTCAACCAGGAAGATAGAGACCGAATCCTGGAAGGGGGACCATATTTTTTCTTTTCGGCGGGTCTCTTTTTGCGGCCATGGAAGGAGCGCTTCAACCCTGAAACGGAAGATATGACGGTGGCCCCTGTATGGATCCATCTTTTCTCCCTCCTGGGCGAGTATTGGGACCTAGAAACCCTTCATGACATAGGAAATAGTCTGGGGGAATTCATAAAGGTAGCAAAACAAACAAGGCTCCAACGTTACACATCTTTTGCCAGGATATGTGTATACTTGGACCTATCGAGGGAACTGCCGGAAGCAATCAGCCTAAACTGGGAAGACGAAGAATGGATCCAGCCCATTGACTACGAGCAGCTCCCCTTTAGATGCCGGATTTGTCACGAATACGGCCATTTAGGGAGGAACTGCCCCAAAGACAGCCCCAAGCCGAACTCATCGACCCCCGTGTCTTCCTCCCCGGCAGTTGAAGAAGGGTTCACGTTGGTTAAGAACAAGCGTCGTGGCAAGGGAGGGGGGAAAAATCAAGCTTGTGCGGACTCCCTGTCCCATGCGAAACCCCAAGGGAACGCATTCAAAGCTTTAGCATCAGTGGAAGAGGAAGAGGGGACGTAGATTCGAACCCAGTCAGAAAACCAGCGTGAAAACCCTCCACCTTCCTCAGAACTAAAGGATTCCCAACAGATGGAAGGAGTGGAGGAGGAAGAGGGTGAAGACATGGATCTAGGTGAACTAGACCTGGATGCCATAGAGGAAGAATGTGGAAAGAAAGGGCAAGGATACGTCTCCCGCTGTCAACTAGAACTTCTCCAAGAAGCCATTATAAGATCAGAAGCGGTGGAATGTCTGGGAATCGACCTAGATGCCCAGAAGGGCAGCAAGAGGAAATCTCCTGAGGAGGAAATGCACTAAGGAAGGAAGACTAATAAGCAGCGAATAGCAGCGGTGGTAGTCAGGCTGATCGAATCTGGACAGTATCCTACGATCCAGATGGCCTTCTCTGAAGCTAAAAAGTTTTGTCAATGAAGCTCATCTCATGGAATATCAGAGGGTGTTGTAACCCTAGGAAGTGGAAAACTTTAAATCGCAAGACTAGACAGGAATCCCCGGACATTTTGTTTCTTCAGGAGACCAAATGCAGTTTTGAATATATGATGAAAATCAAAGACAAGATATGGAAGGGAAGCCAGGTTATGGCTACCGATGCAGCAGGGCAATCTGGAGGCATTGCTATCCTATGGCATCCCCAATTGGTGGATCTCTTTAACTAGAGAGCCCACAAGTTTGCACTCATGGCAGACTTTCACTTTCTAGACTCGGGGGTCCGAGGTATGACTGGAAATATCTATGGGCCTAGCAGCTTCCAGAAAAAGAACTCCTTTTTGGGTTTCCTCCAATGGATCCAGGGATATGCGTGTCAGGAGCCTTGGGTTCTTGGAGGAGATTTCAACCTCATCACCAACCTTGAAGAGAAGAAGGGGGGACGTCGTGCTTTGGATAAATTCCAAGAAGCTTTCAGTGAGTATCTGGCTCGAGGTCCGTTGGTCGATGTTGAATCGGGAAACGGTTAGTTCACGTGGAACAACAAGAGAGGAGGTGAGAACCTAGTGGCTTCTAGGCTGGATCGTTTCCTGGTGTCAGAAAACATCATGCACAGTACGGGGGACATTATGGCTATCGTTCTTCTGGCGAATGGCTCAGATCATTGGCCCATCAGTATCCATTGGGATGGGACTGGGTCTCCCAGAGGGAAACCCTTCAAATTTGAAATTTTTTGGTTGGAACATAAGGAATTCAAGGACCTGGTAGGTCAGTGGTGGTAGGAGTTTATTCCCCGCCCAGGAACCATAATGTACCGATTCCAACATAAACTAAAAGCTCTGAAATCAAAAATTCGCAAGTGGAATCGGGAAGAATTCAGAAACATATTCGAGGATAAGAAACTTCTACTGATGGAGTTGGACCTCATCAACAGACAAGGAATGGAAACTGGGTGGAGTGAGGAAATGAAAAAAATAGAAAAGGAACTCATGGAACAGCTGGGAGCATGAGAAAGACAAGAATCCCTTTACTGGCAGCAGAAGGCTAGAGTGAAATGGTTGAAGGAGGGTGAGAGAAATACTAAATTCTTCCACAACTCTGTGATCCAAAACAAGAACAGCTCTAGAATTCAAAAGCTTAAAACCAGAAATGGAGATAGAGTGGATACCAGGAAGGAAATAGAAACTGAACTCACTCAGTACTTCTCGGAGATCCTCAGGGAAGAGGTGGGTGATAGAGGCAAGGAGATTGAACAAATCACCAGCTTAATTCCCCGAATGGTCACTGCAGAAAACAATGAAATGCTGGTCAAGCCCATTGAGATGCAAGAAGTGGAGGAAGTAGTTAACCAAATGGCTCTGGGAAAGGCTCCTGGACCGGATGGGTTCACTTCCAATTTCTTTCACCTCTTCTGGGACCTGATTAAGGAGGATGTGCTGGCTATTATGGAAGAATCCAGACTAAAGAGAGGAGTCCTGAAAGCTTTTAATGCTACTTTCTGCACCCTCATCCCAAAAGAAGTAGGTGCGGAGTCCCCTGATAAATTCAGATCTATTTCTTTATGCAATGTCATATACAAGATCATATCCAAAGTCATTGCTAACAGACTCAAACCCCTCCTTCCGATGCTTATTAGTTCAGAACAATCAGGTTTTGTGGAAGGAAGACAAATTCTGGATGGAGTGGTTCTGGTTCATGAAGTGCTGCACTCGCTTAAGAGCTCTAGAATCCTTGGGATGATCATCAAACTTGACATTGCTAAATCCTATGACAAACTCAACTGGGAATTCTTGGAGAAAATGTTGGGGGCTTATGGATTCTCTCCAGGATGGGTGGACTGGATCATGTCGCTGGTCTCCTCCCCTTTCTTTAATATCCTCCTCAATGGGTCTCCGACTTCGTCCTTTCAGCCCTCCAGGGGCATTCGTCAAAGGGACCCTCTGTCCCCTTTCCTATTCATTCTCATGGAGGAGGGTCTAAGTCGCCTCATAAATTTCCAGGTTAGCCATGGGACTATTCGCAGAGTGAAAGTTCAGGAGGGGACCCCCCCTCAGACTCACCAACAATTTGTGGATGTTACCATGCTCATGGGGCACCCTTCAGTCCAAGAAGCCAAAAGCTTCAAAAACTGCCTGGACCTATTTGCGCAGGCCTCAAGCCTGGCAGTTAACCCCAATAAGTCCCAGGTTTTCTTTGTTAATACCCCTACGGCCACCCAGAGGAATATTTTGAGAGTCCTAGGCTTTTCCAGAGGCAGTCTTCCGACCAAATACCTTGGCATTCCTATCGGGCTCGGTCGGCCAAAAATAGCAAAATGGCAGGAATTCTTGGACAAGTTAAAGCAGAGACTATCCAGCTGGGTCCTCCGCACCCTCAATTTTCCCAGCAGAGTGATCCTGATCAAGTCCATTCTTCAGGAAATGTCGACATACCTCTTCTCGGTTTTAGCGACCCCAAAGGCCATTCTCAAGCAAATCTGAAGCATCCAACGCAATTTCCTCTGGGGATCGAGTGGGGAGAAGGCCAAGTTTTCTCTGGTAAGCTGGGAGGATGTGTGTAGACCTAAGGACCTGGGAGGTCTCGGTCTGAGGGATCCAGAAATTATGTCTGAGATATTAGGGGCCAAGATATGGTGGCGGTGGGTCTCTCACACATCGAAACCTTGGGCCAAATTATGGAATGTGGAATATGCAAGGGGCAGGCCTAGTCATGCCCTGATCCGTTTCAATGAAAATCCCAATGGTTCTCCCATATGGTTAAAGGCCTTAGCGGGAAGATCTATAGTCCAAGAGCACTATTTTTGCGAAATCAGGGATGGCAATCGTGCGAAGTTTTGGGATGACTCATGGAACCAGTTCCCCATCCTTGGAAGAAATCCTAGATGGCTCCACATCAATCAACAAGAGCAGGAGAGGGGCCGGATTCTGGTGAACCAGTCATGGCACCCGGATCTCCAAGATGATTTCCAAAGGTGGGACTTCCCCATGAAACCTGTCCTTATGAGTGATGAAGACTGGTCATCCTTTCTGGAGGAAATTCGCAAACCCTGTATCAAATCTCAGGCGGGCCCTAATATTTTATGGTGGGGTTACTCTCCAAAAGGTTCCTTTAATGTCAGGGAAGCCTATAGCATCCAGATAACAAGGAACGTAGAAAAGGATGACATCTGGGGGAAGATCTGGGAAGTCAACTTATGGCCCAAGGTGACCTTGTTTGTTTGGTTGGTTTTCAGAAGAAGAATCCTTACCTGTGACAACCTGCGAAAACGGGGGATAGTTGGTCCATCCCAGTGCTGCTTGTGCCTTCACGCGGAGGACACGACGGGACATCTTCTGGATAGTTGCCCCTTCGCGGCAGCTATTTGGGACAAGGGGGCGATGATGTTCAGAAGAAGTGATAGGATCCGAGGGCTCCCATCCCAAACTATCAGAGTCTGGAACCAGCGTGCTTTCACTAGCCCCATCCTCAGATCCATTTGGAATGCTTTTCCGGGCATGGCTATGTGGTGCATTTGGAAAGAGAGAAATGTGAGGATCTTTTGTGGATGACACAAAACCATGGAGGAAATATGGAACGTAGTGCAAGACAGTTTGCTATCCTCAATTAAGTGCATGCAGTGGACTAAACAGGATAAGTTTATCCCGAGAGCGGAATTCCGCGTTGCGGAGAATTGGGGCCTGAACAACCCTATAATTGAATCCCTGAGTGTCCATGACAAACGATGCATCCCATCCATCCCCTTTTCATGGGCGGATCCCCCTCCAGGCGTCTTCAAACATAACTTTGATGGTGCCTCGCGCAGAAACCCGGGTCAGGCTAGGTTCGGAGGTCTGGTTCGTGACCATTAAGGCCGGATCAGGATTGTGTTCATGGGAACAATTGGGGAGGATACCAACAATTCTGCTGAACTGGAAATCCTCCTGCGTGGAGTGGAAATTCTGATCAGGGGGGGTCTTCTTCCTGCGATAGTCTAAGGCGATTCCAATATCCTCATCGCAGTGGCCAAACGACTCATGAGTGGAAAAAAGACCAAAAAAATATCCCTGAGCTGGCGACTTGCCTACAGGTTGGAGTGCTTACGTGTCCTCCTTCGGGCACATCCCGCCACCTCCTTCCACCACGTCAGGAGAGAAGCGAACAAGGTGGCCGACTGTTTGGCAAATGCCGGGGTGGAATGCAAAGTTCGCCTTCGATGTGATAGACTTGATGTTTTCACCGAGGAAATTTGGGCCCAGCAATGTCGTCACATGGCCATCATGGATTTAACCGAGACCACACAGGTGGAGGATCGCCCGGATGGAAGAACAGGTGGCACAAGGATGCGCAAACACGTCTGCATGCATCAGCCCTAATGCAAATAAGAACGGCTGGGGAAAGGATCTGCCGGCACCGAGACATGTCCTCCCTCATAATTTCGTATCCTGGCATGGGCCTTTACACGCTCGGCTCTGTTAGCAGGGATAATTGCTCGGACAGGGATAATCAATACAGGATGGAAACTCATGGTATCATGATGGACATGACGCGGGCTCCCAGCAGGGACGAGTACGTTCTCTTGGATGACCATCCTTTATATCCAGGCACTCAGGTGTTCACCCTTGATAAGTCTTTTTCCAGAGTTAGAAGGTTTGTGTCTCTGCCTATTGTCTAGTATAGTGCGGTTGAGCTCGGATCTGTGAAAAGCCCCCTTTGATGCTCTGTGTGGTTATTCTCGCCCTTGGAGTCTCTCGCAATGGCCCCCAAGCAGCATTCTAGGAAGGAAGAAAAGAAGGTAGCAGCTCCCGGTCTAAAGTGGTTCACTGGGAACCCGTCCAATCGCCAGACTCGTCAGGCGACTCGCTCGCAGATTTTGGCCCAAGAAGAGGCGGACCGTTATAAGGAGCATGTCTCGCTTAGCATTCAAATGGAGGTTGAAAGGGTGGTGGAAGGGCTCTGGGCGGAAGCAAAATCCATGCCCAGGGAGAACTTTCATGAAGAGGTTGTTGAATGGGTCGTGGACCCAGGTAATACAGTGGGTCGAGCCTCTGCATATGATCGAATGCTCTTAACCTATTGGGTTACGGTTCGCCTAGTCGGGCATTCTGCAACGCTGCGAGAAGCCAAGTAGGAAGGGGATGAGGAACCAATTCCTTTCTGGAAGGATCATAATGCGGAATGCCACACCATCCATCACAAATTGGATGTTCTTGCAGCCCGCCTGGGATTTCCTTTTCACCCAGCTGATCGTTGTGTGCTGGAGACGGCCAGGCCTCGGGAGAAGACTAGTCACTGCAATCAAGAAAGCCCCAAAGGTAGGGAGGAGACATGAATACCCACTGGCCCCATGATGTTGTCGACGTCGTTGGTTTCAGGTATGCAGCCTATGGTGGCCGGAAGTCCCTCTGCTGTTGCTCGCCAGCCCCCCTGGTGGGTTTTGATTTTCTTCTCAGTCTCAATCCTTCTGTTGTGATGGACTTGAATTTCATATCAGTCTTGGCCTTTCTGTATGTATTTCCTTTGATGATGTGTCTCAGTCTTTATAATCATAGTCGGGTTAGTACCAGGCAGTATGCTTCTCTCTGCGGGATTGATGGCAATAAAATCATTAAAACGCCTTTTTTGTGGGTGGGGATTTCATGTAATAGGATTAGGATCTACCACAGAAATGGAAAGAATAGGGGGACTAATGGGATATGGGAACACACTGTAATTTTTTGGTCAACCAGGTTTGCTCAAGTCTAGGTTGGGTTGTCTCTGGCCAGGACTAAGGTCCCCCCGCTTTTGGACCGGCCATAGTCGTCTCTCTGTTTTGTAATATGGACTCTATACAGTAATATAAAGTTTTATTTACAAAAAAAAATAATAATAATAATGATTCACATAGATAGGACATTCATGGATACAAGACATAACAATCGCAAATACCTAACCGAATTAACATACAAACATGTAATCTTTTCGCATCATCAATCATTAATTATTAATGAATTAAGTTATAACATCGTTATATTTTTAGATTCATTACTCAATCAATTATTTTCAAGGAAGAGACACCTACTACTACAAATCTTGGTGTCGTAGATCCCCCCTGACCCAACAAAGTACTAGCTATAACATCCTCCCATCCTAACCTACGTCCGCACTCTCCCTATCCTTCCTCTACTAGTATAGAAGTGGATGTCAGCTTCACCGACCTGACCACATAAGAACCTGAGAGCGATAGCGCCGGCTGAACAGCGGACCTAGCCTCTCCTAACAGGCATCTGACCGTCGTCATCACAACAACATGGGGAGCGTGTCTCAGCACAACCCTCCCATGACCTCGGGTATCATAAAAACATAGGGTGGAACACATCCATCCCTCTCAACATCCTGGGTCTATATACCCTATCAAAAACATACTTTGCTGCTATCGAGATTATTGGTCTATGTCATCGTATCATCAATTTTGGTAATCAAGGCTCTTCTGCAGAAATAGGTACTATACCACACTTGATATAAAGTATCCATTTATTACGTAGCCCGTGTTTCCTGCAGATTAGTACTTTGAAAACATACATTCATAATAATATCTCCATTCAATCATCAGTTGGTGCATATTATCAACAACATTTCCTTTCATTGTATAAATCATTAAATTGATCACATCATGGGTCAATATCCATGTACCACATCATATATATATTACATTTATCAATGATGACAATTAAGCATACACTGTCTTTGTGAATAAAGGAATATCATGATAACTATAACATAGTAACCTCACAAACATAATCATAACATCACAATCAATGTATCAACATAAGCATAGTAACATCTTAGACATAGTAGCAACTTCTATCATGTCATAAATATGGTTTACTCAGTCGAAATGAGTCCTACATTTACTAAGAAAATAAAATGCAACATGTCGATATGTCTAGTCAAATATGTGCATTACAAATCGTCGCACCCCTCCCCGCAACCCCCCGTTGGGAGGTGTGTATAGTCCACCTGCAAAGCATATAAAATTGGGGTACAAACATGTTTGAACAACAAAATCTCTGATAATCAAGCTCCACAAGCAATAACAACTTGATGGTATCCTATATAAAGAGTGGGTGAATAATGCATGCATGAAGCTGTGTGTTACTACTTAATAATTTTGCAAGAGATCGCTCATGCCATCAGGAGTGAGTTATTTAGGAGTTGGGATATTCTTATATTTATGTTTGGTGAATTCTCAATTCCAGACCTTAATTCTTTCTTTTATTCCAGTCTTCCAGTTTAGTTAATAGCAGTTAGTTCAAACCATTGTGGTAAGGGAGGGACCTACGGTTTTATTCAGTTGTCGTTAACACTACGTTACAATAGTATATTTTCATATCCATCAAATTGTATCTTTCTCATGAGAAATCACAGCCACTCTGGGTCACTTGGAATGTCCTCATTAAAATCCTCCACCATATCAACCCTACATCACTGAAGGTCACTCGACCATCTCATCCACATGCTTGTCCTGCTCCACCATTCATCCTTACTTAGCCCCTACACGTATGATCCTTTTAGACCATCACCCAAACCATTAGACTCAACTTATGCACCTAGATCATCATGATATACCCATCACCAAATCTATGGTGCGTCATTTCCCTATCCAATCCATGTAATGCGAAATTCCACCCTGCAATCATTCCAAAACTATATATAGACACGCAATATTCCTTGCTAACCCATCCCCTTATATTATATTTTCATGTCTCACCTTGTCACAACCATGCATATAGTCCCACTAGTCATTATGTGTGTCCCATCTCTTTTGTATGGCATCCTATCCCTCAACAGACCTTGCACAACTTTCTCATGTAGAGCACCCCCTTGATCACTCACAATTTTAGTTCACATTATATGAACATTTCAATGAATAACTCCCAATAAGAACTTCAGGACTCACATTAGATGAACATTTCAATGAATAACTCCCAATAAGAACTTCAGGACTCACATTAGATGAACATTTCGAGGGATAACAATGATGTCTTAACAAGAGTCATCCCTAATGTTTTTACCACATATCACTCTATCAAGACCCCTTCTTCTACTGCAAAATTCTATGGGAATTTGATAGAGTGACACTTTACAAGCTAAGATGAACCCTCCAACCTTATTGGTGTCAATTCCCCTGCTTCGTCCTCTTTTCTTAGTCTCCTTGATACTTAGAATATTGTCTCAGGAAATCTGGTTTTTTGTTGAAAAGGAAACTAGTGATTTTCCACCTTCAATGGAGTCATCAATGATGAAGATTTTGAAGACAAAGCAGCATTTTCCAAGTATGATTCTTCTAACACCACAACTAGGTTGGACACAATCTTTCTTGCAACCATTTTTCCTTGGTGAAACTCCTATTTCTTGGATATATAGATGAAATATCAGTGTTGATCAATATCATAAGTGGTACATTGATGATGTTTAGTACCAAAGTTAGCTCCTTCATTTTAAGAGCCAGCAATAGAATATGTGTAAGCATAAGCAATGCAACAAAGTTGACTCGAGGGAGAGCCAACCCTTGTGGTTGGTTCCTATTGGCTCCTTCATTTTTAGAGAAGGCTGCAAAAGTCAAAAGAGGAAAGGACCATAGAAGAAAGTGCAAACCGAAGTTGCAGAAAGATGCTAATGATCACAATTGTTTTGGACCTTCCCAACAAGTATAAAAGGAAGTGGAAGATATGCATAAGAGAAGGAGAGAGAGACAACAACGAGATATGTGAAGAAGACCAAAAATAGAGCATCCAACGACAAAGATAGACAAATCCATCGTAGAAGTTTATCTATATGGATTTTGGGTAGTTGGGTTTTGCTTCTATATTGTTTTTCTCTAATGCGACAGGTAATTCTATGATGATTGTAAGGCCATAGAGTCATGACATAATGAAGTTAATTTATTGTAATAAAGAATGATTTTTGGGCCCCTAAATTTTATGTGTTATGTTTGTCTGCTTAATGTCAATCTATTGTGTTCCTTAACTATTTTCTATGAGAAATGTTAATGTTGTGGTATTTTGTATAGAGTAATGTTGTTGTATCTTAAGTTGTACTTTGTTGCGATCTAAATGTTAGTAACCTTTCACAATAGTATCCTTACAGTTAACCACTCCCTATTACACATAGATCTAGGATGTACTTCAGATGATACCTTCCCCTCCGGGGGATTGAATATTCTAGCACACTAAACTACAAAGACGCCTTTGTTGGTCCATGCGCAAGAACCTAGTATTAATTTTGTGCCAGCATGACCCATGGTTGGACATGAATGGATCTCTTTTAACGCCATTTTTTTATAGTAAAATTCTTATCCAAAAATATGTGCCATCTATAATCTAAGGTCTCCTAATTCCAAGTATATAAACTAGGGGGATTTGGGTCCTCCCTAATCCCATTGATGAATTGAACCTCCCTGACATTGGTGAACCATTCTTGGTGAGATTCAACAATCCAATAAGGTACATGTAAGTATAAATAAAAGAGAGATCCTTTATCCCCATATTCCTAGGTAGGCATCAACTACTACATTCTTTTTTACTTTATTGTATACGATCTCGTAATCTTATCCAAGCATATTAGTAATCAAATTGTGCTACTTAGGTGATTATAACCTTTAATCTAAGAAATACTTAAACTATGATTATATATATTGATCTATAAGTTCCTTCTAATGAGATATGGGTGCCATTAATTGACACCATGAAGGATAGCCATCATGTATTTCTCATAGGTAGACTTCCCCAAATTTTTGCCACACAATTGTTCACTAGTGAATGACAATGGATGCCCTTCTTACATCAATATGACTCATATTCCATGTCTTGAAGCATCACATTCCAAGGCACATTCTTAGTTAAATATGGTATTATAAAGATTGGGGTAGTACACATGGATTCCTTTAAAGCATGAAAAGTCTACTCAATTACCTTGTTTCATACATTATTTTTTAGTAAGGGGTTAAGAGAGCTGGAATTCACCCATTTTTTTATATATAAAAAAATAGAAACGCGTAAACCAAGAGACTCCCTAATATTTTTAAGGTCTTGGGGCGTGAACAATCCTTCACAACCTAAATTTTCTTTTGATCCACTCACACCCCATCCTGACTAACAAAGTGACCCAAGTATATATTCTACCTCGCAAACACCAAAAGCACATTTGGAATGTTAGAGGAATGACTAGTTGTTCCTAAGGAGTTGTAAGTCTCTATGAACATGTGATGCCCATGTTTTATATAGACCAATATATCTCCAAACAAGGCAACCACAAAATTTCATAGGAAGGAATTAATCAGGCTCTAAAAAGTGGATGAGGCAGTACAAAGACCAAATGACATCACTTAAAACTCACAATTGTGGCCTTCATGACTATGGAAGGATATCTTAGGAATGTCCACCTCCTTCATCCTATTTTGGTGGTATCTTAAGTGAAGGTCTATTTTAATGGGAAAATGTGTACCCTGAAGCTCATCCAATAGATTATCAATAACTAGGATGAGAAATTTGTCTCTGATGGCTAGTTTATTGAGAGCATGGAAATACAAACACATGCACTATTTTTTGCATTTTTTAAATACCATAGCCATTGGTGAGGAATAAAGGACAATGATAGGAATATTAACACATGCTTCAAAATGCTCCTGACTAATATTTTTAATTTCAATGTTTTGCATAAAAGGGTATCTGTAAGGATGCATATTTGGTGGTTGGTTGCTTGGAATCATTGTAATGCAATGATCATGTTCACCTCATGAAGGGGATATTCCATAGGGTGTGTTAAACACATGTTGATGCTTACTCAATATCAACTACAAATTAAGATTAATCTCTTATGGTGGGATGTCAACAACTTAGATGGCATTGAATTGGGAAATAAATTCATAGTGGTGTTTCTTCAATAGTGTTTCCATATGGTGCGAGTTGATAATGATATGACCCACGTGGGGAATTTATGGGGATAAATTTGTATGATATGAAAGTACCAATAAAAATGATATCAAATATTTATTGATAATTTCAAAATATATTCCTATGTGTTTCCTCTTTCTAACAGATTTTGACTTTCCTAAATTGGACCTTCTAGTCAAAAGTTATGTTAATTTCATGATAGCGTACTTTTTAAAACCCTGATTTGGAGATTGTTTTGTTGGCCAACCTTCCTCTCGGTGCAACTCTAAAATTCAACACCTATGATTCTAAAATTTTATCCTATAATTGTATAATATGTCTCTTATTCAATTCCATGAGTTTGACCAAATTTTGGAGTGCCAAGAATATTTATGGTAACTTCCCCACAATGTCTTCATTTTGGTCCTTTAAGAAGACAAAACTCGTAGAAAATGCCACATGTCTAATTTTCAAGTCTCATTATAAAAAATTTACTAGAAACACCATGGTCCTTATTATTTATAATTCAATTAGTGGCACTCAATTTCAAAGTTTCAATTTTAAGAGATAATAGTTTTACTCAAAACACGTGTTTGAGACTAGTTTTTGGACTAGTCAAAAATCCCAACTTTCATAGACGGTAACTTCAAAATTATAGCAAACCAAAACCTAAGTTTTCATGGTAAGTACTTTTATGCATCTCCTATTTTCCCTATAAATTTTGTTTATCTGAAACATCACATAGAAAAATTTATAGCCACAATTGTAGGATGACATATTTTGAAGGAGTCAATTGTAATGTACCCGACCCCAAACACATGATTAGGGTCTAAATAATTATGGGATTCTATCAAGGAAGCACCAAAAATAATTTAAAAACATTAGAATAATTTTCTCTATGGTTAGGCCAACATACCAACCAACCAAATAAATAAAAGCGACAATCATTAAAAGGAAGACGACCCTTCCAATGCAATACAAATCCCCAATGTACATAGAGACGCAATGTGATGACACATGAATACAAACAACCTAGTAGTCCTTTCACAAGTAAATTTATTTCATCCTCACATCTATGGGAAGTCTCTCATCGTGATTTAACCAAAACAATAACTTCATCTCTATAATGTTAATAGAATTCAACTTCTGATATGCCAAAGGAAGACGACGCTTCCAATGCAAGTTTTTCCCCATATACATATGTGATGCAAAAAAAAATGTAACATGAATCGCCAAATCAAAGTAACCTCTTAACATGTAATTTAACCATCAACAACATTTCTATTACATCCATTAAACCGCATACTAATTCAGGTCGACATATGCTACAAAACTTGGCTTTACAATGCTTAAAAAAATCAGATTTTTTATCCATACTAAAATACATCAAATTTACTTTGCTAATTATTTATTAATTATGACATCGAGCTACATCCATTTAATCACCTCTAATATCATACATGAAGCTTTCGTCTAAGGCTGTATAACCATCCTAAATACCATATCTACTGGCTGCCATAAAACATAAATAAAATATCCTATATTAGCTATGGTAGCTCATACACAAAGCTACTCTACAAGCTACCAATTTAACTATACTAAAATAGCCACATAACCATAAGAATAAAATTGATTTTGCATCACAATAACAAAGGTATCCCAACCCACATTAGCACATATAATTAACATGAACACCAGATCTACTAGTTTCCACAAATATAAATAAAACAACAATCTAATGGAAGAAATAATACATAAAAAATAAAATGCACTCTACGAGCTACCAACTTAACACCATTAATTCAGCCATAAAACATAAGAATATATTCAAATATGCATCATAAAACATCAAATATATCCCAGACTCCATGGGAACATATGCAATATGCAATAATAAACATAGCACATAATTGTTAAAGAATACTTATCTTTTATTTATGGCGCAACTAGCATCAAGCAGCCTTAGACGCAGTCAATCCAAACTACTTGAGTAGGTCACCACCAAGATAAGGTCATGGATATGCATGCTAAGTAACTCTCTCTAATTCGTTATCTAAGAATAATACTCATATCCACAGCCTAATAAACACAACACAATATTTCCCCTGTCTCCTGTAAGACAAAGTTGTGGAAACTATGATCTCCTTTACAGGATTTTCCCCTTCTCCTATAAGACAAATTGCAACAAATAGAATATATTTCAAAATATTTTTCCCCTTTCTTGAAAGAGAAATTTGTGGCAACTGTGAACTCCTTCACATAATTTTCCCCTTCTCCTTCAAAACAAAGACATGACCACTATGTGCAAAATACCATTTGAATCCCTCCTCTGGCTTTCGGATTCAAGAGAGAGAAACCATCCATAGTTGGCAAGTGTCGTCAATAATGAATGAATGAATGACTAAAGACAAATTTAAAGTCCTTAAGACCCATTCAATTTCTCTCTAAGAGACTGACTCGATACTATGGATAAGTAAATCCAAATCACTAAGAGCTTCTCTAGTCCACTAACTAACATATTCAAGTTCTCCAAAGAGCAACTTGTTTCGAATCCACTGGAAAATACCCTCGCAGTCATTTAGGATAACTCGAACTTACCAAGACTGACTCAAACCTCCCTAAAATCACTCCCAAGCACTAGAGATGACTCTAACTCGTCAAGACTGACTCTAACTCTCCTAAGATCACTCCCATGCCTTGAAGAAAACTCGAATTGATCCAAAATTACTCTTACTAAATGAGGACAACTCGAATTTGACCCAAAATCCCTCTCAAATTATGTCAAACTACTCTAATTAGCTGAAGGTAACATGAATTCAAACCAATTTTACTTTGATTAGCTCAAGACAACTAAGATAGGGAATATTATCATCAAGTAAGGGTGCATGGGTTCCTGGTTGCATGGTTGGATGGTTGTATGGTTTCATGGGTGCATGGGTTCATGGGTGAATACAAAGCATCAAATAGGTGTACTAGGATCTCTAAAGTCCAATAAAATAAAAATTAGAAAACATAGAATATTGATAGGAAGAGAAACAACTCCTAACCCCCCAACCCCCTCACACATGGAATCCAAGACCCCCCAACCACGTTAGTTGTCTATGTTAATATATTATTTAATTAAACTAAATAATAATTAAATAATAATAATAATAATAATGTCCATATTCCATAGTCCAGACACCTAGTACCACAATAAAATCAATAGCAACATCACATGTGTTCAGGACTTACCATTGGGGCATTACATCAACCAAGGATCATATGCTCTAATACCAAATATTGTGTAACAAATCATTAAAATGGAATAATATTGCAAAGTACACAAAATGTGAACATGGAGCACAAATCCAAAGGATTTAAGATATATGATTTACACAATAACTAATTAAAGAATAAGAGAACCTCCTCCAAATACCTCTATACATTCATATACCCCGATCACATGTTCCCCCAACAATGGCTACATGTATTTTTTATATACATATCCCAACTCATTGCACATGTGCCCCCTTTATTTGGATTATCCTATTACATATGCATTTACATACAATTACCCCCATACATTTTCCCCTTGGGGTCATATCATATAAATTTACTCCCATATATGCCCCTCTTAGGTCATATTAGATAGCTTACAAGGAGTTGAGCATAAGCTCCCTGAAGGTATGTTGTTGGAATTATTTAGTAAAGCTCATGTATGATGCCTAGAAGTCCATGGTAGTCGGGTCTAATGTTTGTAACCATTTTGCACCAAGTACCACATCACAATTACCCATTTCAATAGATAACATATTAGATCTGCATTGATATTCCCCTAGTTGAAGTCTTTCCTTCTCACTATTGCCACCACTTTTCATCGTGATGTCATTAGCTATCATAATCTAGAAATTATGTATTACATGGACATAGTAATGGGATTCCTTGGCCACTCACTAATCCCTGCAGAACAAAAAAAATCCTTAGCTAGTAAAACTATTATTGTGTTTACATTCTTCATAGAGAACTTAAAATTATATATCCTTATGAACTTCCCTGTCAAAACAATGTAAAAAATAGAATGAGTAAATAATGCTTAATGGAAACCATGATTGTTATGCACTTTGTCCATTTGTTGCTTCCATATTCTCCATAGTTGTTTGATGTATGGTCTCCTGTTCAAATTTCTTTGAACCAACAAACTAATTATGTTGGGATTGATTCACATGTATTAAACCCAATATAATGTTGAATTTTGTCTCTGTATCATTAATTAATGTTTCAATTTGACCCCCTATTCTTTTACCATGCTCTCTAAGTCATCGTGTTCAACATCTTGGTGAGTCATTTGAGATTTGATCAATTGTCCCTTTCAAACCCTTCTTTTGGTAACTAAGACTTATCATCATTCTTTTAAGGTACTAATTATAATTCAATGCATCCCCTCCACCAATTCACCAATTTGAAGGGCTAGTCATGCTTATGCTCACAAAGGGATTCAATAGCTCCCCTACTAGACACCAATTCTTAAACTCAGATGCAGATTTAATCTCATACATAGATAAAAATAACACTTGACTATCTACATCGTAGTATTCACGGAGGATAAATTTGGTTAACCCTTGAACAGATTTAAAAGGACATGAAGATCACATAGAAAGATGGGCAATCCCTTACCTTTTAAAAATTGTCAGGCTCTCAAAGAAAAGTTGTAAGAGTTCCACCCACAAGGAAATGTATCATCGACTTTCCCCCAATTCTTTTCACTCTTGATATCTCTTATTAGATATATACCACTAGTATGATCCAAGCAAGAATTACATCCACAAAGGAGGAAACCTCTGAAAAGGGAATAATGACAATGAAGGAGCCTTGAGGGATTATGGATCCCTCACTTGGAATTAAATTCAAACAAGAGCTCATACCATCGAGGATGATATTACACCAAGTGTAATTCATGCCACTATTGTCCATGAGTCAATCCTATGATGGTTGAAGTGACCTACCTATTATTCAACATATAAATAAACTTAGGAGAGCCACCGCTGCCACTATTTTTCATACACACCCATATACAAGGAAAACATGTCGTTGGTTGGTTTCTCGTCAACTGTGCTATTGTGCCTTATTATATGTAATATATTGGATTCCTTTATTTTCTTAATATTTTCTACAATTCTTTTTTGAACTCTATTGATGATGGCTCCTTCCTTGATGTTATTTTTCCTTGCTTGGTTGATTACTAGAAGAGAATCACCAAGGATTAATACTTTTTGAATATTGAGTGTATGAATGAGTTACAATACCATGTGAACAACATACCAATCAGCTTGATTATTAGTCATCATTCCCATTCCCCAAGTGAGATTTTTTTTCCATATTTCCTTTAGGATCCAATAGGATCCCCCACACACCGCCTCCCCTGTCGGTTATTGCATCAAGACTTGTGCATGAATTTCCTCCCTAATATCATTGATGAAGCAATGGGTAAATAAGGAATTAGTCAATCCCTCAATGTGTATTGTTAATTTCTCAAAAGCTTCTATAAAGTCTTTTATTGTGCCTATTGGGTGCAACTTGGTTGATCTTCACAAATAGTGAGGGTCATTTTCAAAACAAGCATTATATGGCTTTCACAAATTGGATACAAAAATGCAAGCCCAATAAAATTTCTTATGTCATGTCCACAATTACCGACATTTTCAATATATATATATAACACCCCCACTCTGATTTCATTATGCCATTAGTAATTCAATGAAGGGAGAAATAATGTTTCATCTGGGTAACCCACCCTATGATATCTTTTCCATTAAAAGTATTCATGTCACATGCCCCAATTTTGCAAAAACAATTTTATATTATTTAATATTATTTGAAGACAATATGTTAAATTTTATGCTAAGTTGTAATTGATGACTCAGCAAAGTCAAGGATATTTAATTTAATTATGAATATTTTATTTATAAATAAATAAAGGAGGAGACGACAGCTTAGGAGAGCTGTTAAAAGAGTGTTTACTAGTCAAATTGGTGGAGGAGACTAGGTGGAGAGAAAACTGACATGTGGCAGCATCCTCAAACCACTTCCAACTGTTGCAGGTGGCAACCTACCTACATTTGGGGTCATGATTCCCCAAGAAAGTGGAATCAGAGTAGGTGGCTCAATTAATGAAAACTAACCCAAAAGACCTAGGCAATATTTATAAAAATTCCCATTGAAGAGAGCTGAGGCTACTCATTCTAGAGAAGTGATCATTTAGGTGAATGAATCTACTTCAGAGAAATTCAATGGAAGGGAATTGTGGAAAGTGTTTGAGGGGATAACTGCTGATTGATCTAGTGCAGCTTTTAAGCTGAAAGATCTTACTGCTGAGAGCAGAGTGTTTTACTAAGATATTGGACTAGTATACTATTTGCATTCTCCACCAGTTCTCAGCCAAGAAGACCAGGAACAGGCTCGAGGGTCCTGAGGAAGCGTTGTTTGAGCTCTCTCCAGGAGATTGGTAGGGAGGAACGGCCTCCTAACGTTGTTGTCGTCTGTCTTAAACAGGTTTTACCGTATTAGAGGAAATTTCAACTCAAAATGGGCCTCCTAAAATGAACGTCCATCAAAAGTATGCCGAGTGGGTACTCGTTGGATGCAGAATTTAATTCCGCATCCAACGAGCTCTCCCATTCGAAATTTGAGTAAAAACACAGGGATATATGTCAAAAATACAAACAAAAAAGTAGTTTTTTTATGATACCTATCCCCAAATTTATATTAAAAAAGTGTTTAAGACCTATACGGTATTTCAAATTTAAATCAATTTCATTGGCTAACACATGATGACATGGAATTTGAATAAAAGTTAAAAGGCCCATTTTGAGTTGAAATTTCCTCTAATATGATTATTTTGTTTTACTGTGTTAGTATCTGAGTCTTATTGATATATGAATGTTAAAGATTTGGTTTGTAGAATGTTAGAATCTAGTAGTCTTTTAAAATAATTGAAGAAATGAACTTGATTTAGAAAAGTAACGTATTTGAATGGAAATAATTTCTAGACTGTGTTTTTCCACACCTGGAAAACCAGGCAGTACTCTAGCACAGGTAGAATGTTTAAGTAGATAAGAGAATGTTTTAGTAGATAAGATTGTGTATTTATAGACACTAGAATAATTTTATTCATGTTAAATATTAAGGAGGTTAAACAGTGTTATGATATGTTTATATTTCCAACTGAATGAAATGCAGCAGAAAAACCACATTAGAGTTTCAATGTTTACATACAGTTAAGCAGATAAACAAGCTACTAATCACATAGTTTATTTTCTAACAATATCAACTAAATCTAAGACTAATATTTATTATAAAATGAATAGGGTTATATTAAAAGTACTTAAATTATAAAGAGTAAACTGAGTTACATAATCTATGCTATATCTTTTCAAGAACTCTGAGTAAATTCTACCTGACAGTTTAGTAAATAAAAACAATGAAAATATAATTAATAACTAGTATAAAACTAAATATTTACCCATGTAGAAACTATTTTATAATTATCAGACAGGCTTATACCTGAAAAAGTAAAACTTTAGGGTCGAGAAACCTAACCAATTTATTTAATTATTATAAATAAACACATTTAAGCTACAATCCATTTACATGAATAACTATGTGTTGACGGGCAAATATGACTTGCTCGCAACAAGGGGAGACAACCCAGACCAGGATCCTTAAAGCAGGTTCCAAGCTGTTTGGGATGGTTGTTCCCGACGGGTTTTATGGCTCCATTAGCCAAAGAATTAATCTAAAAGAAACCTAAAAGATAAAACTAAATCAAATGTACAGGAAAACAAACAACTAATCTAAAATAAAGAAAACACTATAAAAATCTAATCTATATATTTATATATACAGATATGTAATAACATTTTACAATATTGAAAAAGAATAGGAAACCCAATTGCTATTTTTGTGAATAATCTTTTTAATTTTCCAATAAAATGAAAAGCTGAAAATAAAGTAAATATAATTGAATTAAAGTATAATGGAAACATCCATTAATACTTTAATCAATCCAAGAAAATAAAACTAAATAAACTATTTAAAGTATATCTAACCTAAAAGATTTCTTGATTAAAAAAAGAACCTTTACTTCTTTTTCGTGTACTTTAATTAAATAGAAATAAAGAACGTAACACATGAAATAATTCAAGAGTACATTCTTTTTATAACTATTTCGTTATTGCGAACATTCAAAGAAGAGAAAGTAAATAAAACATTTCCAGAAAAAGTAAAAAACATTTCCAGGAAAAGTAAATAAAAGATTTCCAGCATTCTTGATTAACTATCATTAACATAAAGAAGTAAAGTAATTCCTTTCTTATGTAAAAGATAATATAATTTTTAATTATAAATCATTATAATTAAAAATTAATAATCAAAACAACGCTGGAAACAATAAAAATTGAAAGAAGAGTTTGCATTTAAATATAAATAATAGAAACTTGAAAACATTCAAAGTTTATATTATTGGTAAAAAAATAAATACACAATTACCACATGTAGTGAAGATTTTCGAAAAACAGAAAACTCAAAAATAATTCAATGCTTCACTTCCACAAAAATTCTCCAGAAATGGGAAAATGTATAAATTACAGAAAACTTCTAACAATCTTAATCCTGAAACCTGGATCTCTCTAGAAATCAGCCTCTGCACATACTCAATCCATCAGCCTCCTTCTTCAAAATCATTTTGCTGAAAGAAAACATAAATATGAAGAAAAACATTCCTCCATCCATCTGGTAGCAGTGTTTACAGAACATTAAAAGAAATTTCAAGTTCTGTTCAGCGCAGCCTCTATGGTAACAACGTTTTCAGAGCTTTCAAAAGAAAAATCTTTTATGCTTGGACAACCCCCAGTCTGCTCTCGAACTGTGAAAGAAAAAATCCCCCTAGCGCTGCCCAGCCCTTTTTTTTTGCAACAGCGTTTACATACTGCTTAAATAGGATAGCCGATATCTATTTCTGGCAGATAACTCACATCAGAACCGTCTCCATGAAATCAGAGAACTCTTAATATTCCTTCATTCTCTAGATGTGAGTTTTCGTTTAGCTCTCGATATTTCATCGCATCCTTACAAATTTCGTGGTCAAACTGATAGTACAACAATAGTTCAATCACATTATCCTTGATGATATCATAACCTACACAGCTTGGCATCCCTGCAAAAATATATCAATCACCGTCCATCTCCTTATTCCCGGCAATTTCTCTTCTTCGTTTCCTTTAAACCTGCAGAAATTAAATTTAGAATAAATAGAATGAAAAATAGAACCAAATCTTCTTTTAACTAACAGAATAATTAAAATCCGGTAATTAATTGATGAAGATCAATGAAATAATTGTGTAACGAATGTCTCCAACCGCCTTCAATCTTGTTACTGATATATGTTGATCTTTATAGTCTCCAACAAAGTTCAGTGACTCGATCCTCAGGATGGCATCTTCGATGGTAAATGCGTGGAGGAGCTAGAATGATACCCAGTGTTGACATTTAATAATTTTACTATCGTGGAAACCCTTAAGCGTGACCCTCATTTTCAGTGATCTTTACCATGATCCTCGTGATTTTCATATAGCGTAGTGAGATGTTGAAGCCTGCGCGATCTCTTATGTTTTTTAGTGGAGCAAACTGCGCAAAATGTTGTGAACGATCTTCTCCTTCTCATGGATGCTAATACCATAAGCTGATAGTCATTTTATGAGCTAAAGACTGAAGTGATAATATTTATCAAGACCGTTAGGTGAGCTAGTTTCTCGTGCTACTTGTTCATAGAGGAAAATATTGCAGGATAATAATCATTTCAGTATCAATGGTCGCTTTTAAACCTAAACAACCAAAATGCATAATTTTTTGTTTATAAAAATCATTATCACATTATTATAATTATGAGGTTGTCGTGAAACTAAAGAGTTGGAATTTTCATATTATAAAAATGTATACATTATGGCTCCATATATGTCATGAATATATATCCCTTGAACAAGTTAACTTTTGGAGACATAAATAATTAATGAAAACAAAAATTACTTTGAATTATAAGGAATAATTTCACATAAGTAATTTAAACCAGCTTAAAAAATGTGACCATCATGAATATAAAAATAATTTGGAGAAGACCTTCATATATAAAGGACCAAATGAATTTAAAATAATACCATGAAAATTTTAATGAGAAGAACTAGCAAGAGGTTGCAAGCTCAAGTGAAAACGCGGATATGCACTTTAGAACTGCCTCACTGAGTGTAAAAAGGAAAAGTATGCTCATTTCAAAACCTTCACGTGTATCTTTTAATATGTATATTGAATTGAGTATTTAGATAATTAATCTGAATTTGTCAATATGATCATGTGATCAATAAAGTAATAAAGGCTTGGAATTGAGAAAAGTTGTGGACATATCAGCTTGGAATCCAAAAACATCCCACACTTGTAAAATTCAATTTACAGAAAATCTGCAGCCGGAAGCTACAGAAATAAAATCAGTAGCTACAGATTTCAAAGATTTTCTCTAGTGGGTTCCCTTCCCCTTGCAGTTGGGAAAGTGATCTATTGGGAGGAAAACACTATGTAAATAAACAATTAGTCTATTATAGACTGTTTACAATCCTTTCTAAAAACAATGTACAGTTACAAGTTAAAAATATCACAATACACCTGTAATAATAATTTAACCGAATTAACAAGTAGCAGAACCTAATTAATAATAAGTTGAAGAACTTATTTAGACAAGGGCTTCATTTCAGGAAAACCCTAGCTTGTATATTCCGAACAAGTAAGTTAATATTAGAAATTACACACTATGACTAAGTTACAGTCTTTATAATAATAATATCTATTTATAAAAAATATTTAGACAGTAATGTTCTTCATTAACAATCGAATAGGAAAAAAAACCCTAACATACACAGAGTCATAATTTACAATATTACTGTAAAAATGAGACTGAGCTCGAAGTAAAATCTTTCTTAAGAACCCAATGTATTACATTGACTGACCATAAGGCTGAAAACTTAACCAAATTACAACACCCAGCTCATGGTCGGTGTACCCAGCATCGTGGCGTGGGTTTGAAAACAAAACTAACAGTACAGTTATTAAAACCTTCATTTACTGTATACCTTTTATAAGACAAGAAAAGGGTAATACAAGACATAGCATCGAGGCCAGATCCACCCTGCTATAGGCAAGGGTTTAATAACGAAAAACTAAATTTAAAACTGAAGACCAAACATCCAAAGACTAGAGGAACCGAGGTCGTATTTTTCTTCCCAACTAAAAACCCTTTCCCCTAACCATTGCCAAGAAGGGAGTTGCCACGTTTTAACCAGGGCTTACCCGTTGGTCAAGAGGTTAGCCAGCGTTGAAGAAAATCCTTCCAAGCTTGTTTTTGAACTGTAAACCTGCAAACAAATCCGAAGGGTTTAGTTAGAAGTTGTTAATTCTGATATTAAAAACTGTAACTAGAAGTTTGAAACATTTATAAAATGAATTCTTTACCTGGAAGCAAGGATGAACTAACTAGCACCACGAACAGCATAAACCCTCGTGCTCACCTGAGACAGAGGTGATGGGGCTCACAATACATTCTACACCGATGACTGGAGCAGGAGTAAGCTATGGCAATGGCCACAAAAGGAAACAACACTAAAAACTACTGACATAGTAACACTATCCTCATGGAAGTGTATTGCAAGCAGAAAGAAAACCAAATGTGAGCTGTAAATCTCTTCAACCTCACATTAGAACGACAAGACTTCATCATACACAAGATGGAGGGGTAAAACGAGGGCAAACAAACCTCTTATGGCCACAGTTAAACTAGACTGTGCAAAGACCAAAACCCTCGACGAAGAATGAGAAGTAGGGTTGCGTAGTGAGCTTTTAAATCATGCATTGCACGGTGGTGGATGTTCCACGTGCCCACCAAATTATTCAGTCCACAGTGGGTCGAGTTGTATAGTTTCCACTGCACTGTCGGGAACCAAATTATTGTTAATAATTTAAATAGTGACCACAATGATAATATAATTTACAAAGTCAATACATATCATTTCAATGATAAACTATGAAGTCAAGCTATATTAAAGAACGAGGTTTTTGTTGTATCGATAAACCTTATATTATAAACCTTGGAATCTTCGTTGGTAATGAACCAAAACATTTATTGCATCGATATCCTTGTTTTATAAAGATATTATAATCTTTCTTAGTAAACATTTTATGAAGAGATCAATAGTATTGTAAAAGTTGTTGAACATGAGTTGATAGTACCACTATTGACCATTTCTTTTTATAACCATAAACGATGCATGTCTATGCTGTTAGAACTAGTTTATGCAAACACTAGTGGATAAGGAGCTAGTTTATAAATCATTACTGTGTAAATGAAAGTAAATAGTATTTACACCCTAGAACAACTCTTTCTTTTGAATGTAGTCTATAGTACTAAGAGTAAGATGAACTTCTTGGAAGTACATGATCATTTTGGTCTCCATAAGATACCCAAGTTCTAAATGAATCAAACCAAGGCTAGATTAGACTTTGTAGTAAAGAATAGTAAAACTATTCAAGAATAAATGTAGTATCACTTGTTATTATAAATAAATAATAGGGTAATGTAATTTCGTCACATTACTTATGTCATGAAGAAATTTGGAAGATAGAAATCATAGCTTGACGACATTTGTGCAAATGATCATTTATAAATATAATACAATAATAAGTTGATAAATTTCCTCTACTAAAGTTTAATTAAAAGTAGAACTGAGGGTTCTTTTGTAAGCTTGTCCTTAGAAGGATTTAGTTTTATTTTTCCATGCGTATAAGTAGTGTTTAAAACTGTAGAAATAACAACAACAGTAAACTCTTATGTTAGTAAAGGTATTGTTCTACAAAATCTTGAGCTTTATGAGAACTTGTCTAATAGCTTGAAAGAAGGTTTGTCCGAAAATAAAGTCATACTAATGAAAAACATTGAGTATGGTAAGGTTATTAGTCTTTACAACATGAATTTAAAATACTGTCATAGTTGCAAAACATGTAAAGAAGAGTTACTTTACCTCATAGTACCCTTGAATTCTATTAAGCAAACTTTTACTCTAGCAATATATTTATGCTTAGGAAGTTGTTGCAGCTGCAACTGTTTTCCCAAATTTTTGAAATTTTGGACCCTCCTCTTAAATTTTATCTTGCCTAAAATTGTTTATATCCATGAACTCTGTCTTTGTTTCCCCTCTGCTACATGTTTGGATTGTTTTGAGGTCAACTGTTTTCATGCTTTGCAGAAAATTGCTTATGTCTGAAACTGTTTGAGCTGTGGAATTTGAAGATTGGATTTCAGATGTTGCCCATTTGATTTGCGATTTCTTTCTCTGATATCGGAAGTCTATTTCATTGTTTTCGTCGTTGTTTTGGAGGTGAAACAAGATTTTTCGTCGCTTCCCGACCGAAAGTCTGTTGGAACTTAAAGTTTTAGTTTGGTCGTTCGGAAATCATTTAACCATGCATCGGAGCCATATTTCCCTTCGGGGCCGTCGTTACGGAAGCTGAACGATGATTTTTCTGACGGATAGCTTTGACTGTCCAATGTTGTGATGTTATTATTTCGACTTACTTTACGCTGTCGGAGGTTGGCTGAAGTTTGAGTCAATGGATTTTTGACCTTTATGAAGCCATTGTTTTGGAGATAAGACAAGCTTTTTGGACCGCTGTACAACTTTAAGTTGTCCGAGCACTTA
This sequence comes from Pseudotsuga menziesii, assembly GCA_001517045.1. NCBI lineage: Eukaryota > Viridiplantae > Streptophyta > Pinopsida > Pinales > Pinaceae > Pseudotsuga > Pseudotsuga menziesii. Next base: position 573,827 of record LPNX010698475.1, read on the forward strand.
ACGTTTTCACGATTTTTCTGCGCCTTATCGGAAGGATTTATAACTTTGATCGAGGGTGGTAGTCTGATTGCCTTCCGCTATTGTGACTCCCGAGTAAACTCAGTGTCTTCCATTCTAACTGCTCCACTCGCCGATGTTTTGTTATGGTTTTCGCTAATATGTTTGTTTGCCGTGGAGCCCGTAGTCTTGTCATCTTCCACCATTGCAGCTGCGTACTGTGCTAACCTCCCGACATTATGTTTCCCTGTCCGTCGACAAGGAGTTTCCGCTCAATGCTTTAGTGTTTTGTCTTTCGGACGCCGATAGGCTTAATGGTCCTACAGAACTCGGTGTCCGTCTGAAGCCCTCCGTTGCGGATGTTATTTAAACTATCCTCCCGATGTTTTAATGGTTCAAGTTGTCGATAAGGTTTTTCCCGCCTTTTTGTGAGTTTTTAGCCTTTCTATGGGCGGCGGTGGTTTCTAATTAGTGTTAAGGATTTTGTGACAAAAGCGTAGTACAGGGCCTCATTTGATGATCAGTTTTATTGTTAGTGTGGTTTATGTTTGTTGAAAAGATGCAGTCCTAACTAATGTTGAATTTTTGTTTTAACTATAGACGGACTCAGAAGATTCCTCAGATTACTGCTACGAGGAGACATAGCTGAAGGATAAATCTGAGAAAAGTTGGCTGAAAAATGATAAGCAGAGTTTGTTCTGAAATCAACGAGATCTAAGAAAGCACAAATAAAAGACAAGGTAGAATCGGTGGCAATAAAATCCCAGGCTTGGAAAGGGCCCGTCAGTTACTAAGTTGGTCCCGTTATATGAAGTATTCATAAGATTAAATCCGAAATGTAACGTATTGCCTAAATCATGAGCACTCACAAAAGGACAAAATTATGAGATTAAACGGTTTTGGGGAGCCCAAGAGTCATTCGTGGACAGCCCAACAGTTTGGTTCTTTTTGTATAAAAATATGAGATTTAGATAAGAAAAAGGACTTTTTCCCAGTTAGATTGGTGAAGACATATTGTAAGAAGAACTATTTCCTTTTGCAATAGATAATTACAGTTTTCCTGCTGGAGAAAGCTTGGTGGAATGTTCAAATGTTATGCTATGGATTTGTTGAAGAGGAACTATTTCATTTTCAGCTTTGTGTCCATTAACTATGAGATTGTTCCAACTCTTTGAACCTATGTTCCTATATGAATGATCTCTGGTTTATTTTATGAAAATTCCCACTATGAGTAATGAATGTTGTTCATAAACAATTGGCTATCTGGTTGTTCTAATATCTTTAAATGTTCATGTGTTTTGAAAGAAGTATCAGCTATCTGTGATTTTTCATAATGCATGCACAAAAATACATTACTCATTAATAAGTAATAATCTTCCTTCCTAGGGATAGGATAGGTAGTTAGATTTAATTCCTTGTTGTGTGTGATTCAGATGCAAGAGAGTTTAAGACGAGAGGTAAGAACCTGCGCATCACATTGTGACCACTCCTTGTATTCTTAATCAATCTGAATTTTTAGATGGGCACTTACACGTCATACTTAAAACTAAAATTACAAAAATATACACGGTGGACCGGGCCGCAACCAGTAAAACCTTTTATTTTTGTTATCTGACCCACGGTAGCCGGACCGCAAACCGAATGGATTCCCTACACCAAACAGCCACAGGCTAGTTGGGAACGTTGACTGGGGAGAATCCCTTGCTATTGTTTCCTACAAATTTCCAGGCCTCAACAGTTTTTGGCGCTAGAAGGAGGGCCTCCAGTGCATGGCTGGCCGAGGAAACCCGTTTTCTCGAGATTATTCCACCGGTGACAGCTCAGAAAGCAGTTTGTTTTCTAATACAATTCCTGAAGAGAAGGGTAAAGAGCATTTGTATTCTGTGAACAATGAAGTAGTTAATGATCTGAGAAGACATACTAGGGCATATGTGAAGAAGATTAGAGGATTACCAATTATCCTTGACTTGCCCAGAAGAGAATATAAAAGGAGAGACCGTCCTATATTGGAAGAATCAGTGTTGGTTGGAGATTTGGAAGAACTTGTAGAAACGACCTTACAAGAGGTGGTTCAGCCTTTAAATCAAGTGGGCCCAAATACACCTTACTGTTCACCTGTTCATACTCCTTTTCATTCACCACCTCACTCTCCACCCAGACTCATGGCAGGCGTAAACGCAAATCAGCCGCCCAACCCACCAAATCCACCACCTGCTTGGAAAGCCAGGTCACCTTTAAACCTAACTCCTCCATTGCACGACTTACCTCAAGCCTTAGAGAAGATGCTGCCTAAGTTTGATCCAAATGAGAAAATATTAGTAGATGACCATTTGCAAAGTTTATATTTGGCAATAGAAGGACTAAGGGCTGGGGAATATGAAGATGTGGTTTCTAGACTTTTTCCACACACCCTTAAAGGAGCAGCAGCATCATGGTATTTTGGTTTTCCTGCAAACTCTATCCCAGATTGGGATACTTTTGAAATAATTTTTAGAAGTAAGTACGCAACCCAAAAAACTCATGCAGCTCTCATAAAGAAAGAAAGAAAAGAGAAGGTGCATAGTTTTACCCAAAGATTCGCGGCCTATCTTAAGAATTTTTCTGAAGCTGAAAAACCCTCGAATAAAGTCCTAATTGAATATTATACCTCAGCTCTAGGACCCGAGTTGGTAATGTTTTCCAAAATGAAGGCCAAACCTATGCTAGCAGAGACTTATGAGGAAGCAGAGAGAGTGGAGGCTGAAAAAGAAAGCATCGAATATTATCCAGAACGGTCAGGAGAGAAAATTGTTGGGAGGAAAGCTTTGTCATTTACTAAGCCTAAAGAAGAACAATCACCAGATTTCGAGGGAATGGCAAAGATGATGCAGAAGCTCTCTAACAGAATCATGGACTTGGAAAAGGAAAAGGAAGCCCAAAAGTTCTATAAGCCTTATTACAAGAAAAGGGAAGATAACAATCAATCCCAATTTCCTCCGCACAGCCCTACATCTATGAACTTAACGGAGGTAGGAATGGATAACTTTTTCACTTTCCACCAACAACCCCATTCTGAAAAGAATTGTCCTCAATGGATAAATTCAATGACGTTGGTCATGATTCAGCTTTTGGATTCCAAATTAACTGAAGACAACGATGAAGAAGGGAAAGACAACAATAAATCAACAGAAAAACAGGAGGATGAGGCCATGGTTTTATGGGACTATGTTTCGTTGTTTGATGGCGATGAAGAAAAAGATCTGAGACGTGAGGGCATCCTGGAAACAAACGTAACAACGAGAAGCCAGGGGTTGCTTAAGGAAAACAGTCTTATGCTCCCGAAGATCAAAAGACTTCAAAAGAATGTTAAGAAATTTCAAAACAACTCCTCAACTAATAAAATTCTGGAATTTACCATCACCAGTCAAAATCCTAGACAAACCAACATGTTTACTAAGCCCAATGAAGAAAAATTAAATAATGTTAAATCGAAGCTCATAGAACATCAGATGGATTATGACATTGTGGAGGATATCAAAAAGGTAAGGGAAAACATCTCATTATTTGAAATGTGCAATGTGCCGCAGCAGAAAGAAAAGCTATTGAAAGCACTTGAAGTATCAAAGGAGAGGCTGCCCACCGACAATCAGCTCCAAGAAGAAGAAATTGGTGAGGCAAGTATGGGAGGTAAGCCTAAAATCAAGAATCCACCTTTTCTCCTTACTTTTGAAACTTTCAACCACAACGTACATAACTACCTAGTGGACTCGGGGGCATCAGTCAATGTCATGCCACTGTTGGTCTGCAAAAAGATAAATGGGAAACCTAAACCATCTACCTGGAGGGTCGTTTAGTTGGATAGAATGAATGCGAAAGTAATTGGGGAAATGAAGGATGTTCTTGTTCGCTTATCTTCAAATGATAAGGTATGTCAATTCATTGATATTGTGGTGGCTAACATACCAGAAGCTTATGGGCTTGTTTTGAGCAGGGATTGGTCGAATAAGCTGAATGGATATTTTTCCTCGGACTGGTCACATCTATGGCTACCATATAAAGGAAGCCCAAATCAAATTAAAGTTTTGAGGGAGCCCCACATGAAACACAATGTTACTCAATTTGAGGGTAAAAATGAACTAGTGGATTCTGTTTTGGGAAATTACTTTATTGAGCTAGAACCAAGAAACTATCAAGCAGAAGAAGCCAACGATACATCAAACGCTCAGCCTGATCTCCTTCGGTTTTCACAGGCTGATGAAATCGATTGTAAAATAGTAGACTTAGCTGTAGAAGTAGATGTTAATTCTCGCACAGTAGTTAGAAATTTTTGGATGCTTTTCTTTGAAGGTTCTAAAACTTTAGAAGGGTCGGGAGTCGGCTGTGTCCTGATTGACCCTAAGAAAAACAAACATTTTCTTTCATGTAGGTTAGAGTTTGAATGTACCAATAACACAGCCGAATATGAGGCATTAGTTCAGGGAATAAGGAAAGCAATTGAATTTAAGATAAAAAAAATCTGAAGGTGTTTGGGGACTCTGAAATAATTGTAAAGCAAATTTGAAATCAAATACATTGCATTTCTCCTCATTTAAAAGCTTATCAAAATGAAGTATGGGATTTACTTAAAGGTTTTAATGCATTTAACATTGTATCGATTCCAAGACTTAAGAATGCAGCAGCTGACTTGTTGGCCACCTCAGCTGCGAGGCTTGTGCCTTCTAATAATCGGTGCTCTGTTGAATTGCTTTTCAGGCCTTCAGTTCCAGACATGATAACCAATCTATGAGCGTTCGATGATGATCAGCAAATTATAGAATGCTTGACAAATGACGAGACCTTCAAAGGGGCAATTATTGATGATGAAGAACATCAAGCCGAGTTAAAATTCGATAACTTCATTCCTAAAGGAGTCAGGACTTTAGAACGAATGTTTGATTTAAACGAGAAATTTAGAAGACCAGTGAATGTGAAGACTCATAGCTCGTCTCTACAGTTTGAGTTGATTAATTTGGGGACTAAAATGGAGCCCAAATATGTGAGTTTGGGAAAATGTTGTTCCCCAGGTGAAAGGAATAAGTTTATCAGTCTTTTCAAACAATACAAATATGTTTTTGCTTGGACGTATGAAGATCTGAAGACATATGACACCAATATTATCCAGCATGTTATCCCCATCAGATCTGGAATCAAACCGTATCAGCAGCCTTTAAGGAAAATGCATCCAAAATTAGAACCTTTAATCTAGAGTGAAGTCAAGAAACTATTGGATGCTAGAATTATCTTCAAGGTTAGACACTCGGAATGGGTTTCAAATTTAGTACCGGTAAGGAAGAAATCCATAGAAATCAGGCTATGTGTGGATTTCAGAAACTTAAATCACGCTTCACATAAAGACAATTATCCTATTCCACCCATGGAGCAGATATTGCAAATGGTTTCGGGTTCTAAACTATTCTCTTTATTAGATGGATTCTCAGGCTACAATCAAGTATTAGTAGCTGAAGAAGACAGACTTAAAACGACATTCAGAACCAGGTGGGGAAATTTTGCTTACAGAAGGATGCCCTTTGGACTCATAAACGCTAGAGCAACTTTCCAGAGGGCTATGGACATAGATTCCCGCGGTCTGATTGGCCGCAGTGCTGTAGTATACCTTGATGACATCATGATATTTTCAAAGAAAAGAGAGGAACACGCATTTCATCTAAAGCATATTTTTGAACGCTACCGAAAATATGGTATCTCACTAAACCCCAAGAAGTGCGTGTTTGTTGTTACAGAAGGTAAGTTGTTGGGTCATGTGGTTTCTAAGAAGGGGATCTCCATAGACCCAGAAAGGATCAAATCCATCGAACATATTCCCTTACCCCATAATAAAAAGGGCATGTAGTCATTTATGGGGACAATAAACTTCGTGCGAAGGTTTGTGCCAGATTTTGCGCAAATTGTTAAACCTTTGTAGCAAATGGTAAAGAAAAGTGTACAATTCAAATGGACTGATGTAGAGAAGAACGCATTTAGCAAAATCAAAACAGCTGTTGTGCACGCACCCTCCCTCAAAAGTCCAGATTTTGAGAAAGATTTTATTTTGTACACCTTCGCGTCTGATGATTCACTAGCAGCTGTGCTTACCCAGAAGGAAGATGGGGGAGATGAATTCCCCATATCATTTATGAGCACTAGTCTGCAGGGGGACGAATTGAATTACCCAGCTATGGATAAACAAACTTATGCCATGTTCAAAATAGTGAAACATTCAAACCATATATACTTAAGAACCGGACAAAGGTAATAGTTCCACACCCAGCTGTGAGGTCTCTTTTCGTACAAAAGGAGTTGGGAGAAAGAAGAGGCAACTGCGTAACAGCTCTACAGGAGTATGACCTCCAATTCAAGCCAGCTTCTATAGTCAAAGGGCAAGGATTGTGCAGACTGATGATTGAAACTAAATACAATGAAGAACATGACTGGGAAGATGAAGCTGAGTTAAATTTGATGGATGTATGTCCTCTTTTCACAGCTCCGGACTCCTGGTATCGAGACCTTGTGCATTACCTTCAGGCAGGATTATTACCAAAACATTGGAATTCTAAGCAAAGAAGAGCATTACGTCTTAAATCAGCCTCATATCAGATTGTTGAAGGAATATTATTCAGAAAGAATTATGATGGAGTTCTCCTTAGATGCTTAGAGAAAGAAGATGCGAAGAAGGTAATGATATATTTACATGATGGGCCTGCTGGAGGACATTTCTCCAGAGATACTACAGCTCATAAAATTCTCAGAGCCGGATACTATTGGCCCACATTGTTCAAAGATGCACACGCACATGTCATAAAGTGCGACATTTGTCAAAGGTGTGGTGGAAGACAAGTTAAAGCGGCAGGACCATTAAATCCTGTAATGATAACAGAACCTTTTGAGCAGTGGGGGATGGACATCATTGGAGAGATAAAGCCAAATTATTCCTTGCAACATAAATATATCCTGACGGCAACTAATTACTTTACTCATTGGGTCGAAGCCATTCCATTGCGGAAAGTAAATGAAGATGTGGTCATGGACTTCTTGCAATATCATATTATGACCAGGTTTAGAGTTCCAATTTCTTTAGTTTTCGATAATGCTACTTACTTTTCCTTGATTATATTAACTGCATTTGATCATGAGAAAGGAATTAAGTTGCATTACTCTGTGAATTACTATCCACAGGGAAATGGCTTGGCTGAATCTACGAACAAGAATCTGATTAGGATTTTAAAAAAGACAGTGATAGAAAATCAGAGGAGTTGGCACTCAGCATTACCAAATGCTCTTTGGGCTGATCGCGTCACCCCCAAGACTTCGTTAGGTGTGTCCCCGTATACCCTTGTTTATGGAAAAGAGGCCATTCTACCCCCCAACATCATGCTACCCTCTTCCATAGTCGCCCAAGAATCCAGAGGATCAAATAATGAAGTCTTGCAAATGAGGATACATAATCTTTTGAAGGCAGAAGAGTCTAGATCCAAGGCCAAAGAACGTTTTAAACAACAACAGGAGATAGTAAAGAGGTGGTTTGATAAGCACAAAGCTGGAACAAAAGAATTTGAGGTGGGAGACTTGTTTCTCAAGTGGGATCATCCCCATGATGAGAAAGGAAAACACATGAAATTTCAACAGTTATGGATAGGCCCTTTCCAGATTGCGGCAAAGCTTGGCCCCTCAACCTATAAATTACAAGATTTACAGGGGTGGGAAGAGAACTTACCAGTTAATGGTTTAGTTCTCAAACCTTATTTTTCCTGAGTTTTGTTTTTGTTCTTTTATCTTGTACATAAATAATTTGATTTAGTTGTTTATTTTGATTTGTTTTATTTACGTTTTGTTGTAGTTTAGATCTTGATTGATTTCAATAAACAAGAGGCAAACTTTTGGATGCATGGAGAGTATCAGAATTCTGGAGTAATTAAAGTCCTTTAGTATAAGACTATGTACTATTGTTTTATCTGAAAGAATTTCTTCCAGTTTAGTAGTTTTCTTGAATAGCTATGAACACATTGAAGTCCTACTTAATCCTTGTAAAATAAACCAGGATCAAAAGGTCTGGAATACTATTTTGAGGCTCCATCCATCTCACATTTAAAAATGTCCGAGGGGGTGACAGCAAAAGGCCCATGGAAAGGAAGTAGGGTAAACAGTATATTATACATAAATGATCCCATGCCAGGAATTAAATACGAAAAGGCATATAAGAGTCAAAAACTCCTATAAAAGCATTATGTATCGAAACAAAGTACTGAACCATATAAGTACCAAATTGCCAAAGTTCTTCTCCATCCGTGAGCTGAAAGTTAAATACATCTCTCACACAAAAGGACACTATGGATAGAAGAGCCTGAATAAAAAAAAATCAGAAAGAAGGGCATGCAGGAGGACTCACAAAGGACAAAAGGTCCAAAAGCACAAAAGTGCAAAATGACACGGGAATGAGGAACACATGAATATTTATGTTTACCATATGTTACAATCCTGTGGTTTCCAAGCTGGAAGCTACCCGAAGACAGAGGTAATAAATGAAACTCATCTTCCTAGCCTCAAAAGAGTTATCTTGTCTTGGAAATATTGGTTTCCATTCTCCTAAATTGGACTATCATCAATGATTAAAAGTACATATATTTTCCATTTGGGAAATCCAGACATCTAGAAGAATTCAACATGGTGGTTCTATTGTTAAACAGTCTGATACTTAAGAAATAAATTGTCCAGAGATCTAGGTTCACTAGGTAGTCGCCAATTGTTGCAGCTGCAACTGTTTTCCCAAATTTTTGAAATTTTTGACCCTCGTCTTAACTTTTATCTTGCCTAAAATTGTTTGGATCCATGAACTCTGTCTTTGTTTCCCCTCTGCTACATGTTTGGATTTTTTTGAGGTCAACTGTTTTCGTGCTTTTCGGAAAATTGCTTATGTCTGAAACTATTTGAGCTATGGAATTTGAAGATTGGATTTCAGATGTTGCCCATTTGATTTGCGATTTATTTCTTTGATATCGGAATTCTATTTCATTGTTTTCGTCGTTGTTTTGGAGGTGAAACAAGATTTTTCGTTGCTGCCCAGCCGAAAGTCTGTTGGAATTTAAAGTTTTAGTTTGGTCGTTCATAAATCATTTAACCATGCATCGGAGCCATATTTCCCTTCGGGGCCGCCGTTACGGAAGTTGAACGATGATTTTTCTGACGGATAACTTTGACTGTCCGATGCTATGATGCTATTATTTCGACTTACTTTGCGCTATCGGAGGTTGGCTGAAGCTTGAGTCGGTGGTTTTTTTGCCTTTATGAAGCCACTTTTTTTGAGATAAGACAAGCTTTTTGGACCGCTGTACAACTTTAAGTTGTCCAAGCACTTAACGTTTTCACGATCTTTCTGTGCCTTATCGGAAGGATTTATAACTTTGATCGAGGGTGGTAGTCTGATTGCCTTCCGCCATTGCGGCTCCCGAGTAAACTAAGTGTCCACCATTGTAACTGCTCCACTCGCTGATGTGTTGTTACGTTTTTCGCTAATATGTTTGTTTTTCGTGGAGCCCGTAGTCTTGTCATCTTCCACCATTGCGACTGCGTACTGTGCTAACCTCCCGACGTTATGTCGCCCTGTCCACTGATAAGGAGTTTTCGCCCGATGCTTTAGTGTTTAGTCTTTCAAATGCCGATAGGATTAATGGTCCTATGAAACTCGTTGTCCATCTGAAGCCCTCCGTTGCGGATGTTATTTAAACTATCCTCCCGATGTTTTAATGGTTCAAGCTGTCGATAAGGTTTTTCCCGCCTTTTTGTGAGTTTTTAGCCTTTCTATGGGCGGCGATGGTTTCTGATTCGTGTTAAGGGTTTTGCGACAAAAGCGCAGTATAGGGCCTCATTTGATGATCAGTTTTATTGTTAGTGTGGTTTAAGTTTGTTGAAAAGATGCAGTCCTAACTAATGTTGAATTTTTGTTTTAACTGCAGACGGACTCAAAAGATTCCTTAGATTACTGCTACGAGGAGACATAGCTGAAGGATAAAGCTGACAAAAGTTGGTTGAAAAGTGATAAGCAGAGTTTGTTCTGAAATCAACGGGATCTAAGAAAGGACAAATAAAAGACAAGGCAGAATCGGTGGCAACAGAAGCCCAGGCTTGGAAAGGGCCCTTAAGTTACTAAGCTGGTCCCGTTATATGAAGTATTCATAAGATTAAATCCAAAATGTAACGTATTGCCTAAATCATGAGCACTCACAAAAGGACAAAATTATGAGATTAAACGGTTTTGGGGAGCCCAAGAGTCATTTGTGGGCAGCCCAACAGTTTGGTTCTTTCTGTATAAAAATAGAAGATTTAGATAAGAAAATGGACTTTTTCCCAGTTAGATTGGTGAAGACATATTGTAAGAAGAGCTATTTCCTTTTGCAATAGATAATTACAGTTTTCCTACTGGAGAAAGCTTGGTGGAATGTTCAAATGTTATGCTATGGATTTGTTGAAGAGGAACTATTTCGTTTTCAGCTTTGTGTCCATTAACTGTGAGATCGTTCCAACTCTTTGAACCTATGTTCTTGTATGAATGATCTCTGGTTTATTTTATGAAAATTCCCACTATGAGTAATGAATGTTGTTCATAAACAATTGGCTATCTGGTTGTTCTAATATCTTTAAATGTTCATGTGTTTTGAAAGAAGTCTCAGCTATCTGTGATTTTTCATAATGCATGCACAAAAATACATTACTCATTAATAAGTAATAATCTTGCTCCCTAGGGATAGGATAGGTAGTTAGATTTAATTCCTTGTTGTGTGTGATTCAGATGCAAGAGAGTCTAAGACGAGAGGTAAGAACATGCACACCACATTGTAACCACTCCTTGTATTCTTAATCAATCTGCCTTTTTAGCTAGGCACTTGCATGTCATACTTAAAACTAAAATTACAAAAATATACACGGTGGATGGAGCCGCAACCGGTAAAACCTTTTATTTTTGTTATCTGACCCACGGTAGCCGGACCGCAAAATGAACGGATTCCCTACACCAAACAGTCACGGGCTAGTTGGGAACGTTGACTGGGGAGAATCCCTTGTTGTTGTTGCCTGCGAATTTCCAGGCCTCAACAGAAGTATATCTGGATTAACGCCTTAATAAACTCTTACTGGTTCAAAATTTACCTGTCAAGCCTGTAAGATCCAGAAATCCAGCTAAGTTAGCAATCGCTAAGTAAGCCCAGTTAGAACGTAACTTCTCACCTAATTGACAAAATCAATCCATCAGTAAACTAGAAGTAAATGAATGAAGATCATACACTTAGCATATCAAAAATTAATGTGTATTAGTTTTTATATGTTTGAAGTTAATTATTACCTATATTAACTGTCTCATCCTTCTGCTAGCCGTTAGCGGTTATCAAACTGCAACTCTAGACAATTTATGTTACATCAAAAAAAATTATTTTTTGATGAAATTTTGGGGTTGTGACAATTCCTATCCACTTAATTGGGAAAATAGTGTCACATATTGTTGTCATGAAAGGGGGTTTGAGTACGATGCACCCCTTCTACTGAGGTTTCCTCGAGGGAGGTTTTGATTTGATTTTCTTTCTTCACTTGTCGGTATGGATGATACTCCATAAATTAGTTTAAAGTGACTATGATATCATTCAACTTGTCAATGATATATTTGACTTATTTTCCCTGTGAGGTAGCCTTATTGTCCATATATGAGGACCTTGTTGGAATATTGGACAATACTGATAGGGGGTGGGGGTGAATTAGTATTGATAACTTTTAATAATTTAAAACCACTTTTAACTTATTCATTAAAACATAGAATCAACAAGATACACAGAACACAAAATTTAGCGTGGAATCCCAATTGGGAAAACCACAAACACTTCCTATAACTGCAAAATTATATTTACAATTGTTTTTACAAGCTACAACTTGCTGGAGACACCAATCCCCAAGTTTTTCAGCTACAACTTAAGGATGCTACAACGCCCTGGTTTCTACTTGCTCCAACATATAAGGATTCTACAACACCCTTTTTTCCAGCCACTACTGGGAGGAGGCTACAACACCCTTTTTCTAGCCACTACTGGAAGGAGGCTACAACGCCCTTGCAAGCTTGGAGCCTGCCCTAGCACCACCCTACCACCTTAATTTGATATTTTTCTTCAATTTTTTTACTAATTATTCTTCACTTCATTAGTCTCTGTCTTCTCTTGTTGTTACATTGATCTGGATTGGTTAGACTCTTTCTTCCACTTCGAACTTGTGTTTAAATAATTATTTCATCATGTCTTTGAACCATTGTGTCTTTTCATCATTATGCCCATTCATTAAAACCTTTTCACCAATGCATCTCTTCATTATGGAAACATGCATTTTCATGAACTAGTTCAAAACATCTTGAAACCCTATTTTGGAAGACCTATAACTTTTTCTTCAAGCACCTTTTAGGAGAAATAAGACCATGGTCAGATGCACACATCGACAAGCTACATTTTGATGGTCTCAGATTATTTTTATCAGTTTCCTACAAAATATGGTGAACATTTTACTAGGGAAACTTAGATCGGTTTTTCAATACTTAGTCAAATTTTAGCAAATTTCCCATAACAGTCTAGAACCTCAATTTGGTAGACTTGTAACTTTTTATTCAAGCACGTTTTAGGGGAACTGAGACCATGGTAATATGCACACATAAATAAGCTAAACCTTGATGGTCTCATATAATTTTTATCGGTATCCTACAAAATATGGCGGGCATTTTATTGAGGCCACTTATGCAAATTTACCAGAACTGAAACAGTCCAAATCATGCCAGAAAGCACTTTTGGCAGACTAATAACTTCACCTTCAGAGAATGTATTGAGAAACCAATCATATGGTTAGATGCACAAGACAACAATCTATATGTATATATCCTCATAATCATTTAATTCATCAAATACATAATATGGTTGTATTTTACAGAGGCCCCTTAGGCGGATTAAGAAGAATTTATACTTAGTCAAATTTTCAAACTTTCAGTAAGAGTTTCAGCAAGTTGCCATACTTTTATAGAATGGTGTCAAATTGTAACAATGACTTCATGAGAAGAATAAAATACCATCATATGAATTTGCAACCTCATCACACATGCCACATCCCATGTCATCACTTCCTTTGTCACTAATGAACTCCTTTGACATCAACAGAAACCATACTCAACAGACCTAATTTCCATTAAGGAGTATCAAGTCCACAAAAAAGTGTTACTAGAGAGTTATAACAATTTTATGGCAACCATACTCAACATACCTAATTTCCATTAAGGAGTATCAAGTCCACAAAAAAGTGTTATTGGAGAGTTACAACAATTTGATTAGCATATCACAAGGGGTCATTTGAGGCAAGTTGCCGACAAGTGTATCATCGTATCTATGGTTACTTAAGAGTGGTACCTAGGGGATAAATGCTACAAAAGGAGTCTTTTGAGATAAGTCTCTTGCAAGGATATTGTTAAGGCCCAATATTTTTTTTAAGACACCTACTATAGTACAAGTATTACTCCTAGCTAAGTATTATTGTGTAGATGGGATCCCAAAATTCTTGATAGTTTACTATACAGGAATTCCATGGCCTATGCAACAAAGGTTAGGGTTTATATGTTCTCATGGAAAAATCATGTTCTAGATATCTCCAATATATAGGTGAGTTTCAAACAATAGTGCTTGTCCCATTATCTCAGCGTAACTAAAGATGCTAGACTATACCCTTAATTATACTACCGGATTCTTAGGTATTATAGGCTTATCTCCCTAGGTGTTCTTCTTGATGTACTATAGAAACAAGAGGATTGAATGGTTTAAGTAAGGTTTGTTTCAGGTGCACATAGTTGGATTTGGATATATACGAGAGTATGGGGAAGACAAATCTGTATACATGTGTTTTTTAGAGTGGTACTACTCAAAGGGTTACCAACAGGGGTTATAAGGGTGTCTAACCAATTGGCTCCACTTGTATTTTGTGTGTTTATTCTTACCCAACCACAAGTTTTCCCATCAAGCAATACATATTTGTGTTATTTAAATATGGTAGAACATGTCTCTAGCCAAAATAAAATCCAAATTTTACACATATGTTGCATCGAGAAAGAGCTATGGTACCACTTGTAACTTACTTATGTTAAAGTTACAACATTACAAGTCATTCCCCAATCCAATCTTATGTGAATCTAGGATTGGACCTCATGTGTTAAGGTAAGGAGCCTCAGTTGGATTCAGGAACTTGGATTATAATTCTTGGGTGTGACTCAAGAATGACTAAGCCTTCAAGGTAAAAGTTTATTCCTCATGTGTTGAGGTGAATACTTTGATACGTTAGAGTGATGATGTTTTACAGCCTTGTTGGACAAGGCTAAGGTCGACTTGTGTGTCAAGTTGGATCCTCATGCATTGAGGTGGACCTCTAGTATAGAGGTGATGCTTTGCAAGTCAAAGCACTAATGTTGTGTGACATATTACTAACCATGGTCACTGGGATATTAAGTTTCCTCTAGCAACTGGCCACCTCTATAGTTAATTACTTTAGCATAAGAGCTCTTGGTTCGAGAGTAATTTAATATGATCATAGCATCTGACGAATCTTCTAGTATAATCTGATGTGATAGGTAAATTAAAGTTAGCACATATTGACCATGCAGATAAGATAAGAAATAAAGATAAAATGAATAGATAACAAGAGAATTCAAAATTCTTCATGAAATAATTTAATTTATTAAAGTGAACTAGATTTGTTAAGACTCAATTAAAGTAACAATGTATGCCTCAGTTAATTAAAGGAGAACTCACAGTGGTCACTTTAGTAAATCAATCAGCACGATTTTAGTTAATAATAGTTAACTAAAGGGTTAATAAAAAAGAACTAGTTAACTAAAGTAATTTGTGTGACGACACTTTAGTTAAAACAAAATATTAAACTAAAAGACAACACTTAAGTTAAAAAATGGCATTTAAGTTATGACACTTGAGTTACAAATATTGCATGATGACACTTGTGACTTGATTTAGAATCCTAACTAAGTGATCCTACATATAGTTATAAAATGACTTCATTATAAATTAAGCTAAGAATGATTTATTGTCAAATATGAAAGGCATGGCGCAATGTGTATGCATGATTGAATAAACTGAGGTGCAGAGAAATTCTCCAAGAAGAGCATTTGCTATAGGTTGCATGGGACCTAATTCCCCATGTAGTGATTTGCTACTTCTTGCATGGGACTGATTTTTAATTGTTATTAATGTGTTGAACACATTGCAAATTTCATCCAATTGATCTCTCTTCTCTATTGCTCAATATCTACACCTCGGGTGTTTTGTTCTCTCTTATCTTGCACCTAGGGTGTTGAAAGCAATATGCTATTGTAAAATACATTCTTTTCTATCTATCATAATTATACTAAGAGGATTTGTTGAGGTTTTTCATCCTCAGTGTTTTGAGGTTTTTCCCCCAAGGTACATCATCTGTTATGGTTGAATGTTTACGTGAATGAATGGTTCGTTGATTTCAAGTATTCGGTATTTCTTCATTTAAAGAATTAAATATCAAAGCTCAACATATATGCACAAAATTCAACATGGTATCAGATCTCCAGGCATGAAGGAGCTAAGTTTTGCCAAGCAAGATTAAGCCTACATAGATCTTGAGAAGTTGAGCACAATACTTAAATATAATGGCATCGATCTCGGTAAAACCGGAAGACTAAATTGAAGGCACTTCAAATTTCAACACTTGAATGGTCGTTCTGAAAATCCTGGAAGAACATGACTTCGATAGCTATGTATCCAATGTGGTGGAGGATCCTACATCTAATGCAGGACACGCTACCTTCAAGAAGAACCAAGCTAAATATAAATGGGTCATCTATGATTTAGTGAAGGACAACTTAATGCCTGTGATTACTCCTTTTAAGATCGTAAAGGAATGTTTTGATACATTGACAAATCTCTATGAGAAGAAGGAACCAAGTTAGAATATGTCATTAAAGAAAAAGCTTTGTAATATGGAAATGGGGAAGGATGAGACAGTGGCCTCCGTCTTCACAAATATCTCTCAGATAAGAGATCAACTTACTAGCATTGGAGTACTGGTGGAAGGAGATGATCTCATTCAAACTGATATTGATGGTATCCCATCTACATGGGATATATTCTTGGTTGTTGTTAATGTCGATATGTGCAACCTAACATTAAGTGGTTGTGGCATGATTTCCTCCAAGAGGAAGGGCGAATCCAAAGAAAGACTAACTCCATCAAAGAATAAAACCTTGCTCTTGCGGCAAGGATGAAGAGAGGAAAGAAACACTTCTCTCAAAAGAAGTTTTCTCATTCCAATGAGAAGGAATACAAAAAGGAATTTGATAAGTAAGAGATAGAGTGTTACAATTGCAACAAGAAGGGCCATTATGCAAGGGAGTGTCAAGCAAAGCAAAGAGGAAAAATAATATTTCATGCTTCTACTGCTATAGAAGATTAAACTACTCAAAAGAACTCATCCAATGAAGAAGATGATGACAGCCAAAAGGAGTGTTTCCTTTAGTAGACTGATGATTTCTTAATATATAAATGAGTATAATGTAATCGGTGACGTATGAAGACCTAGGGACTCCAGTACTCTTTGCAAGGAAGCAGAGATAAAGAGGGATCCCACAAAACAATAAAAGATAAGTATTTGTATATGAATGTTTTTAAATATATTTCATTACAGTTATATGTATATGTGTATTCCTTGAATTAGGAAGCATGTTATAGTATAACATGATAAGCATGTGTTATACTTTTATGTCATCGATGAATAGTGAATCTCTTGTAGTACATGTTATGATTGAGTAAGTAGCATATAGTGTTGCATAACATTCCATGAGATATGGATGGAGGTTGTGATGAAAAATTGGTTGAAATGTTTGCATGACTGTGTGAACTATTGCTATTGCATTGGAATATTCATATCATTGAATTCCATGATCATGCAAGGTTACTAATCACTTGATTGATTTTGACTTGTAGGAAATACTGTACATTATGACCTATTGGCGAAGAATGACAAGTATTGAATGTGGATTCATTCTGATGGAAAATCCCAAAAGAGAATAGGACAAAGATGGATCCATCCAAAAATAAGTGCAAACTTGTTGGTTATAGCTAATCCTCCAAAGCCTACATAATATATGTACCAGGTGAAAGTCGCATTAAAGTCATTAGAGATGTGACATTCCATGAAGAGGTCACAATCAAGCGATCAAAATAGTTCCAGTGTGATACAAACATGTAGGAGCATGAGAATCGCATGATGGAGGGCCCATATTCTAGTTCTCCCCATTCATATGTTGAGAGGGAGAAGCCAGAAGATTTCTCAAATTCGCTAGCTCCTGAAGAACTAGTAGAACCAGTTAATGAACCTCCTGCTAAGAGGAGTTCTACATGGTGCTCATATACAAAAAGAAGTAGATTATAGTATTCAAGAATCTAGGCATGATTCTTGGGATTAGAGGTGTGGCATAAACCAGATGATATTTTCCTCAATCAAGAAAAATACACAGTAGCGATCTTGAATAGATTTGGGATGATGGACTGTAATTCCATGTCCACACATATGATGATGAATCTGGAGTTGATTCTTCCTCATATTTGGAGGATCTCACCGAAAATTGAGTATATCCTAGATGTACCTAGTTATAACCCAGCTAGATATATGATTTGCAATCAGTACATAGACATATACAATAAAGCATGTGTTTAGGTACCTACATGGTACAATGGGATATGAACTCATATATGTCTCGGACAGAGAAATGAAGTTGCAAGGGTATATGGACCCTGACTAGAGTAGTGTATGAGAAAGAACACATTGGGAATGTTGCTCCAAGTAGAGAATATTTCAGCCAGATAAAAAGCAGTAAGGATTCAAAAGGTTCCTAGCTAGTTATATTCAAGACATAGTGCAGAAAGGAGTAGTGCAACTCAAGTACATATCCACAGATGAGCAGATTATTGATATACTTACTAAGGCTCTGTCCAAAGTAAATTTGAGTACTTTTGGGACAATAGTTGAGAGGGAGTATTCATGTTTCTCCATAGGTAGTAGCGGATAGATAAAATCCCCACCAGTTAGTCATGTGTGACATGACTCAGGAATTCTCCCCATCGGTAAGCCATGTAGTGGTACATGGATCATACATTGCTTAGTCATACACTAGTATATGGATCATGTTATCCATACAACGGTATATGTCTCAGATTAGATATGTAGCGGTACATGGCTCAGACAATCCATGCAATAGATAATCCACTTAGTAGTACATAGCTCCAATTAGTCATGCAGATATACCTGACTTAGATGCTTGTTAGTCAAGGTACATGGATAAGCCAGGGGCTACAATATAGACAACCAGGGGTTGTTGTAGCTCATGCAGAGTGCACACATTCATAAGCATAGTTATAATCAATATTGTTAGGGATAAGTATAAGACTATCAGTAGACCTCATATACTAGTTAAAGGTCTAAGACACTATCAGATACTTTAGTAACTTATTGTCAAAACTGTCGAGGAACAGTCAACTCTGGGAGAGGTCATATAGCCATATAGTTGGTTAGTGGGGTACCATGGGATAGAAAAGAAAAATGAAACCACTTTGAAAGTGGTCATGCCTTGGAAAACGTCAAGGAGAATGATGATCTCACTGAAAAATTCTTTAGATCGTAGAAGATTCTAGAAGTCAACAAGCAGAAAGAAAGATTTGAAGATTAACAAAGGAAAGATGATATTTTCTTTTTGCAAGGCAATTACACATTCGATGTTTGTGAATTTTTGGTATGATGGATTGCAAATCCATGACTACTCCGATGGTTTCTAGTTTAGGAAACATGAGTCGAATTTTGGATCGGATCCAATGGATGTTACCATGAATAGGTAGCTTATTGGTTCCTTAATATATTTGATACATAGTAGACCTATTATATGTTGTGTTGTGATTCATTTCATATCTGAGCTTAGTCATAGACATTGAATTGATACTAAGCATGTGATTAGGTACCTTTGAGGTACATTTTCTTATGGAGTCGGATATAACTCCAATGGTGAGGTAAAGTTACTTGGTTATGCTAACTCCATTTAGGATGAGTGTATTGTGGCTAGTACTATAGAAGCAAAGTGTATTGAGGATAGTACTGCAAAAGCAAAGTCAACATTGAAATGAAGTATCACTTCATCAAAGAAATGGTCTATAAAAGTGAGGTAAAACTTCAGTACATTGCTATTGCTAAGCAGATTGCAGATGTGTTAATAAATCCTATGTTAATGATGAAGTATAGGTACTTCTGAGACAATCTTGGCATGGCAAAGAATGCCTCCCTTGCTGAGAGGGAGTGTTAAAGTTACAACATCTCGAGTCATTCTCCAAGCTAATATTATGTGCAGCTAAGATTGGCCCTCATGTGTTGAGGTAGGGAGCCTAAGTTGGACTCGGGAACTTGGACTAGAATTCTTGGGTTGGACTCAAGAATGACTAAGCTTTCAGCATAAAAGATTATTCCTCATGTTTTGAGGTGGATACTTTGATATGTCAAAGTGATGATGTTGTACAGTATTGTTGGATAAGGATAAGGACTTGTGTGTCAAGTCAAATCCTCATGTGTTGAGGTGGACCTCGAGTGTAGAGGTGATGCTTTGCATGTCAAAGCATTAATGTTGAGTGATATATTACTAACCATGGACATTGGGCTATTAAGTCTCCTCTAGAGACTGGCCACCTCTAGACTAAATTGCTTTAGCATATCATCACTTGGTCTGAGAGTAATATAATATGATCACAACATCTGAAAAAATATTCTTAGTATAATCTAATGTGATAGAAAAATTAAAGTTAGTACATATTGACCATGTACATAAGATTAGAGATAAAGATAAAATGCATAGAGAATAAGAGAATTCAAAATTTCTCATGAAAAGACTTCAGCTAATTAAAGTGAACTCGATTTGTTAAGCTTCAGTTAAAGTAATAATGTATGCCTCAGTTAATTAAGAGAGAACTCATAGTGGTTACTTCAGTAAATCAATCGGGATGATTTCAATTAAGAATAGTTAACTAAAATGTTACTAAATCGAAACTATTTAATTTAAGTGTTTTGCATGACGACACTTAAGTTAAAATAAAAGACAACACTTTAATTGAACTAAAAGACGACACTTGAGTTACAACTATTGCATGATGACACTTGAGTTAGCATCCTAACTAAGTGATCCTACATCCAGATAGTAAGTAGGTTCATTCTGAAGTTAGCTAAGCATGATTTAATGTCAAAAGATGAAAGGCATGGTGCATTATGTTGTGAGATTGAAGAAACTGAGGTGGAGAACAATTCTCCAAGAAGATCATTCACTATAGTTTGCATGGGGGCCTAATTCCCCATGTAGTGATTCATTACTTCTTGCAGGGAATTGGATTTTTCTTGTTATGAATGTGTTGAACACATTGCAAAGTTCATCTAGTTTATCTCTCCTCTCTATTGCTCAATATCTACACTTGGGGTGTTTTGTTCTCTCTTATATTGCACCTGGGGTGCCGAAAGCAATCTGCTATTGTAAAAGACATTATTTGTTATCTATCATAATTATATTGAGAATATTTGTTGGGGTTTTTCATCCTCATTGTTTTGAGGGTTTTCCCTAGGGTACATCCAGTGTTATGGTTGAATGTTTATGTGAATGAATGGTTCATTAATTTCAAGTATTTAGTATTTCCTCATTTAAATAATTAAAGCTCAAAGCTCAACATATTTGCACGAAATTAAACAACTTAATCAACAAAAATAGTACAACCTAACTAGACAAGGAATGTATAGGATAGACGTCAATAAATATGATGTCCCTAGTGTGCCATTACCTTACCTGAGTAAGGAGGATAAAATAATTAAGGATGTAAAGAGATTTTTACTAAATGGTATAGTAATAAGATGGTATGAGTATAAAACATTAAGTATATTTATGGGTTCATATGTTTATAAAACAATATTTTAACTTATGAAGTATTTGATTGTTCAAAAAATGTCTAACTGTCATGCATTATATTTATGCACGTACATGCACATAATAGACCTCCACATCTCCATGTCATTTCTCCATTGTAGAATCTTCCTTTTTATATTATTGAGTATGGTCATTCTCATGGGCATAATCCCATTCATATTTCATGTAGTACATATGGCTCCTTTACAAGTGACATTGAGATGATATTTAGGTTTCTCTAGACCTAAATATTTTTGCCATTAATAACATAATTGATATGATACTTGTATTTTATTTCTTATACATCATGCATTTACCAAGAAAACTCACCAGGTATTTCCCCTCATTCTCAAGATGGTACCTAGGGTAAAGTAGTTTCTTCAGGCTGAAGGTCAAGTTCACATTTAGGAATTGGTTCACAAAGAGAGCAAGCATTTCATAAAGTGTGACTTCAACCTATCCATGGGAGGATGACAACTTTCCTCTTATTCATTCTAGCTACACCGATTGAAATTTTATTTTGGAATATATATCTGATGAAACCCCTGGGAACCTCCCCTCATTCCCATGATGGTACCAAGGGTAAACCATATTCCAAAAAATATTGAGGCTTTATAAACATGTCACTACTGAAAATAGAACCCAAGTGGGGATGATAACAAACATTCCTCCCAAGCACTTGATCTAGACCCAATTGACCATTAGCTACTTGTATATTATGTGTGATACTTGGTGATTTTTTGTTTGATATATGATGTTTACTTATATTCCACTTAATGTTTAGTGTTCTTTTTTCCTTTTTTATAACAATTTTTTTATGTCTACTCAAATAGACAATGATATTATTTTCAAAATGGAATATCTGCATTTATTTTTTATATAACCAAGTTTCAAGCTCATGCCACTAAGACCCGATATTAGGATAAGGACCAGAGCTTGAGAGCAAAGCTTGAGCTCAAGACGAGGACCTCATGTCGAAACCAGGACCATAGATTAGGACAAAGACTTGAGCTTAGGGTTAGGATCGGACATATAATCAATACCTTATTTAAGCATACCTCAAGACTAAGAACTTGGGTCAAGATTTGGATTCAGCATATGACTAGGACTAGGATCTTCCTTGAGCTCATGACTAGGATTTTATTTAAATAAATTTTTGATGTGTCTCCTAAATAACTTTTGAAAAAAAACTCCACTTCATTGATAATATTTGTGTAATAAATTCAACCATGATACCATTTTTTTACCACACTTTAAATCTCCATTATGGACATATTTTTCAACCTAAATCTTAGTTGTTATCAACAATTTCAATTGATTTTTCAATGGGTGTTTAGTCCTATATATTGTGTTGATAATTTTTACCTAAACAATTTTCAAGTTGATTTTAAACTCATATTAAAAATATGAGTTAAAAAGAAGGTCAAAATTAGGGCCAAAAACAAATGTAAAAAAAAATCAACCTTATTTGTGACCTACATTTGAGGCATAAAAATAGTACTTTTCAACTAGTTTTAGTTAAAAATAAGGCTTATGGTTGTATTGATTGATTTGGAGTCAAATTATTACGTGACTCATTGATACCCAAAAGTAGATCAATAGTTGGAATTTTCCTATCTTCACTACAGCATTGGAGTCAAAGGATTCCTAGTAAGGGACTATAAAGTGAAGAAGGGAAAGTCCTTCATGTGTGATTTGTATGTTAGTAGAAGATATTTTCATGGTACAGTGATGGTTGTATGAGGTTTGTAAAGTTCTTGTAGTGAATATATTTATATATTCATGAGTGTAATGGACCGAGTTGAGTAATTTGTAAGTTAACAATTTGTTTCTTCCTCCTATTGTCCTCACTTCATAGAGGGAGTCTTTTGAGACAATTTTATAACAAGTGTATTATTGGGCCTAATAAAAAATGGTTGTTTGAGAGTGGTACCATGAAAATCAACACTTCACAAAAAGTCCCTTAAGATAGGTCTCTTACAAGGGCGTTGTTTGGGCTTGTTTTTTTTAATCATCAAACTCCTACTTCAATAGGAGTATTACTACTTTGGAAGAATCCCTAAATTCTTGATAATTTAATTTATGTAGGAGTTTTGTCCCTTGTGCTATAGAAGCAAAGGTTTGCAATTGTTTTAACTTTATGATATATTTGTAGGTTTTCAAAAATTGTACTCAACCCAATCTTTCAGGGCACTAACTAAGGAGGTGAGACTATACACTAAGACATACTACTCAATTCTCACATATGAGAGAGTGATCTCCTTGAGTGTTGTTCTTATTGTACTATATCAACAAGATTACCAAAGGGTTTAATTAAGGTTGGTTTTAGGTTCATCTAGGGAGATTTTGATATGCCTGCGGGTACATGGAAGACAAATCCATAGATGCATATTTCCTAACGTAGTATTACTCAAAGGGGTACCAACATGGGTTACAAGGGTGTCCAACAGAGTGACCCCACTTCATAAGATATTACCACCCCCAAAATGTATCCTAAATAAGAAATTAATTAAAATTTAATTAACATCACTAATCAAGTATTTAGTCAAACCCCTATTTCCCCCTAAAAAAAATTTGGTTGCACAAGAAACAATGTGGAGTTTGGCATAGGATTCGACGTGGGGTTAATTCAAAATTTTCAAAAGAGGGTAACAATGGGAAAATCCCTCCAAAAGCGGGTAACAATGGAAAAAACCCTCCAGTGTATTGATGATACTCGTAAGATTTTATTTTTTTCCCGATTTTTGTGCTTAAAAAAATTACATTCTTACCATGCTTGAATAAAATATACAAACCCATCAACAAGTTTGTGATCAAAACTAAATTGATTTCCTTTAAATGTTATGAAAAGCAATTATGGTACAATGATAGACTAACATTATTTTTTTTCTTTTTCTGTTAATTGACTGGTGCAGTAATGGACCGCTTTCCATCCAATTGAGTGTGGTTTCTCTTTATATGATAAAATTATAGCAATTCCAAGTCTGATATGAAGGATAAGACTCTTTTTTGGATTCTCCCAAGATCAATATCTCTGCTTTCTTGAATGTTTTGTGTTTTATTGATGACAATCCAAGAGTCCCCAAATCCAATCCATTCTGCTTGATTATTCATTTTTTTGCCCAGTCCCCAAGCATAAGAATATATGATATTTCCACCTGGGTCAAAGATAACCCCTCCCCCCCTTCCACCGCTGTGCAATTTTTGTATTTAAGCAGTCTATATAATGATTTATCAGATACTGTATATGTATAGTAATTAACTTTTCCCTTTATTATTTGCTGCAGAAATTAGTTTAGACCATCTTTATGAGAATATAAAAGCTTGGTTGAAAGTAGAAAAGAGATCGAAGATTTTTAGCAAATGTTAGGATTTATGTATTATTTATATTATGCCTTTATCAATACTTTGTTTTTCACTCTTCCTTTCCAATTAAGAGATCATGTGTAACCTATGTAGGGCATTTTGGCTTCCTGTCGTGATTTCAGAATTATACTTCTTATACATTTGATCATGTTCAATACATAGCATGTTATGTTGCCACGTAAAGAATGGAAGTCATCGCCTCCAAAGGTTGTGGAAGAAACTTTTCGAATACTTGTCAATGAGGATGGTGAACGAAAAAATAGACAAAAAATGAAAGAACAATTGTCTATACAACGACAAAAGTCACGGAAATTATATCGACTTGCAAACACTGATTGTTGGAGTGACGATTATGCATCCAACGGTAATGATGTTGAGAACCAACATAATAATAGGGAAATACCTTATCAACTCCATGGTCATTCAACTCTGTAGTATGTTAAGGGAAAGGCTCCAAACTTTGATACAGTTTCTCTTCTTAAAGGAGAAAATGGTTTAGAAGAAGTCATTATCTGCAAACTTATAGATGAATCACATATTAGAGTTGACAACGTTAGATCCTTGTGGTGATGATCCAATTCTTTACATTGTTAGTACCAATGACACATGGACACATACTATGGATGTTGTCCTTCCTGTTCAAATGGTGTAAGCATATGAAAGTGGAAAGCTTATATTGAACCATCCATCACTTTCTGAAATAAAATCACAATTACCTTCAATTGGGCCAGATGAAAATCATAAAAAACAATCAACTGCAGTCATCAAGAGAGGGTTTTATATGGGATCTTGTTCAGATGTGACTCCCCTACTGACTAAAAATGGTCGTTTTGTGAATATTGGTAGAAATAAATTCATTCAAATGGATGGGCTATTGGTGTGTAGCACAAATCCATTTGATTTTACCATAAAGGCAGTCATGTATGTCCATATTTATTACGAAAAGCTACCTGGAATGTCTGAAGATGAGTCATTGAAAAATCCATATCCTGTAGAAGTGTTGCATTTTTTAGTAGTTATTTCAATCGGTGGAACATTTTGTTGGGTAAGAATATTTGAAAATCATCTAGATGTGTTTGGTAGAGGTCGTTATATTCCTAAAGGTGTGAATTTGCATCCACATGAGGTGTTCTGCACAAAACAAGGTATGTTGATACCAACTGAAATAATTGATGGTGAGTACACATGTGTATCTTTTTATATATACGCTTTAACTCATATATAATAAAAAAATATTTAGAGTATCTAAAGTCAAATTTTGTTGTGTTGTAGGCATTGTTGATGTTTTCAAGTGGCCATGGGAAAATGCCCGCAATTTCCTACCCGGGAGAGAGAAAGTTGTTATGAAGGAACCATAATCCAAGTGGATCATTAATGCCCTTCACCATTGACTCAAATTTTATAAACAATCTCTTGTCAATAATATATTGGCCTTCCAAAACAGCCTTTCAACCTGTTTTGCACCTAAATATGGCCTAATTGGACTTAGGAAAATGCCCACAATTTATCACTAGTGAGGGATAACATTATTTTGAAAACACAATCTTCCAGGTGGATGATTTATGCACTTTACCATTGGATCAAATTTGGAAAAAATTCTAAGGTTAAGAAAATATTGGCATGCCAAAACAACCACTCATCCCGTTTTGCACCATGCCAAAAAATGCCCTCGGTAAAATTTGACAAGTATTGAAAATATGGTTCAAGTGGCCTTGGGAAAATTCCCTCCATTTCCTACCTGAGAGAGAGAAAGTTTTTATGAAAGAACCATCATGCAGGTAGATGATTAATTCACTTCACCATTGACAAAAATTTTATAAACAGTGTTTGGTGAAGAATATATTAGCCTACCAAAATAGCCTTTCACCATGTTTTGCACCTAAATATCGCCTAAATGGCCTTAGGAAAATTCCCTCCATTTCTCAACAGTGAGGGATAAAATTGTTTTGAAAACAAAAGCTTGAAGGTGGATGATTTATGCACTTGAAAATTGGATCATTTTTTGGAAAAAAGTTTGAGGTTAAGAAAATATTGGCTTGCCAAAACATCCACTTATCCTATTTTGCACCATGCCAGAAAATGCCCTCTTTGGTAAAATTTGACAAGTATTGAAAATCTAGTTCAAGTGGCCTTGGGAAAATGTCTGCCATTTCCTACCTGAGAGAGAAAGTTGTTAGGAAGGCACCATAATGCAGGTGGATGATTAATGCACTTCACCATTTACTCATTTTTTATAAACAGTCGTTGGTGAATATTATGTTGGCCTGCCAAAACATCCGTTTAGCCTATTTTGCACCTAAATATGGCCTAAATTACCTCAGGAAAATTCCCACCACTTCTTACCAGTGAGGGATAAAATTATTATGAAAACATAATCTTGCAGGTGGATGATTTAACCACTTAACCATTGGCTCAGTTTTGGAAAAAAGTATATGTTCAATAAAATATTGGCCTGCCAAAAAAACCACTCAGTTTTTTTTGCACCATGCCAGAAAATGCCCACGTTGGAAAAAATTGACAAGTATTGCAAAAGTGTTCCAAGTGGCCTTGGGAAATTCCCTCCATTTCCTACCTAAGAGAGGGAAAGTTGTTATGAAGGCACCATCCTGTAGGTGGATGATTAATGCACTTCACCATTAACTAAAAATTGTTAAAAGGTCTATGGTAAACAATATATGGCCTACCAAAACACCCATCCAGCCTATGTTTCACCTAAAATTGGCCTAAATGGCCTTAAGAAAATGCCCACCATTTCTCACTAGTGGGGGATATAATTATTATGAAAACATAATCTTGCAGGTAGATGATTTATGCACTTAACCATTGGATAATTTTTGGAGAAACGTATATGGTTAAGAAAATATTGCCCTACCAAAACAACCACTCAACCTGTTTTGCACCATGCTAGAAAATGCCCTTGTTGGTAAAATTTGACAAGCATTGAAAATCTGGTTCAAGTGGCCTTGGGAAAATGTCCTCCATTTCCTACTTGAGAGAGAGAAAGTTGTTATGAAGGCACAGTTATGTAAGTGGATGATTAATTCATTTCCCCATTTACTCAATGTTTATAAAAAGTATTTGTTAACGAATATATTGGCCTTCCAAAACAACCATTCCGCCTGTTTTGCAACTAAAATGGCCTAAATGGCCTTAGGAAAATGTTCGCCATTTCTCACCAGTGAAGGATAAAATTATTCTGAAAACATAATCTTGCAAGTGGATGATTTACTCACTTGACCGTTGTCTTAGTTTTGGAAAAACGTTTATGGTCAATAAAATATTGGCCTACCAAAACAGCCACTCAGCCTGCTTTGCACCATGCCAAAAAAATGCCCTTGTTGTCAAAATTTGACAGTATTGCAAAATTGTTCCAAGTGGCCTTGGGAAAATGGCCTCCATTTCCTACCCGAGAGAGAGAAAGTTGTTATGAAGGCACCATACCGTAGGTGGATTATTAATGCACTTCACCATTGACTAAATTTTGATAAAAATTCTCTGGTAAATAATATATTGGCCTGCCAAAACACCCATTCAACATGTTTTGCACCTAAATTTGGACTAAATGGCCTTAAGAAAATGCCCACCATTTCTCATCAGTGAGGGATATAATTATTATGAAAACATAATATTGCAGTTGGATGATTTACTCACTTGACCGTTGGCTCTATTTTGGAAAGAATTCTATGGTCAATAAAATATTGTCCTACCAAAACAGCCACTTAGTCTGTTTTGCACCATGTCACAAAATGCCCTCGTTGGCAAAATTTGACAAGTATTGCAAAACTATTCCAAGTGGCCTTGGGAAAATGCCCTCCATTTACTATGTGAGAGAGAGAAAATTGTTATGAAGGCACCATCCTGTAGGTAGATGATTAATGCACTTCACCATTGACTCGTTGATTAAAGTAACATAACATAACAAAAAAAATAAAAATAAAAATAAGTAAATAAAAAAATTCATGTCAACTCCTAAAAAAATGTTTAAAATGATCAAAAAAATCAATAATGGCCAATAAAATAAAAAATTAAAACAAGCGTAGGATGTCAGCCTTCAAGGACAAGGCCTTAAAAATTCTAAAAAATTTGATGTCAACCTAGGGAAATGTGCATTCCCAAGTCATGAATTTTGACTTGGAAATACTTGTAAGTCTCCTACACAAGTCCTTTGTTATGTTTCTGAAATACATTATGCATGCAAAATTTGAGTCTGGAATACAATCTACATGCATAAATTCTGCTTTGAACCTAGACAACCATGGCCACACTTGAAACAAGGACATCCTCTACCATAGGCGCAGTTGAAACGGGGGCATCCTCTTCTATGATCGTAGTTGAAACAAGGGCATCAACAAATGATAGGTTCATAGTAAAAAAATATAGGAGTGTACTGACGCATGGAGAGATGAAATAATTGGCGATCAGGTAATGAAACTATCTCGAGGAAAGCAAGAGTGTTCGACTTTTTGTTTGGAATGTTCATGTTTGATAATGAGGAGATAGACGAGGCAATTTTAAATTGTGATGTTGTGAATATGGAATTGAGAGTTTTTGGGATGAGGGTATATCTCAACCTTGATTTGGTTTCCCAATTAACAAAAATTCCACGTAGAGGGGGAGATAATTTTAGCTCTTAGAAAACCCCCAAACTGGAGAAGAACCAAATGGCCAATAAAATTTGTGGGAAAAATGTATATGTTCCAAGGAATGGTTTAAGAATGCAAGATGTCCCTCCTGGAATATACAAAACATTGATTCGTATTGTCCTTAGGACAATTTTGAACCATCATAGGAAAGACATTTCGGGTGAATGTATGAGGGTAGTCATACATTGGGTTGAAGATAGACCTGTAGATATACCTTATCTATTAGCTAATAAAATCCACTCTGCCCCGCAAGAGAGCCAATTGAAGAAGGTTAAATTTAGTTTCACTGGCACACTTCAAAAAATAATTGCTTTATATCAACCCCATGCTATTGAAAGAGAGACTGGTGATATCAATTAGCATGAAAATATATCTTGGCCAAAACCACCTGTTCATATTACATATTATAGGAGATATAATAGCAGGGAAAATAATGATGAATTTCCAGGACAATCTCCTAATCAGAATGAGGAATTACAAGTACAATCTCCTGATCACCATGAGGAATTACCAGTACAGTCTCCAGAGCATAATGAGAAGTTGTCAGTACAATCTCTTGCGCACCATGAGGAATCACCAAAACGATCTCTTTATTTTTCCACCATTAATGTAGTTCATGCTGGCACAACTTTAAAAGAGATACATAGACATGTAGATGGAGGTCATTGGAAGGAGGTTACAGATAGTGAAATGGAACAAACTATTGTTGACTTTTCCATTCCTCAAGAGGTTCTTAATAGAATTCCTCGAAAACAATTGGCGATTGAGTATGATTGTTTTTTTAGCTTTTATTCAAGGGCTTCCAATATGCATTGAGACAATATATCATATAATTATAGTATATTTGTGTTCATCTTGTATGATAAAATGAAGCATTTCAAGGAACAAGAATCCTCTACAGGAAATTTGGAGTAAGAGTGCCTGATAAAAGATAATAATATTAAATAATGCCTCAAATAGATAGCATCTCTGCAAAATAAAGTTGTGGATAATCAATTCAAAGCAAACAGAATTATAAAAGGAAAAGAACAAATGTATGCAGAATTATCCAAAGAGTTTGATAGAATCAATTATGAAACTGGAAAGGAAATAGAAACAATGAGGGTTATGTTTACTGAGGCTTTGGAAAAAGCAAAAGTTGAACAAAATAAACTTAGAGAATAATTGGAAAACAAGACCACATATTTTCAATATACCACCATTAAAGACAAAAATGGGTTTTGTACATGAAGTGGAGAAGATATTGAAAAAAAATGAAGACTTAATAGAAGAATACATGTTGACGATGAAAGAGTGGGAGGAAAGGCATGAACAAAAAGTTGGAGAATTAGAATCATTAATTTCTAGTTTGAGAAAAAACATTTCTAAGCAAGATAAGATCGGAAGAAAAACGTTAGAAAGGATCTCTGAGACATTGGAAATTAAAAATCAAAGGAGACAAAAAAATTCACAGTACATAGGGTTGTGAGGATGAAGGTAAGGGTAACAAAGGATACAAGGGTAAGGATACCAAAAAAGGAAAGGGTAAGGGTGGAAAGAAAAAAGTCCTACAGTTACAATGTCCTTAGAAGAGCAAGAGAAGTCCTTAGCAAAACGAAAGAATATGCTACATGAATGCTTCTCAACGAGCTTTTGTCTATGTGATGTGTTTGGTTCATCACCATTATATAAACAAATTAAAGAGGATATGGCTGAAAAGGATGCAAAAAAAGAGAGCTAGAATCAAAACTCTTGGAGGGCCGAAAAGTTAAGAATTTGAGATGTGATATGGAAATTCAAACACTTAAATCCAGAATTGTTGATTTACAGAAAGAATTACAAGGTCCAGTTGCTATGACTATGGAAAATCATGTCATTCCCAATGAGACAGAGTTGAGGACAGAAAAATAGGAGAAAGAAATTAAGGAACTGAAAGATCAATTGGTTGTAGTTACCAATCAATTGAACCATAAAACAAGAGAATTGGAAGGTAAGGAACAAGAAGAATCAAAAAAGTATAAGAAGAATTTGGACAAGTTGAAGAGGCTGATGGAAGAAAATAGTGTCTTGCTTGCAAATTTAGAAAAAAATACACAAAAAATTAAAGAGCTTGAAACCAAATTACAAACAATGCCTCCTACAACTTCTGAAGAATTAGAGTCTTCTACGAAAGGCAAGAGAGACCATACAGATTTGTCTCCTGCTCAAGAGGAGCTATTGCGACCATCTAAGAAACATGCTAGACATGTATAAATAATTGTATATATCTATTTATCGGTAGATAATGAAAAATGCATTATTTGCATGATGGCGTTTTCTAAATTCTAGTTCATTTTTAGTTATCTTTATTTTTCTCTTGTTGTACATTAGCAAGTGATAGAAAAAATATTCCATTTCTTATGTTGTACATTAGTGAGTGATATGAAATATGTTCTATTTCTTATACACTCAAAAAGTGTTTAGATAATTTGCCACTATCCAAATACTTTTAATATCCTTTTTCACATATTTTCTATGATGACTTGGTGAATTTCAGTAGTAACAATCGACAACTGTGCTTGATTTCATTTCTATGAAATAACAATTATATTGTTCTCTTAGGGGGTAAAATAAAGTATAATTGCACATGTAATAGAACACACCACAATAGAATGAATTTATGATGAAATCTTGGTAAATGTTTTTTTTCTCAGAAAACTCCAATTTTTTATTTCCAAAGAGAAAGGTAAATACAATGCCTATAGGTGCATACAATATTAGACCTTTTCAAATCCATATCCAGCAATATTCAAAATATCATCAAAATAGGTCTCTTAATAGATTAAGACCATAAGAATGACATATCATTACAAATGTTATGTTCTTCACCACTTCGCATACAATGTTGCTTGCTGGTCATCTTGGAAATTTTTCTTTTTTACTTGTCTCTTACTTGCTTTAACGACACTAGTTTCAATATGATTGTTAGCTTCCATCACTTGGATGCCAAGAGTTGTCCCTTGAGTTGCTTGTTTTTCACCACTTTGCTCTGCCCCATTTATCAAGGATGAAACACGCCTTCTATTGTGAATCATAGATTCCATCGAAGGAACATAAACAATAGTTTCTCCATTCAATTCTTGCATTTGACTGGTCTCCAATGCCTTTGTTGTTGAGGATGAAACACCAAAAGTTTTATTGTTATTGTCTTCAATCATCATTAAGGTATCAAAATCAAATTCCCCTTGCATTTATTTTGTTTGATCACTCTTGCCGGACTCATTCCCTGAGATTAGTGCGGTGGACAAAGTTAGAGTTCAAGCAAAAGTTGTACCTTCAACCACAAATCAACTAGATTGATAAAGGCATGCTGATATGTAATGAATTGAATGAATATAATACTCATTATTGGAGGGAAAATAGGTTGTTGTTTTTTTTGTTTTAACACCATTTTTTTCCTTGTGCTTTCCAAAGCGACGTGATTCCCGATAAGCCTCTTCACAATATCTGTTGATTGGTTTTGTTCTTAGAATATAGTTATTGAAATGGGAGGACATATTAATAACTAAACACAAACATTATGACTCTTCACACTACAAAATGAAAATCAAACGAGATAACATTTCAAATTAGGACAAACTTATGGTTGGTGGTGTAATCAATGATTTCTTAGACTGTTTTTCCCATGATTTAAATAGTTGTTCCTCTTGTTGACAAGTGACATCAGGGAAACATGATGCCAATTGTGCAACAGTTTCCTTATTCAATTGGTTTCTTGACTTGTAATATTCAACACAAGTTGAATTCTAATATTTGAAGCCAAGAATATTCTTTGTCTAAACTTTTGGAAAGTACCTTTTGATCTCATAACAAGCTTGAAAATGTGTGTTATCATCTCATTTACAAGACACGTTCTACTATGTTCAAATATGCTTCTATTCTCCCTATGAACTCCTCTTCCTCCTCCTTAGTTTCTATTCAAAATTTTCATTTCTATATGCTTACACTCCATTACTTCATTCATTAACCATCCCAACGTATAAGGATGAATAGATTGTGTCGTCTCAAGAAAATGGGCCCATTGGACATGCATATAAGGAACCATCTCATCTCCTAAACAACAAGAACACAACCAAAGTAACTCACTTGCAAGGAATCCTTATAATTAGTATATATAATTATACCTTGCATCATAGTTCATTATTAGCGTTTAAATAATGCATTTGATTATTTGATGATAAACTATCAATTATGTGGATGCTATTCACATTATAATTTGATGGTCGTCATGGATATAGCTAGCATAATGGCAAAGAACTTATAACATGTTTTTCTTATTTAATAAACAATTGATCAAGGGTATTTAAATATAGAGCGTTAAGTGCACAACATAAGCTTATATACAAGTTGAAAATGTATAAGGCGAAGGTTTATAAGAAGTTTTATACCTTAGTATTACTTACATCATATTGTCAACCACGCACATTAGTCCAATGTTTATAAACCTTGCATGTTACATATTGTTTATTATATAGCATTGTTTACATAAGCATAGAGGTTTGTTTATGTTTCAAAGAGTTATAAAGTATTAGACTATGGTTATAGTATAGTTGTTGTAACCCACAACTACATTGCCAACTATTTGATAATTCAAAGGTAGGTAAGAAATATAACTACTCTTCAAAGAGTATATAATTAATGGTATTTTAATTATGTTGTTCATAAGAAATATAACTACTCTTCAAAGAGTATATAATTAATGGTATTTTAATTATGTTGTTCATAAATTTAATTTAGTTTGCTCTGATTCATAATTTAGATACTTATGAATAGAGTGATAACTCTTCCTTGTTATAGTCCTAACATCCTTTTTGTGACAGTTAGACTTTGTCACTCTCCAAACTCAAGATTTATAAAAGACTTCATAAGTAAGGTAAGATAGATAACTTGGATACTCTTTTTACCTTCTTTGTTTGTTATTTTAGTCTTGAGACTTCATAAAGGGATCAAATGTAATGATTCTAGGACTGATTCTATCAGTGTTTGGTTTTCATCCAAATCATACTCTTGGAATGAGTTTAGTGTTCTAAAAGGATGCAAACTCTTAAACTATTAAAAGAATACTTGTTTCGCACCATAACTCATAAATGCTTAAGTAAGGAAAATATGGAAAGATATTAGAAGTATTTTATCAGTTGGAAATCTGAATAGGATGCAATCTAAACATGGAATCTTACTGTAACTTGAATAATGGAAGTAAACCTGTGACTTGTGATCTTTCTACCATGCTAGCTGTTAAGTAAAGAAATAATTATTACGTTCTTATACTTATCTTCTGTATGGACATATAATGGTTTTAGTACGTTGCAGACTTGTTAACTCTATGTTTCTATACAGAATAGATCACTACCATCTCTATATGTAGAATTCGATTCTCTAGCAGTAAGTCTCAAAGGAAAGTTTAGTAAAAATGGTACCTCGAGAAGCATGGTAATTCTGACTAAGCATGTATATACTTTCACTAATCAATTTGTATGCAGCAATACATATTGTAAACTTCTGAGACTTGTTAGCATCGAACCATACTTCTTACCTGTATACCTATAATAGAAGGAAACCGTTGTGTTAGCTCGAAAGCTAAGTAAGCCCAGTCCTTCACGACAAACCCACCTTGTGTCGTAAACAGAAAAACAATCAGTAACTGAAAAGAAACTGCTCTTTAAAAGTGAAGTATAGTCAAAGAATCATTCAGTTACAATTCTAGTAGTATAAACTAATCAAACAGTTAATGACTGCACTTAATGTGATTATATGCTATTTTAAAAGTTTTAAATTTTTCGGAATTTTTGGGGTTTTGACAGAGGATGATCTTAACTACTTGGGATAGGTGGCACTTGAGCTCCTAGTCGCTAGGGATCATTCCCTACCTTCCTCCGAAAAGATCTCAACCCGTTTGGGCTTCCTTTGGCCTATAAAATCAAGCTACACTGACCATGAGAGAGAGAGACCAAGATAGCAACTTTATGATGTTGGATCCAAGTCTGGTATAGGAGGCAAAGAGAGAGTGGTTATGAGTGAGATGTTGCATAGTTTGTAGTGTGTGTGAGAGAGAGTGAGTCAAAATATTTTGTAAAATCAAAGCTTCAACATTAAGGCTTTGGTTATGGCTTTCTTTTCTGCTTTTTAATACAAACATGTTTCCCTTTCCCATAAATGATTTGTGTTATTATCAATTATTTATTACTAGTTTCCTTGATCATTAGTATATATATTACTAAATTGCCTTGTTGCTCTCATAATTTGTCTTGTTTTGTGTGTTCTTTGCAGGTACAGTCGACCGCATAAGGATCTACAAAACAAGGACGAACTTCCAAACTTAAGGTAAAGAGAGCTTAACATTCAAATAGTTCAATCATCTAGGGAGAGGATACATCGTTGTGTCATTTTGTTCTACATCTGCCCCATGCAGGATAGGTGAACAAACTGTGTCTGCTCTTATTGAAATATTCCTGGTAACATCAACAACATGTGCTAAAACTTGTCTATATTCTTCTTTTCCATCCCATTTTCCAAGGATTACACAAGACATCAAGCCATTGTCTTCTAGTAACTCAAATAATATCTCACATACTTGCTCACCTCGATCATAATGTATGCAAGAATCAATACCAAGTTTTAAATAAACTTCATTGACTATAGTTCCAGGCCTATTTTCATATGATTCACCATAAAGGAAGCATATGACTTTACTTGTTTGACCCTAACTCCATATGTGAAACCATCAGTTATCTACCAACCCATATCAATATCCTCAGCTTCTTTTCTCCAATTTTGCATTTCCCTACAAACTGATGTTGGATTAACCCCCTTTAGTACACCATGAGCATCAATTCTCTTCAGACATTGCAAATCCTTATGAGTCATGCTTGATTCGATAAATATTGAAGCCATGTTCCTCGACATAAAATCCTTATGAATCTCTGCCACAACAAATGATCGAAGTTTATCAAGAATTCCATCTAGATGTTCAAGAACATCCTCAATTTTAGTTTCTCCATTATATTTTTTGCTCATGAAGTACCCAATTCCAACAATAATTTCATTTTCAACTACATCTTGAAGTGGTTTTCCAAAAAACCATCTCCCAATTTCTTTAAATTTTGTCTTCCACTCATTTAGTCTGTGGTTATACCATCCTGGCCGCTTATTAAGATGCAATAAGGATGTCCTTTAGTGGTTTCTAGTGACCTTCTCTTAGCATGTGTAGTTTTATTTGCTGACAACCCTTCTCACATTTATGTTACAACTTGACCAATTGTAGTACTTTGATTTTCTGTAGTTGCATTTCTATCCATTTGTTCTTGAAATGCAATTATTTCAGTGGTTTCATGTCTTCTAGTAGCATCCAAGTTCCTAAGATAATCTTGTTCCAATTGTTTCCCATTGGGTTCTACACTGTGATTCCCTTCATGATTAAATGCAGTCAAAGGATCCCTAGGTTGTTGAGCAACACAACCTTCACTTTGATTAGAGTGATTTGTAACAACAATAACATTAATCACTGGTTGTTGAGGGAAAACTAGGGCCTCATTCTGCAAAATTGGGTTCATTCTTTGGTACATATTTTTATTTTGCAAAATAGAGTTCATTGTAATGGCGGCATGGTTAAAAATTGTTCTCTAAGGGAAATTTGGGACATGCTTATTCTCTGAAACAGAGATCATTGTAGTGGCAATGGGAAAAATATATGTTCTCTGAGAGAAATTTGGGATCCTCATGTTCTCTGAAACTGAGTGCATTGTAGAGGCAGAAGGAATAAAAAATGTTCTCTGAGGGAAATTTTGGACATGCACATTCTCTAAAACAAAGCTTATTGTAGTGGCTGCAGGAATAAAATATGTTCTCTAAGAGCAATTGGAGACCCTCACATTCTCTGAAATAGAGATCATTGCAGTGGAAAAGGGAAAAAAATGTTCTTTGAGGGAAATTTGGGACCCACACATTCTCTATAATAGATTTCATTCTGTTGTAGAAATTTTCCATTTTGAACATTAACATTCCCTTGAAATACAATTGGAGACAACGGTTGCCTCTGTTGTCCAGCAAAATTGTAGTTTTTCAAAGGTTACTTACATCAAGGACAATGAGTTTGAACAATGGATGGATGATTGCTTGATGTTTGAGGGAAACTTTGTGGTATGAAGTTCTGATCTCCAAGCCAACATTGCCATGAGCAACACATTGAGTAGTATTTTTATGTCTAGCACGAGTGAATTGAATGA
Source organism: Pseudotsuga menziesii (assembly GCA_001517045.1). Taxonomy (NCBI): domain Eukaryota; kingdom Viridiplantae; phylum Streptophyta; class Pinopsida; order Pinales; family Pinaceae; genus Pseudotsuga; species Pseudotsuga menziesii. The sequence continues at coordinate 611,107 of LPNX010698475.1, forward strand.
CAATGTCACGTGGTTCCAAAGTTGGAAGATTTGAGTAATCCCAACCCTTACGTCGTCCTCTTTTTCAAGGAACATTTTGTTGAGATGGCTCATTTGAAAGATCCATTGATGAGTTACTCCCAAAAATAAACAAAAACATTCAATATTGGCATTAGATGTCATATTGAATTTCTCTAATTAAAAAATATGAAATATATAATAAATGTAACTATAATATATTATATATATCCTAATTATAGAGTGTGTGTTTACATATAAAAACGGTAAGTAAAGTTTCATACTTTATTAATTTCATACATAAAAACATATGTTGTGCAATAAAAATTCAAATTTATGTTGCCAAAACAAGCACCCGACCTGTTTTGCACCTAAAACTAGCCTAAATGGATTTAGGAAAATGCTAATTATTTCTCACTAGTGTGGGATTCAAAAAAAATTAGAGCATTATTTTGTAGGTATATGGTTTATTCACTTGACCTATCATTTTTGAAAAAAGGTATGTGGTCAAGGAGATAATTTCCTTCCAAAACAACCATTCAGTCTATTTTGCACCCCGACAAGAAAATGCTCGCCATTAGCAAAATTGGTTAAGTATTGAAAAAAAGACTTAAAAAGCCTTAGGAAAATTTCCACAATTTCTCACTTGTGATGGATAAAAATTTCTTGAAAGAATAAACTTGTAGGTGGATGATTTATAAACTTAACCATTGGATCAATTTTTTTTAGAAGTCTATTGTCAAGAAAATATTGGCCTACCAAAGCAACCACTAAATGGGAATTTGCACCTAAAACTAGCCCAAATGACCTTCGGCAAATGCTCGCCATTTCTCTCCTGTCATGGATAAAAAAATTGAGTGCTTCAGTTGTAGGTGGATGATTTATTCACTTGAACATTGACTCTTTTTTGAAAATGCGTCTCTGGTCAAGGAGATATTTTCCTTCCAAAACAGTCATTCGTCTTGTTCTACACCCTGACAGGAAAATGCCTGCCATTGGAAAAAATGATTTCCGTATTGAAAAAAGGGCTTCAGTAGCCTTGGGAAAATGCCCACCATTTTTCACTTGTGAGGAATAAAAAATTTCTAAGTATCAGCTTTCAGGTGGATGGTTTGTGCACTTGACCATTTCTCATTTTTCAAAAAATTCTATGGTCACGAAAATATTGGCCTGCCAAAACAACCACTCACCCTGTTTTGCACCTAAAACTAACCTAAATGGACCTAGACAAATGCCCTCCATTTCTCAACGGTGAGGGAAAAAAATTCAGAGAGCCTCATTTTGTAGGTGGATGATTTATTCACTTGTTCACTAACTCGTTTTTTAAAACAAGTCTCTGGTAAAAGAGATATTTACCATCCAAAAAATCCATTCATCATGTTTTGCACCTTGACAAAAAAATTCTTGCCATTGGCAAAATTGGTTAAGTATTGAAAACAGGGCTTAAGCAACCTTATGAAAATGCCAACCATTTATCACCTATGAAGGATAAGATTTTTATGAAAGCATAAGATTGTAGGTGGATTATTTATGCACTTGACCATTTTCTCATTTTTCAAAAAAAAATCTATGGTAAAGAAAATATTGGCCTACCAAAACAACCACTCACCCTATTTTGCACCTAAAACTAGCCTAAATGGCCCTAGACAAATGCCCGCCATTTCTCACCTGTGAGGGATAAAAAAAATTCAAAGAGCCTCATTTTGTAGGTGGATGATTTATTCACTTGTCCATAGACTCATTTTTAAAAACAAGTATTTGGTCAAGGAGATATTTTCCTTCCAAAACAATCATTCAACCTCTTTTTCACCCTAACCGAAAAATGCTTCCCATTGGAAAAATTGGTTATTGAAAAAAGGGCTTAAGTAGACTTGGTAAAATGCCCACCATTTCTCACATGTGAGGGATAAAATTTCTATGAAAGCATCATCGTGTAGGTGGAAGTTTTTTCACTTACCCATTGGATCATTTTTTTAAAAAGTCTATGGGACAGAAAATATTGGTCTGCCAAAATAGCCACTCAACTAGTTTTGCACCTAAAACTGGCCTAAATTTCCTTAGGCAAATGCTCACAATTTCTCTTTTTTTTAAGTAATAATGGAGCCTTTCTATTACTTACAACTGAAAAAACAATTACATAGTTGAGTCTACCCAAGGAAGGAAACTAGACTGTAATCTTGTAACCAGGTAAGGATCATATGCAATAATAACCAGCCATAGAATCTAAACATGGTTTAGGCTGACCAACCTTTATACAAGAGTGGCATTCTGATCAAAGTATAAAAAATAAGTGTCATAAAATATAACATAAACAGAGAGTCGAAGCGATAGAAGAAGAGAAAGATATTAATATTTCACCACCGAAGTCTCTGCCTCCTCCTCGTCAAATCTTCTAGTCGCCTTTTTCTTTGATTCACAGTCCATATCTTTGGTGGATTCATGTGGGCGCTAGAAAGGAGGCTCAATGAGACGCATGATTTTCGTCACATGGACCAGGTCTCGTTTGGCATCTTCCTTAAACATGTTGACAATGAGATTAACCATGTCACTGAATCTCTCCTGCTCCTACATGGATCTGGATAGGATGAATTTGGGCCTCCAGTAATGATCCATTACAATGTTAGGACCCATTATGAGCTTAAATTCTCCAAAAATTTCCTCTTCCATTATAGAAATTGCATCGTTGATACGAGATGGTGTTTCAATGAGAAAGATCGATTGTGAGATGATATTGTGCTCAACATGAGAGATATTTCAATAGAAATAGGGAGAGACTGGGCGTTCAGGGGTGAAGTCATGGTGGAAGACGAGATCCGGAATAACTAGAGAAGACTCCAAGTAGAGAGCAAGAATAGCCAAAGAAGAGGGGTCGCAGACAGGGCCGAGACAAGACGTCACGAAGAAGTGAGGATTGCAAGGCTGAGGGACATGCTGATAAACAAGCTCGCACATGTACAATCCATAAGATGTATGCTAATGTACCAGATCCATGTAATCTAGAGCAATGAGGAGTGGCTCTCAGTTGCATTTTCAGAGTGAAAGTTTGAAACCGTATCTAAACTATTACCATTTCCTGTGTGCGAAGATTCCCTGCACTTCATAAGAAGGGAAAAATCAAAAGGATGTATTTACACTTGTAGTGGCATGTTCCCGATCACCATCAAGTCGTTTGTTAGCTACTGATTGATCACCCGCATTCGAAGAATTTCTCACTAGTGAGGGATCGAAAAAATATGAGAGCATATATTTGTAGTTGGATTATTTATTCACTTGTCCAATGACTCATTTTTTAAAACAAGTCTCTATTAAAGGAGATATTTACCTTCCAAAACAGTCATTCATCCTGTTTTGCACCCTGAGAGAAAAATGCTCGCCATTGGCAAAATTTGTTAAGTATTTAAAAGGGGCTTAAGTAGCCTTGCGAAAATGCCCACCATTTATCACCTATGAGGGATAATATTTTCCTAAAAGCATAATATTGTAGGTGGATTAATTATGCACTTGACCATTGGCTCAATTGTGAAAAAAATTATATGGTCAAGAAAATATTAGCCTACCAAAAACAGCCAATCAGCCTGTTTTGCACCTAAAATTGGCGTAAATAGCCTTAGGCAAATGCCCACCATTTCTCACTTGTGAGGGATAAAAAAATTATGAGAGCATAAGTTTGTAGGTGGATGATTTATTCACTTGTCCATAGACTCATTTTTAAAACAAGTCTCTGGTCAAGGAGATATTTGCCTTCCAAAACATCCATTCAACCTCTTTTTCACCCTGGCCAAAAAATGCTTCCCATTGGAAAAAAGGGTTAAGTATTGAAAAAAGGGCTTAAGTAGCCTTGGTAAAATGCCCACCATTTCTCACATGTAAGGGATAAAGTTTCTATGAAAGAATCATCTTGTAGGTGGATGTTTTTTGCACTTACCCATTCGATCATTTTTAAGGAAAAGTCTATGGACCAAAAAATATCGGCCTACCAAAATAGCCACTCATCTAGTTTTGCACCTAAAACTGGCCTAAATGGCCTTAGGCAAATGCCTGCAATTTCTCACCAGTGACGGATAAAAAAATTATGAGAGCATATATTTGTAGGTGGTCAATTATTCACTTTTCCATTGACTCATATTTGAAAACAAGTCTCTTATAAAGGATATATTTTCCTTCCAATTCACCCATTGAAAATGTTTTCCACCCTGACAAAAAAATGCTCGTCATTGTCAAAATTGGTTTAGTATTGCAAAAAGGGCTTAAGTAGCCTTGTGAAAACGCCCACCATTTCTCACCTATATGGGATAATTTTTTTATGAAACAATAAGATTATAGGTGGATGATTTACAGACTTTACAATTGCCTCCCATTTGAAAAACAAATTATGGTCAATAAAATATTGGACTACCAAAATAGCCATTTAGCTTGTTTTGCACCTAAATATGGCCTAAATGGCCTTAGTAAAATGCCCTCCATTTCTCACTTGTGAGGGATAAAAAAATTCCGAGAGCATAAATTTGTAGGTGGATGATTTATTCACTTGTCCATTGACTCATATTTGAAAACAGGTCTCGGATCAAGGAGATATTTTTCTTCAAAATCACCCATTCATCATATTTTCCACCCTGACATAAAAATGCTCGTCCTTGGAAAAATTGGTTAAGTATTGAAAAAAGGGCTTAAGTAGCCTTGTGAAACTACCCACCATTTATCACCTGTGAGGGATAAGATTTTTCTAAAAGCATAAACTTGTAGGTGGATGATTTATGCACTTGACCATTGACTCAATTTTGAAAAAATGTCTATGGTTAAGAAAATATTGGCCTGCCAAAATATCCACTCAACCTATTTTGCACCTAAAACTGGCCTAAATGGCCTTAGGAAATTTCCCACCATTTCTCACATGTGAGGGATAAAAATATTATGCGAGCATCAATTTGTAGGTGGATGGTTTATTCACTTTTCCATCAACTCACATTTGTAAACAAGTCTCTGATAAAGGATATATTTTTTTCCAAAACAACCATTCAGCCTGTTTTGCACCCTGACAGCAAAATGCTTGCCATTGGAAAATTGTTTAAGTATTGAAAAAAGGGCTTAAGTAGCCTTCGTAAAATGTCCACCATTTCTCACATGTGAGGGATAAAATTTCTATGAAAGCATCATCTTATAGGTGGATGATTTTTGCACTTACCCATTGGCTCATCTTAAAAAAAAAATCTATGGTCCATAAAATATCGGCCTACCAGAATAACAACTCAACATGTTTTGCACCTAAAACTGGCCTAAATGGCCTTAGGAAAATGCCTGCAATTTCTCACCTGTGAGGGATAAAACGATTCTAAGAGCATAAATTTGTAAGTGGATGATTTATTCACCTTTCCATTGACTCATATTTGAAAACAAGTCTCTGATCAAGGAGATATTTTCCTTCCAAATCACCCATTCAGCATGTTTTGCACCTTGAAAGAAAAATGCTCGCCATTGGTAAAATTGGTTAAGTATTGAAAAAAAGGCTTAAATAGCCTTGGGAAAATTCCCACCATTTCTCACCTACATGGGATAAAAAAATTTATGAAAACATCAAATTATAGGTGGATGATTTACACACTTTACGATTACCTCCTTTTTGAAAAATTGTCTATGGTCAAGATAATATTGACCTACCAAAATAGCCACTCAACCTGTTTTGCACCTAAAACTGGCCTAAATGGCCTTAGAAAAATGCTCTCAATTTCTCACATGCGAGGGATTAAAAAATTTGAGATCATAAATTTGTAGGTGATGATTTATTCAGTTGTCCATTGACTCATATTTGAAAACAAATATCTTATCAAGGAGATATTTTCCTTCCAAATCACCCATTTAGCTTGTTTTGCACCCTGACATAAAAATGATCCATCATTTTCTGAAAGCATAAGATTGCAGGTGGATAATTTAAAGCATCATTTCCAAAAGATTAGAGACTCAAGCAGCCATTTTATATAATCACTGTTAAATTTAGAACTGAGATATAAAATAAATTTTCATGGAAATTATTTGCTATCATCCCTTGAATTTTTATTGCAAGGAAATATAAACACTAAACAAATTTTTCAACTATATATTCAACCGAGGATATTAACCAGTTCAGGAAATCGGGTTTATGGTTCCTTCTGTAAAATGTCCCATCTACAGTGAAATCCAATACTGCCAGATTAATAGTTGATAGGGTTTTCCAATTTTTCATGTCCAGCAAAAAAATGTACATTGGGCCATTCCAAGTACACCCCTTGTATGAAATTTGGTTCGAGGCATAATTTCACATATATAAGCATACTTAAACATGAATCACCTTGGCTACAAGCAAATACATGAGCCTACTTATCCATGATTTGGTAGATGTTGAGGCCTGGAAATTCACAGGCAGCAACAGTAAGGGATTCTCCCCAATCAACGTTCCCAACTAGCCCATTGACTGTTTGGAATAGGGAATCCGTCCGGTTTACGGTCCGGCCACCGTAGGTCAAAGTAACAAAAAGGGGGTTACCGGTTGCGGCCCGGTCCACCGGAATTTGTATTTTTGACTTAAGAATGAAATGCAAGTGCCTAACTAACAATGCAGGGTGATAGAATGCAGGGAGCAATCACAATGTGATGCGCAGGTTCTTACCTTCCGTCTTAGGACTCGCAAACATTCAAATCACATACGACAATAAGATAAACTATCTATCTAAACTATCCTTAGGGAGCAGAATTAGCATTTAATGGTGAGTAATACACTTGTACGTGCGTAATGAAGAATTACAGATAGCTGATACTTCATTCAAGACACATGAACAATTACAGATATTCAAATAACCAGATAGCCGATCATTTTTATAAGCAACATTTCTTACTCACAGTGGAAGAAATCCTGAAGATACTGAAGAATATTTAACAAAAAAAACATAGGTTCAGGAAATTGAACATTCTCACAGTAAATGAAACATGGCTGAAAACGAAATAGTTCCTCTTCAGCATTATTCCTTGACTTGCATTGATACATTCCACATTTCACTCTCTCCAGCAGGCAAACTTGCAGTTTTTCTTTGCAAGACGAAATAGTTCCTCTTACAAGTAAACATTACAAAATTCTCTAGGGAAAAAGCCCCGTCTAAGTGCTAACTCTACCCTATTTAAGCTACACAGCAGGCCCTTCGGACTCCCTCAATGCGTGGCATTTTCTTCCCTTGGACTCTTCGGATTCCCCTTCATACCCTGGCGTCCTCCCGTTCCCCTGCTGCTTAGTAACGTATGGACCCTTTCCAGTCTGCGTCTTTGTCTTCATTCATTTCTTGTCCTTCTCTTCTGCTGTCCTGCTAGTTCCAGCCTTGCTTCTACTAGACGGTCTGTCTTCCTCCATGCCACGGTGGTTTGACCAATCTCCCGAACCATCCTGCAAATAATTGACAAGCATCATTTGTTCAAGAAAGGCGTTACAAAACAAAGCATCAGATTCTAATAACTGAACGACTATTCCTCAAGATAACGGCCTGGTGCGTCTCTGGTTCTGAAAAGAACTTCGACCGAGCCTTGGGCGGGAAACTCATAAATCAGCAATCGGGAGGCTTCTACGTCGGACGTGAAAGGGATCTAATAGCAGCAACGGCGGAAGGGCTATAAGTTATGGGTAAGTGAAACGCTGGCAGGAAGATTTTAATCGAACGTCGGAAGACTTTTAAATCGGAAGACGAAGGACTTCGCAAGCCGCAACAACGGAAAAGGGAAGACTAGAGCCAAGTGACACGGGGAGGAATGCTTAATCAGTGGTCGGAAGTCATTCGAATCGGAAGCTTAATAGCTTTCCCAGCCGAAACGGCAGAAGGGTAAAACTATGGGCAAGAGATTCCACAGCTCATACGAATCAGACGTCGGAGAGATTAGGGCGTCGGACGCTAAAATGATCTGAGAGCCGCAACGGCGGCAGACAAACAACTCACAGCTTCCAATCTGACATCAAAAAGAGGCCTGATTCACAGGAAAATTCAAGTATCAAAATAGTTTTAAATATCAGCCGCAGCTAGATTCGCTCTTTCTTCGAAAAGGCGCCTCTGACGAACAAAGATTTTCCTTTTCTTAGACCATTAAACCAGACATCCACGACTCAAACCGAAACTAAACAAGGCATAAATAGACCAACTGACATCCAACTTCAAAATAATACGAAAAGAAGATATGCCCAAGAGGCTCAAGAGCTTAACGATCAAATCAGGCAAAACGATGAGGAGGGGCCCAGAATTTAAAAAATAAATTTGGGGAGAAAAGTTGCGGCAGCAACAACTGGCGATTACCTGGTGAACCTAGATCTCTAGGTGTCTTTTCTTTGAGTGACAAACTGCTTTTCAACAATTACGTCTATCGAAATCTTCCAGCTATCCGGATTTCTCAAATGACCGAAGTGTGTACCTTAATCATTGATAATAGTCCAATTTGGGAAAGTGGAAACCAGGTTCTTCAAATCCAGATAACTCTATTTAGGCCGATAAATGAGATTCATTATTAATTTTGTCTTCAGGTAGCCGATGGCATCGAACACCACAAGATTGTAGCATAGGGTAGACAGGGGTGTTCATTTGTTCTGCATTCCCATGTCATTTAACACTTTTGTGCTCTTGGACTTTTGTCCCTTTTCATATGAGTTGTTCTGCGTGCCTTTCCTTACTGAATTTTTATTCAAGATCCTCTATCCCATAGTGCCCTTTTGTGTGAGTGATATATTTCATGTTTCATCTCATGGACGGAGAGGATCTTTTGCCCAACTAGTCCTTTTGATTTAGCATTTGAGTTGATGTAAGATGTTCTCATCGACTCTTCTTTGCCTTTTGGCATTCATTTCTTGACATGGGATCATTTATATTTAACACCCTCTTTACCAAGCTCCTTTCCATGGATCCTCTGCTGTAGCCCCCTAGAACATTTTAAGTGTGAAATGGATGGAGCCTCAACATAGTTTTCCAGACTCTTCGACCCTAGTTTATTTCACAGGGGTTAGGCAGGACTTCAATGCACACAGAATTTTATTCATGAAACCCGTTAGGCTGGAAGAATTCATTTAGCAGCACACAGGCTGACACTCAACATATTTTCTATTCCCAAAAGATCTTAATATCCTCCAGACAACCGCAAGTTCGTTCCCTTTATTGAAAATCAACAACTCAAATTTAAACCAAATGAAAACATGACTCGGAAACGACCAAACAGCTTATTTATATACAAGACAGAAAACTCAAGAAAAGTAAGGCTTGAGAACCAAACCATTAACTGGCAAGTTCTCCTCCCATCCCTGTAAATTTTGCAGCTTATAAGTAGCAGGGCCAAGTTTTGCTGAGATTTGAAACGGGCCTACCCACAACTGCTGGAACTTAGTATGCTTTCCCTTCTCATCATGGGGATGATCCCACTTGAGAACTAAGTCTCCTACTTCAAAGTCTTTCGTTCCAACTTTATGTTTGTCAAACCATCTCTTAACTGACTCTTGCTGTTGCTTAAAGCATTCTTTGGCTTTAGATCTGGCTTCCTCTGCTTTCAGGAGATTATATATTCTTATTTGTAAAACTTCGTCATCCGACCCCCTAGACTCCTGAGCTAGAATGGAAGATGGTAGCATGATATTGGGAGGCAGGATGGCTTCCTTACCGTATACAAGGGTATAGGGTGATACTCCTATGGCAGACTTGGGGGTGACTCTGTCAGCCCACATGGCATTGGGTAAGGCTGAGTGCCAACTTCTCTGGTTTTCTATTACAGTTTTGTTCAGGATTCTAATGAGGTTTTTATTAGAGGATTCAGCCAGGCCATTCCCTTGAGGATAGTAGTTAGCAGAATAATGTAATTTTATTCCTTTATCATGAGCAAATGCAGTCAATTTAATCGATGAAAAGTATTTAGCATTATCAAATACTAACAAAACTAAAACTCCAAACCTGGTCATGATATGATCTTGTAGGAAGCTGATGACTTCGTCTTCATTTATCTTGCGCAGTGGGATAGCTTCGACCCAACGAGTGAAATAATCAGTTGCAGTAAGAATGTACTTGTGCAGCAGGGAAGAATTCGGTTTTATTTCTCCGATAATGTCCATCCCCCATTGCTCAAATGGTTCCGTAATCATCACAGGCTTTAGGGGTGCTACTGCTTTAGGCTGTCTTCCACCACACCTTTGACAAATATCACATTTCCTGACGTGTGCATGTGCATCCCTGAAGAGTGTAGGCCAATAATAACCGGCTCTAAGGATTTTGTGGGCTGTAGTGTCCCCTGAATAATGTCCCCCAGCTAGACCGTCATGTAATTCTGCCATTACTTTCTTTGCATCTTCCTTTTCTAAACATCTGAGGAGAACCCCGTCATAATTCTTCTTGAATAACACTCCTTCAACAAGTTGATAGGAGGCTGATTTGAGACGCAGAGCTCTTCTTTGTTTGGAATTCCAATGTTCTGGTAATAGCCCTGACTACAAGTAATGCACGAGGTCCCTATACCAGGACTCAGGAGCTGTAAACAGAGGACATACATCCATCACATGCAACTCGGCTTCATCTTCCCATGCTTGTTCTTCGTTGTTCCTTCTTTCAGTCATCAACTTGCATAGCCCTTGACCTTTCACTATAGAGGCTGGTTTGAATTCAAGGTCATATTCTTGAAGGGCTGTTACCCAGTTGCCCCTTCTTTCTCCTAACTCTTTCTGAATGAGAAGGGATCTCACAGCTGGGTACGGGACTATTACCTTGGTTCGATTCTTTAATATGTAAGGCCTGAATTGTTTCACTGCCTTAAACACTGCGTACGCTTGTTTATCAATGGCTGGGTAGTTTAATTCATCCCCTTGTAGACCAATGCTCATAAAAGATATTGGGAATTCATCACCCCCACCCTCTTTTTGCGTAAGCACAGCTGCCAATGAATCATCGGATGCAAATGTATATATAATAAAGTCTTTATCAAAGTCTGGGATTTTTAGGGAAGGTGCATGTGCAACAGCAGTTTTGATTTTACTGAAAGCATTCTTTTCAATTTCAGTCCACTTAAATTGCGCATTTTGCTTGATCATCTGCTGCAGTGGCTTAACAGTCTGGGCAAAATCAGGCACAAATCTTCTTACAAAATTTATGGTTCCCATAAACGATTGCATTCCCTTTTTATTATGTGGTATAGGGATTTGTTCAATGGCCTTAATTCTTTCTGGGTCTATAGATATACCTCTCTTTGAGACTATGTGTCCCAGCAACTTGCCCTCTGTGACTGCAAATACGCACTTCTTAGGATTGAGGGAAATGCCATATTTTCGGCAGCGTTCGAAAATTTGTTTTAGGTGAAAAGCGTGTTCTCCCCTTTTCTTCGAAAATATTGTAATGTCATCAAGATATACTACAACACTTCGTCCAATCAGTCCACGGAAATCTATGTCCATAGCTCTCTAAAAAGTTGCTCCAGCATTAATCAGTCCAAAGGGCATCCTTCTATAGGCAAAAGTTCCCCATTTAGTCCTGAATGTTGTCTTTAACCTGTCTTCCTCAGCTACTAGCACTTGATTGTAGCCAGAGAAACCGTCTAATAATGAAAACAACTCAGAACCAGAGACCATCTGTAGCAATTGCTCCATGGGAGGCACCGGATAGTTGTCTTTATCTGAGGCACGGTTTAGGTTTCTGAAGTCCACGCACAGTCTGATTTCTCCCGACTTTTTTCTGACTGGTACCAAGTTCGATACCCACTCAGAGTGTCTGACTTTAAAGATGATTCTAGCATCTAGTAATTTCTTTACCTCACTCTGGATCAGCGGTTCCAGCTTTGGATGCATTTTCCTCAAGGGCTGCTGATATGGCTTGACTCCGACCTTGATGGGAACAACGTGTTTGATGATGCTGGTATCATATGTTTTTAAATCTTGGTACGTCTAGGCGAAGACATCTTTGTACTGTTTAAACAAACTGACGAACTTATCCCTTTCGGCTGGTGAACAACATTTGCCAAGGTTCACAAACTTAGGATCCGTTTCAGTTCCTAAGTTTATCAGCTCGAACTGTAGAGTTGAGCTATGAGTCTTTACGTTAGCGGGTCTTCTGAATTTTTCATTCAAGTCAAAAAATTTCTCTAACGTTCTGACCCCTTTAGGGACGAAATTGTCAAATTTCATCTCTGCTTGGTGTTCTTCATCATCGATAATCGCTCCTTTGAATACCTCATCGTTTGTTANTATTATGCTTAGGATCTTGGCTAGTAATAGTGAATTCTGGAATCTTATCAGCCAAGGATTTATCTTGAAATTTCTTCTTGATATTTCTTTGTAGCCTTCTGATCTTTGGGAGTAAAAGACTGTCATCACTAATCGTCCC